>JASUUH010000041.1:0-461458 GCA_030449925.1 Citropsis articulata | reverse complement strand
TCATCGAAATGGGTACAGTCTTTCGAGGGTCCTCTGTGCAAGAAGCCCGCCCTAAAATGACAAGAAATGCCCAACAAGCAGTCACGCAGCGTGGAAATAGTCACCGAGGCCGGTGGGCTATAGCCTTGGTCCGCAGGGCTGGGGACCGGGGTTTAGGGCTCGTCGTGGAAATGGGTACAGTCTTTCGAGGGTCCGTAGCCCAAAGGGCAGGCTACGGCCGAAGCCTACCATAAATGGCAAGACATTCTGCGGCGCTGCGCTGCGGAAATAGTCGCCGAGGCCGGTGAGCTATAGCCTTGCGCGCTGGGGTTGGGGAGGGGTTAGGGCTCTGGTCGCCGGAAATGGGTACAATCTTTCGAGGGTCCTCGTGCCCGGGGAGGCTACGTCAGAAGCCTCGCCAGAAATGGCAAGACATGCCTGAGGCGCAGCAGGAAATAGTCGCCGAGGCGGGTGGCCTATAGCCTTTGGTCCGGGGGGGTGGGGGGGGGGTTTTCGGGGGCTCTTGTCGTCGGAAATGGGTACATTCTTTTCGAGGGTCCTCGTGTGTCCAGTGGGAGGCTACGGTCAGAGGCCTACCCTAAAATGGCAAGATGGCGGGCGCGAAGGTGAAATAGTCACCGAGGCCGTGGGGCTATAGCATTTGGTCCGCTGGGCTTTGGGAGGGAAGTCTGGGGCTCGGGCGCCGGAAATGGTACAGTCTTTCGAGGGTCCTCGTGGTGCCCGCGGGAGGCTACGTCAGAAGCCCGCCATAAAATGGCAAGACATGCGCAGCGCTGCGGAAATAGTCACCGAGGCCGGTGGGCTGCAGCCTTTGGTGCGCGGGGTTGGGAGGGGTTAAGGGTTTCGGTCGTCGGAAATGGGTACAATCTTTCGAGGGTCCTCGTAGCCTGGGGTGGGAGGCTACGGTCAGAGGCCTGCCCTAAAATGGCAAGAAATGCCCAGCGGCGCAGCGCGTGAAACGGTCGCCGAGGCCGGTGGGCTATAGCCTTTTGTCCGCGGGGGTTGGGGAGGGAAGTTCTGGGGCTCTGGGCGTCGGAAATGTGTACAGTCTTTTCGAGGGTCCTCGTGCCTGTGAGGGAGGCTACGGTCAGGAAGCCCGCCCTAAAATGGCAAGACATGCCCAGCAAGCGCTGGTGAAATAGTCCGCCGAGGCCGTGGGCTATAGACTTTGGTCCGCTGGGGCCGAGGGGTTTAGGGGGTTCTGGTCATCGAAAATGGGTACAGTCTTTTCGAGGGTCCTCGTGTGCCTCGTGGGATGCTACGGTCAGAAGCCTGCCATAAAATGGCAAGACATGCCCAGCGGCGCAGCGCGTGAAATAGTCGCCGAGGCCGGTGGGCTATAGCCTTTGTGCTGGGGCTGGGGAGGGGTTTAGGGCCTCTAGTCCGGAAATGGGTACAATCTTTTCGAGGGTCCTCGTGCCTGGGGAGGCTACGGTCGAGGCCTGCCCTAAATGGCAAGAAATGCCCAGCGCAGCGCTGCGTGAAACGGCCGCCGAGGCCGTGGGCTATAGCCTTTGTCCGCTGGGGCCGGGAGGAAGTTCGGGCCTGGGCGCGGAAATGTGTACAGTCTTTTCGAGGGTCCTCTTGTGCCCAGAGGGAGGCTACGGTCAGAAGCCAGCCCTAAAATGGCAAGACATACCCAGCGCGCAGCGCTGCGAAATAGTCGCGCCGAGGCCGGTGGGCCATAGACTTTGGTCCGCTGGGGCTGGGAGGGGATTTAGGGGCCTCGTCATCGAAAATGGCACAGTCTTTCGAGGGTCCTCGCAGCCCAGGAGGCTACGGCCAGAAGCCCCGCCCTAAAATGACAAGAAATGCCCAGCGCGCAGCTGCTGCGGAAATAGTCACCGAGGCCGGTGGGCTATAGCCTCGGTCCGCGAGGCTGGGACGGGTTTAGGGGCTCGTGGGAAATGGGTACAGTCTTTTCGAGGGTCCTCGTGTGCCTCGTGGGAGGCTACGGTGAGAGGCCTACCCTAAAATGACAAGAGATGGCCAGCGGCGCAGCGCGTGAAATAGTCACCGAGGCCGGTGGGCTATAGCATTTGGTCCGCGGGGGTGGGGGAGGGAAGTTCTGGGGCTGGGCGCTGAAATGGGTACAGTCTTTCGAGGGTCCTCGTAGCCCAGTGGGAGGCTACGGTCAAGCCCGATTAAATGGCAAGACATTCCCAGCGCAGCGCTGCGGAAATAGTCGCCGAGGCCGTGGGCTATAGCCTTTTGGTGCGCGGGGTTGGGGAGGGGCTTAGGGCTCGGCCGCCGGAAATGGGTACACCTTTTCGAGGGTCCTCGCAGACCAGCGGGGAGGCTACGGTCAAGGCCCGCCAGAAATGGCAAGACATGCCCAGAGGCGCAGCGCGGAAATAGTCGCCGAGGCCGGTGGCCTATAGCCTTCGTCCGGGGCCGGGGAGGGATTTTGGGGCTCTGCGCCGGAAATGGGTACATTCTTTCGAGGGTCTGTCCAAAGTGGGAGGCTACCGCCGAGGCCTACCCTAAATGAAGAGAGCCACAGCGCGCAGCGCTTAAATAGTCACCGAGGCCGTGGCTATAGCATTTGGTCCGCTGGGGCCGGGAGGGAACTTCGGGGGCTCGCCGGAAATGGGTACAGCCTTTTCGAGGGTCCTCAGGTACCCAAAGTGGCAGGTTACGGTCAAGCCCATAAAATGGCCAGACATGCCCAGGCGCAGCGGTGAAATAGTGGCCAGGCCGGGCTATAGACTTTGGTCCGCTGGGCCGGGAGGGGCTTTAGGGCTCGCGCCGGAAATGGGTACATTTTTCGAGGGTCCTCGTGGTGCCTGTGGGAGGGTACGGTCCGAGCCCCACCCTAAAATGACAAGAGATGGCCAGCGCGCAGCTGGTGAAATAGTCACCGAGGCCGGTGGGCTATAGCCTTTGGTCCGCTGGGGTTGGGAGGGAAGTTCGCCTGGGCGCCGGAAATGGGTACGCTTTTTCGAGGGTCCTCGTAGCCTAAGTGGGAGGCTACGGTCAGAAGCTCGCAAATGGAAAGACATGCCCAGCGCGCAGCTGCCAGAAATAGTCGCCGAGGCCGGTGGGCTATGACTTTGGTCCGCTGGGGCCGGGAGGGGGTTAGGGGCTCGTCACGAAATTGGGTACAGTCTTTCGAGGGTCCTCGTGTGCCCTGTGGAGGCTACGGTCAAGCCCGCCCTAAAATGGCAAGAATGCCAGCGCAGCAGCTGCGAAATAGTCACCGAGGCCGTGGGCTATAGACGGTCCGCGGGGTCGGGAGGGAAGATCTGGGGCCCGCCGTCGGAAATGGGTACAGCCTTTTCGAGGGTCCTCGTAGCCCAAAGTGGAGGCTACGGTCAGAAGCCTGCCATAAATGGCAAGACATGCCCAGCGCGCAGCTGCGGAAATAGTCGCCGAGGCCGGTGGGCTGACTTTGGTCCGCGGGGTTGGGAGGGGGTTTCAGGGCTCGGGCCGGAAATGGCATGCCTTTTCGAGGGTCCTCGTGCCCAAGTGGGAGGCTATCACGTAAGATCGCCTTGTAAAATGGAAAGACATGCCCGCGCGCAGCGATGAAATAGTCACCGAGGCCGGTGGGCTAGATTTGGGTCCGCGGGGCCGGGAGGGTTTAGGGGCCTCGTCGTCAAAAATGGGTATGCCTTTTCGAGGGTCCTCGTGTGCCCAGTGGGAGGCTACGGTCAGAAGCCTGCCATAAAATGACAAGAAATGCCCAGCGGCGCAGCGCGTGAAATAGTCACCGATGCCGGTGGGCTATAGCCTTTGGTCCGCGAGAGTTGGGGACGGGGTTTAGGGCTCGTCCCGGAAATGGGTACTTTTCGAGGGTCCTCGTGCGGGAGGGTACGGTCGAGCCCTACCCTAAAATGACAAGAGATGGCCAGCGCGCAGCAAGGTGAAATAGTCACCGAGGCCGGTGGGCTGGCAAGACGGTCCGCTGGGGTCGGGAGGAAGTTCGGGGCTCGGGCCGGATATGGGTACAGCCTTTTCGAGGGTCCTCGTGTTCCCAAAGTGAGGCTACGGTCAAGCCCGCCATAAAATGGCAAGACATGCCCAGCGCGCAGCGTGAAATAGTCGCCGAGGCCGGTGGGCTATAGCCTTTGGTCCGCGGGGTTAGGGGAGGGGGTTTAGGGTTCTTGGGAAATGGGTACACCTTTTCGAGGGTCCTCAGCCTGGGAGGCTACGGTCGAGCCCCACCCTAAAATGACAAGAGATGGCCAGCGCAGGCTGGAAATAGTCACCGAGGCAGGTGGGCTATAGCCTTTGGTCCGCGGGGGCCTGGGAGGAAGTTCTGGGGCTCGGGCACGGAAATGGGTACAGCTTTTCGAGGGTCTCGTGCCCGGGGAGGCTATCAGAAGCCTCCCTAAAATGGCAAGACATGCCCAGCGGCGCAGCGCGAGAAATAGTCGCCGAGGCCGGTGGGCTATAGACTTTGGTCCGCGGGGGTTGGGGAGGGCTTTAGGGGCTCGTCATCGAATTGGGTACTTTTTCGAGGGTCCTCGTGGTGCCTGTGGGAGGCTCCGGTCCTAAGCCTGCCCTAATTGGGCAAGAAATGCCCAGCGCGCAGCGTGGAAATAGTCACCGAGGCCGTGGGCTATAGTACGGTCCGCGGGGTTGGGGAGGAAGTTCGCCTCGCAATGGAAATGGGTACAGCCTTTTCGAGGGTCCTCGCAGCCCAAAGGGGAGGCTACGGTCAAGCCCGCCATAAAATGGCAAGACATGCAGCGCAGGTGAAATAGCCGCCGAGGCCGGTGGGCTATAGACGTTGGTCCGCCGGGCTGGGAGGGGCCTGGGGGCCGGAAATGGGTACAGTCTTTTCGAGGGTCCTCGTGTGCCCAGTGGGAGGCTACGGTCAGAAGCCTGCCCTAAAATGGCAAGACATGCCCAGCGGCGAAGCGCGTGAAATAGTCGCCGAGGCCGGTGGGCTATAGACTTTGGTCCGCGGGGGTTGGGAGGGGGTTTAGGGGCCTCTGGTCGTGGGAAATGGGTACAGTCTTTTCGAGGGTCCTCGTGTGCCTCGTGGGAGGCTACGGTCAGAGGCCTACCCTAAAATGACAAGAGATGGCCAGCGGGTCAGCGCGTGAAATAGTCACCGAGGCCGGTGGGCTATAGCATTTGGTCCGCGGGGGTTGGGGAGGGAAGTTCTGGGGCTCTGGGCGTCGGAAATGGGTACAGTCTTTTCGAGGGTCCTCGTGTGCCCAGTGGGAGGCTACGGTCAGAAGCCTGCCCTAAAATGGCACGACATGCCCAGTGGCGCAGCATGTGAAATAGTCGCCGAGGCCGGTGGGCTATAGCCTTTGCACACGGGGGGTGGGGATGGGCGTTAGGGGCTCAGACGCCTGGAAATGGGTACAATATTTCGAGGGTCCTCGGTGCCTGCTGGGAGGCTACGGTCCAGAGGCCTGCCCTAAATGGCAAGAAATGCCCAGCGGCGCAGCGCGTGAAACGGTCGCCGAGGCCGGTGGGCTGCAGCCTTTGGTCCGCGGGGCTGGGAGGGAAGTTCTGGGGCTCGGCCGGAAATGTGTACAGTCTTTCGAGGGTCCTCGTAGCCTGGGTGGGAGGCTACGGTCAAGCCCGCCCCTAAAATGGCAAGACACCCAGCGCAGCGCGTGAAATAGTCGCCGAGGCCGGTGGGCTATAGACTTTGGTCCGCTGGGGATGTGGAGGGGTTTAGGGGCCTGGCCATCGAAAACGGGTACGCCTTTTCGAGGGTCCTCGCAGCCTGGGGGAGGCTACGGCCGAAGCCCCGCCCCTAAAATGGCAAGAAATGCCCAGCGGCGCAGCGCGTGAGATAGTCACCGAGGATGGTGGGCTATAGCCTTTGGTCCGCGAGGGTTGGGTACGGGCCAGGGCTGCCGGGGAAATGGGTACAGCCTTTTCGAGGGTCCTCGTGGTGCCTCGTGGAGGCTACGTAAGAGGCCTACCCTAAATGACAAGAGATGGCCAGCGCGCAGCTGCGGTGAAATAGTCACCGAGGCCGGTGGCTATAGCACGGTCCGCGGGTTGGGAGGAAGTCTGGGGCTCGCCGGAAATGGGTACAGTCTTTTCGAGGGTCCTCGTGTGCCCAGTGGGAGCCTACGGTCAGAAGCCTGCCATAAAATGGCAAGACATGCCCAGAGGCGCAGCGCGTGAAATAGTTGCCGAGGCCGGTGGCCTATAGCCTTTGGTCCGCGGGGGTCAAGGGATTGGGGCCTGCGTCGGAAATGGGTACATTCTTTGAGGGTCCTCGTGTGTCCAGTGGAGGCTACGGTCAGAGGCCTACCCTAAAATGACAAGAGATGGCCAGCGCGCAGCACAGGAAATAGTCACCGAGGCCGTGGGCCAGCAGATTTGGTCCGGGGGTTGGGAGGGAAGTTCTGGGGCTCGCCGGAAATGGGTACAGTCTTTCGAGGGTCCTCGTGGTGCCTGGGAGGCTACGTCAGAAGCCCCGCCCTAAATGGCAAGACATGCCCAGCCGCGCACAAGGGAAATAGTCACCGAGGCTTGTGGGGCTATAGCCTGGTCCGCGAGGGTCGGGACGAGGTTTAGGGCCTCGTCGGGAAATGGGTACAGTCTTTCGAGGGTCCTCGTGGTGCCTCGTGGGAGGCTACGGTCAGAGGCCTACCCTAAAATGACAAGATGGCCAGCGGCGCAGCGCGTGAAATAGTCACCGAGGCCGGTGGGCTATAACATTTGGTCCGCGGGGGTTGGGGAGGGAAGTTCTGGGGCTCTGGGCGTCGGAGATGGGTACAGTCTTTTCGAGGGTCCTCGTGTGCCCAGTGGGAGGCTACGGTCAGAAGCCTGCCGTAAAATGGCAAGACATGCCCAGAGGCGCAGCGCGTGAAATAGTCGCCGAGGCCGGTGGCCTATAGCCTTTGGTCCGCGGGGGTTGGGGAGGGAGTTTCGGGGGATCTGGTCGTCGTAAATGGGTACAGTCTTTTCGAGGGTCCTCGTGTGCCCAGTGGGAGGCTACGGTCAGAAGCCTGCCCTAAAATGGCAAGAAATGCCAAGCGGCGCAGCGCGTCAAATAGTCGCCGAGGCCGGTGGGCTATAGACTTTGGTCCGCGGGGGTTGGGAGGGGGTTTAGGGGGCTCTGGTCGTCGAAAATGGGTACAGTCTTTTCGAGGGTCCTCGTGTGCCCAGTGGGAGGCTACGGTCAGAAGCCTGCCCTAAAATGGCAAGAAATGCCCAGCGGCGCAGCGCGTGAAATAGTCACCGAGGCCGGTGGGCTATAGCCTTTGGTCCGCGAGGGTTGGGGACGGGGTTTAGGGGGCTCTGGTCGTGGGAAATGGGTACAGTCTTTTCGAGGGTCCTCGTGTGCCCCGTGGGAGGCTACGGTCAGAGGCCTACCCTAAAATGACAAGAGATGGCCAGCGGCGCAGCACGTTAAATAGTCACCGAGGCCGGTGGGCTATAGACGGTCCGCTGGGCTGGGAGGGAAGTTCGGGGCTCGCCGGATATGGGTACAGACTTTCGAGGGTCCTCGTAGCCCAGTGGGAGGCTACGGTCAGAAGCTTCCCCATAAATGGCAAGACATGCCCAGCGGCGCAGCGCGTGAAATAGTCGCCGAGGCCGGTGGGCTATAGCCTTTGGTGCGCTGGGGCCGGGAGGGGCTTAGGGCTCGCCGCCGGAAATGGGTACACCTTTTCGAGGGTCCTCGTGGTGCTAGGAGGCTACGGTCAGAGGCCTACCCTAAAATGACAAGAGATGGCCAGCGGCGCAGCGCGTGAAATAGTCACCGAGGCCGGTGGGCTATAGCATTTGGTCCGCGGGGGTTGGGGAGGGAAGTTCTGGGGCTCTGGGCGTCGGAAATGGGTACAGTCTTTTCGAGGGTCCTCGTGTGCCCAGTGGGAGGCTACGGTCAGAAGCCTGCCATAAAATGGCAAGACATGCCCAGCGGCGCAGCGCGTGAAATAGTCGCCGAGGCCGGTGGGCTATAGCCTTTGGTGCGCGGGGGTTGGGGAGGGGGTTTAGGGGGCTCTGGTCGTCGGAAATGGGTACAATCTTTTCGAGGGTCCTCGTGTGCCCAGTGGGAGGCTACGGTCAGAGGCCTGCCCTAAAATGGCAAGAAATGCCCAGCGGCGCAGCGCGTGAAACGGTCGCCGAGGCCGGTGGGCTATAGCCTTTGGTCCGCGGGGGTTGGGGAGGGAAGTTCTGGGGCTCTGGGCGTCGGAAATGGGTACAGTCTTTTCGAGGGTCCTCGTGTGCCCAGTGGGAGGCTACGGTCAGAAGCCTGCCCTAAAATGGCAAGACATGCCCAGCGGCGCAGCGCGTGAAATAGTCGCCGAGGCCGTGGCTATAGCTCGCGCGGGGCAGGGGTTTAGGGGGCTCTGGTCGTCGGAAATAGGTACAATCTTTTCGAGGGTCCTCGTGTGCCCAGTGGGAGGCTACGGTCAGAGGCCTACCCTAAAATGACAAGAGATGGCCACCGGCGCAGCGCGTGAAATAGTTACCGAGGCCGGTGGGCTATAACATTTGGTCCGCGGGGGTTGGGGAGGGAAGTTCTGGGGCTCTGGGCGTCGGAAATGGGTACAGTCTTTTCGAGGGTCCTCGTAGCCTGGGGAGGCCACGGTCGAAGCCTGCCCTAAAATAGCAAGAAATGCCCAGCGGCGCAGCGCGTGAAATAGTCGACGAGGCCGGTGGGCTATAGACTTTGGTCCGCGGGGGTTGGGAGTGGGTTTAGGGGGCTCTGGTCATCGAAAATGGGTACAGTCTTTTCGAGGGTCCTCGTGTGCCCAGTGGGAGGCTACGGTCAGAAGCCTGCCCTAAAATGGCAAGAGAAGGCCAGGAAATAGCCACCGAGGCCGTGGGCTATAGCCTTTGGTCCGCGAGGGCTGGGATGGGGTAGGGGCTCGGTCCTGGAAATGGGTACAGTCTTTTCGAGGGTCCTCGTGTGCCTCGTGGGAGGCTACGGTCAAAGTCCTCACCTCTTATGACAAGAGATGGCTAGCGGCGCAGCGCGTGAAATAGTCACCGAGGCCGGTGGGCTATGGGTCCGCTGGGGCTGGGAGGGAAGTTCGGGCTCGGGCGCCGGATATGGGTACATGCCTTTTTGAGGGTCCTCGTGTGCCCAGCTGGGAGGCTACGGTCAAGCCCGCCAGAAATGGCAAGACATGCCCAGAGGCGCAGCTGAAATAGTCGCCGAGGCCGTGGGCTATAGCCTTGCGCGCTGGGGGGAGGGGTTAGGGGCTCGCCGGAAATGGGTACAATCTTTTCGAGGGTCCTCGGTGCCCAGCTGGAGGCTACGGTCAGAGGCTCACCTTAAAATGACAAGAGATGGCCACCGCGCTGCTGGAAATAGTTACCGAGGCCGTGGGGCTATAGCATTTGGTCCGCTGGGGTCGGGAGGGAAGTTCGCCTCGGGCGCCGGAAATGGGTACAGTCTTTTCGAGGGTCCTCGTACCCAGTGGGAGGCTACGGTCGAAGCTCGCCATAAAATGGCAAGACATGCCCAGCGCGCAGCACGTGAAATAGTCGCCGAGGCCGTGGGCTATAGCCTGGTCCGCTGGGGCTGGGGAGGGGCTTTAGGGGCCAGGTCGCCGGAAATGGTACACCTTTCGAGGGTCCTCGTGGTGCCCAGTGAGGCTACGGTCGAGGCCCGCCTAAATGGCAAGAAATGCCCAGCGCAGCTGCGGAAACGGTCGCCGAGGCCGGTGGGCTATAGCCTTTGTCCGCTGGGGTTGGGGAGGCAAGTTCGCCTGGGCGCCGGAAATGGGTACAGTCTTTCGAGGGTCCTTGTGTGCCCAGTGGGAGGCTTACGGTCAGAAGCCCGCCCTAAAATGGGAAGACATGCTGCCGCAGCGTGAAATAGTCGACGAGGCCGGTGGGCTAGTGACTTTGGTCAGCGGGGGTTGGGAGGGGTTTAGGGGCTCGTCATCGAAATGGGTACAGTCTTTTCGAGGGTCCTCGTGCCTGGGGGAGGCTACGGTCAGAAGCCTGCCCTAAATGGCAAGAATGCCCAACGGCGCAGCAGGAAATAGCCACTGAGGCCGGTGGGCTATAGCCTTTGGTCCGCGAGGGCCGGGATGGGCCGGGGCCTCGCCGGGGAAAGGGGTACATGCCTTTTCGAGGGTCCTCGTGGTGCTCGTGGGAGGCTACGGTCGAGGCCTACCCTAAAATGACAAGAGATGGCCAGCGCAGCTGCTGGAAATAGTCACCGAGGCCGTGGGCTATAGCACGGTCCATGGGTTGGGAGGGAAGTTCTGGGGCTCGCGCCGGATATGGGTACAGCCTTTTCGAGGGTCCTCGTGTGCCCTGGGAGGCTACGGTCGAAGCTCGCCATAAATGGCAAGAAATGCCCAGCGGCGCAGCGCAGAAATAGTCGCCGAGGCCGGTGGGCTATAGCCTTGGTGCGCTGGGGCCGGGGAGGGGTTTAGGGCTTTGGTCGCCGGAAATGGTACAGTCTTTTCGAGGGTCCTCGTGTGCCCAGTGGGAGGCTACGGTCAGAGGCCTGCCCTAAAATGGCAAGAAATGCCCAGCGGCGCAGCGCGTGAAACGGTCTCCGAGGCCGGTAGGCTATAGCCTTTGGTCCGCGGGGGTTGGGGAGGGAAGTTCTGGGGTTCTGGGCGTCGGAAATGGGTACAGTCTTTTGGAGGGTCCTCGTGTGCCCAGTGGGAGGCTACGGTCAGAAGACTGCAGTAAAATGTCAAGACATGCCCAGAGGCGCAGCGCGTGAAATAGTCCCCGAGGCCGGTGGCCTATAGCCTTTGGTCCGCGGGGGTTGGGGAGGGGATTTCGGGGGCTCTGTTCGTCGGAAATGGGTACATTCTTTTCGAGGGTCCTCGTGTGTCCAGTGGGAGGCTACGGTCAGCGGCCTACCCTAAAATGACAAGAGATGGCCAGCGGCGCAGCGCGTGAAATAGTCACCGAGGCCGGTGGGCTATAGCATTTGGTCCGCGGGGCTGGGAGGAAGTTCGCCTGGGCGTCGGAAATTGGTACAGTCTTTTCGAGGGTCCTCGTGTACCCAGTGGGAGGCTACGGTCAGAAGCCTGCCCTAAAATGGCAAGACATGCCCAGCGGCGCAGGGCGTGAAATAGTTACCGAGGCCGGTGGGCTATAGCCTTTGGTCCGCGGGGGTTGGGGAGGGAGTTTCGGGGGATCTGGTCGTCGTAAATGGGTACAGTCTTTTCGAGGGTCCTCGTGTGCCCAGTGGGAGGCTACGGTCAGAGGCCTGCCCTAAAATGGCAAGAAATGCCTGGGCCGGGCGCAGGAAATAGTCGCCGAGGCCGGTGGGCTAGACTTTGGTCCGCTGGGGCTGGGGAGGGGTTTAGGGGTTCTGTCATCGAAAATGGGTATGCCTTTTTCGAGGGTCCTCGTGTGCCTCGTGGGAGGCTACGGTCAGAAGCCTGCCATAAAATGGCAAGACATGCCCAGCGGCGCAGCGCGTGAAATAGTCGCCGAGGCCGGTGGGCTATAGCCTTTGGTGCGCGGGGGTTGGGGTGGGGGTTTAGGGGGCTCTAGTCGTCGGAAATGGGTACAATCTTTTCGAGGGTCCTCGTAGCCTGGGAGGCTACGGTCGAGGCCTGCCCTAAAATGGCAAGAAATGCCCAGCGCGCAGCGCTGGTGAAACGGTCGCCGAGGCCGTGGGCTATAGCCTTGTCCGCGGGCCGGGAGGGAAGTCTGGGCTCGCCGGAAATGTGTACAGTCTTTCGAGGGTCCTCGTAGCCCAGAGGAGGCTACGGTCAAGCTCGCCTAAAATGGCAAGACATGCCCAGCGGCGCAGCGCTGAAATAGTCGCCGAGGCCGGTGGGCTATAGACTTTGGTGCGCGGGGGTTGGGGGTTGGTTTTAGGGGGCTCTTGTCATCGAAAATGGGTACAGTCTTTTCGAGGGTCCTCGTAGCCTGGGTGGGAGGCTACGGTCGAGGCCTGCCCTAAATGGCAAGAATGCCCAGCGCGCAGCTGCTGAAACGGTCTCCGAGGCCGGTAGGGCTATAGCCTGGTCCGCTGGGGCCGGGAGGAAGTTCTGGGGTTCGGGAGTCGGAAATGGGTACAGCCTTTCGAGGGTCCTCGTGCTCAGCGGGAGGCTACGGTCAAGCCCGTAAAATGGCAAGACATGCCCGTAGGCGCAGCTGCTGCGGAATAGTCCCCCGAGGCCGGTGGCCTATAGCCTTGGGTCCGGGGGGTTGGGAGGGATTGGGCCTGCTCAGGTCGAAATGGGTACATTCTTTCGAGGGTCCTCGTAGGTCCAGTGGGAGGCCACGGTCCAGCGCCTACCCTAAAATGACAAGAGATGGCTGTAGCGCAAGGTGAAATAGTCACCGAGGCCGGTGGGTTATAGCATTTGGTCCGGGCGGGAGGGAAGTTCGGGCTCGCGCCGGAAATTGCATACAGTCTTTTCGAGGGTCCTCGTACCCAGTGGAGTACGGTCAGAAGCCCGCCCTAAATGGCAAGACATGCCTAAGCCGCGCAGGCGTGAAATAGTTATCGAGGCCGTGGCTATAGCCTTTGGTCCGCGGGTTGGGGAGGAGTTCGGGATCTGGTCGCCGTAAATGGCAGTCTTTTCGAGGGTCCTCGTGGTGCCCAAGGGGAGGCTACGGTCGAGGCTCGCCCTAAAATGGCAAGCGCAGCGCGAAAGCGTGAAATAGTCGCCGAGGCCGCTGGGCATAGACTTTGGTCCGCGGGGTTGGGAGGGGGTTTAGGGGTTCGCCATCGAAAATGGGTACGCCTTTTCGAGGGTCCTCGTGTGCCTCGTGGGAGGCTACGGTCAAGCCCGCCATAAATGGCAAGATGCCCAGCGCGCAGCTGTGAAATAGTCGCCGAGGCCGGTGGGCTACAGCCTTGGTGCGCTGGGGTGGGGAGGGGTTTAGGGGGCTCTAGTCGCCGGAAATGGTACAATCTTTCGAGGGTCCTCGTGCCTGGGGGAGGCTACGGTCAGACCCCAGCCCTAAATAGGCAAGAAATGACCAGCGCGCAGCGCTGCGGAAACGGTCGCCGAGGCCGTGTGGCTATAGCCTTTGTCCGCCGGGCCGGGGAGGGAAGTTCTGCCTGGGCGCCGGAAATGTGTACAGTCTTTTCGCGGGTCCTCGCAGCCTGTGAGGAGGCTACGGTCAGAAGCCTGCCCTAAAATGGCAAGACATGCCCAGCGGCGCAGCGCGTGAAATAGTCGCCGAGGCCGGTGGGCTATAGACTTTGGTCCGCGGGGGTTGGGGAGGGGATTTAGGGGGCTCTGGTCATCGAAAATGGGTACAGTCTTTTCGAGGGTCCTCGTGTGCCCAGTGGGAGGCTACGGTCAGAGGCCTGCCCTAAAATGGCAAGAAATGCCCAGCGGCGCAGCGCGTGAAACGGTCTCCGAGGCCGGTAGGCTATAGCCTTTGGTCCGCGGGGGTTGGGGAGGGAAGTTCTGGGGTTCTGGGAGTCGGAAATGGGTACAGTCTTTTGGAGGGTCCTCGTGTGCCCAGTGGGAGGCTACGGTCAGAAGCCTGCCGTAAAATGGCAAGACATGCCCAGAGGCGCAGCGCGTGAAATAGTCCCCGAGGCCGGTGGCCTATAGCCTTTGGTCCGCGGGGGTTGGGGAGGGGATTTCGGGGCCTGCTCACCGGAAATGGGTACATTCTTTCGAGGGTCCTCGTAGTCCAAAGGGGAGGCTACGGTCAGCGGCTCACCCTAAAATGACAAGAGATGGCCAGCGGCGCAGCGCAGGAAATAGTCACCGAGGCCGGTGGCTATAGACTGGTCCGCTGGGCGGGGGAGGGAAGTTCTGGGGCTCTGGGCCGGAAATTTGTACAGTCTTTCGAGGGTCCTCGTGGTACCCAGTGGGAGGCTACGGTCAGAAGCCCGCCCCTAAATGGCAAGACATGCCCAGCGCGCAGGCGGAAATAGTTACCGAGGCCGGTGGGCTATAGCCTTGGTCCGCTGGGGCTGGGAGGAGTTTCGGGGATCCGCCGAAATGGGTACAGTCTTTTCGAGGGTCCTCGTGTGCCCAGTGGGAGGCTACGGTCAGAGGCCTGCCCTAAAATGGCAAGAAATGCCAAGCGGCGCAGCGCGTCAAATAGTCGCCGAGGCCGGTGGGCTATAGCCTTTGGTCCGCGGGGGTTGGGGAGGGGGTTTAGGGGCTCTAGTCGTCGAAAATGGGTACAGTCTTTCCGAGAGTCCTCGTGTGCCCAGTGGGAGGCTACGGTCAGAAGCCTGCCATAAAATGGCAAGACATGCCCAGCGGCGCAGCGTGTGAAATAGTCGCCGAGGCCGGTGGGCTATAGCATTTGGTCCGCGGGGGTTGGGGAGGGAAGTTCTGGGGCTCTGGGCGTCGAAAATGGGTACAGTCTTTTCGAGGGTCCTCGTGTGCCCAGTTGGAGGCTACGGTCAGAGGCCTGCCCTAAAATGGCAAGAAATTCCTAGAGGCGCAGGGCAGCGCGGGAAATAGTTGCCGAGGCCGGTGGGCTATAGCCTTTGGTCCACGGGGGTTGGGGAGCGGGTTTCGGGGGCTCTGGTCGTCGGAAATGGGTACAGTCCTTCTGTGGTCCTCGTAGCCGGGGAGGCTACGGTCAGAAGTCCTGCCCTAAAATGGCAAGAATGCTGGCCGCAGCAGCTGTCAAATAGTCGCCGAGGCCGGTGAGCTACATCCTTGGTCCGCTGGGTTTGGGAGGGGGTTTAGGGCCCGGTCCGCCGAAAACGGCATGTTTTTCGAGGGTCCTCGGTGCCCAGTGGAGGCTACGGTTAGAAGCCTGCCCCTAAATGGCAAGAAATGCCCAGCGCGCAGCTGCTGTGAAATATTCACCGAGGCCGTGGCTGCAGCATTTGGTCCGCTGGGGCCGGGAGGAAGTTCGGGCTCGCCAAAAATGGGTACAGTCTTTCGAGGGTCCTCGTGCCTGGGCTGAGGCTACTACGAGGCCTGCCCTAAATGGCAAGAAATTCAGAGGCGCAGGGCAGCGAAATAGTCGCCGAGGCCGGGCTGGGCTATAGCCTTTGGTCCACGGGGTCGGGAGCGGGTTTCGGGCTCGGTCGCCGGAAATGGGCATGCCCTTCTGTGGTCCTCGTGTGCCTGGGGAGGCTACCAAGCCTGCCCTAAAATGGGAAGAAATGCCAGCGCGAGCGCACAAATAGTCGCCGAGGCCGGTGAGCTATATCCTGGTCCGCTGGGTTCGGGAGGGGGTTTAGGGCTCGGTCAAAAACGGGTACGCTTTTTTCGAGGTCCTCAGCCCAGTGGAGGCTACGGTTAGAAGCCTGCCCTAAAATGGCAACAATGCCCAGCGCGCAACGCTGCGGAAATAGTCACCGAGGCCGGTGGGCTATAGCCTGGTCCGCTGGGGTCGGGGAGGGGTTTCAGGGGCTCGTCGGAAATGGGTACAGTCTTTTTCGAGGGTTCTCGCACGCAGCGGGAGGCTACGTTAGAGGCCCGCCCTAAAATGGCAAGAATGCCCAGCGGGCGCAGCGCGGTGAAACGGTCGCCGAGGCCGTGGACTATAGCCTTTGGTCCGTGGGGCTGGGAGGGAAGTTCTGGGCTCGCATCGAAAATGGTACAGCCTTTTCGAGGTCTCGTGTGCCTGGGCTGAGGCTACGTCGAGGCCTGCCCTAAAATGGCAAGAAATTCCTAGAGGCGCAGTGGCAGCGCTGAAATAGTTGCCGAGGCCTGGCTATAGCCTTGGTCCACGGGGTCGGGAGCGGGTTTCGGGCTCGGCCGCCGGAAATGGGTACAGTCCTTTCTGTGGTCCTCGTGGTGCCTGGGGAGGCTACGGTCAGAACCCGCCCTAAAATGGCAAGAAATGCCAAGCGCGCAGCCACAAATAGTCGCCGAGGCCGGTGAGCTACAGCCTGGTCCGCTGGGTTCGGGAGGGGTTTAGGCGCCTGGGTCACGAAAACGGGTACAGCTTTTTTCGAGGGTCCTCGTAGCCCAGTGGGAGGCTACGTTAGAAGCCTGCCCTAAAATGGCAACAATGCCAAGCGCGCAGCTGCGGAAATAGTCACCGAGGCCGTGGGCTATAGCCTTTGGTCCGGGGGCCGGGAGGGGTGGGCTCTGGTCGTCGGAAATGGGTACAGTCTTTTCGAGGGTTCTCGTGTACGCAGTGGGAGGCTACGGTTAGAGGCCTGCCCTAAAATGGCAAGAAATGCCCAGCGGCGCAGCGCGTGAAACGGTCGCCGAGGCCGGTGGACTATAGCCTTTGGTCCGTGGGGGTTGGGGAGGGAAGTTCTGGGGCTCTGGGCATCGAAAATGGGTACAGCCTTTTCGAGGGTCCTCGTGTGCCCAGTGGGAGGCTAAGGTCAGAAGCCTGCCCTAAAATGGCAAGAAATGCAAAGCGGCGCAGCGCGTCAAATAGTCGCAGAGGCCGGTGGGCTATAGCCTTTGTTCCGCAGGGGTTGGGGAAGGTGTTTCGGGGGCTCTGGTCGTCGGAAATGGGTACAGTCTTTTCGAGGGTCCTCGTGTGCCCAGTGGGAGGCTACGGTCAGAAGCCTGCCCTAAAATGGCAAGACATGCCCAGCGGCGCAGCGCGTGAAATAGTCACCGAGGCCGGTGGGCTATAGCCTTTTGTCCGCGGGGGTTGGGGAGGGGGTTTAGGGTGCTCTAGTCATCGAAAATGGGTACAGTCTTTTCGAGGGTCCTCGTGTGCCCAGTGGGAGGCTACGGTCAAAGCCCGCCCTAAATGGCAAGAAATGCCCAGCGCGCAGCTGCCAGGAAATAGTCACCGAGGCCGGTGGGCTATAGCCTTTGGTCCGCGAGGGCTGGGACGGGTTTGGGGCTCGTCGTGGAAATGGGTACAGTCTTTTCGAGGGTCCTCGTGCCCTGTGGAGGCTACGTCAGAGGCCTACCCTAAAATGACAAGAGATGGCGCAGCTGGGTGAAATAGTCACCGAGGCCGGTGGGCTATAGCATTTGGTCCGCTGGGGGCAGGAAGTTCGGGCCCGGGCGCCGACATGGGATAGTCTTTTCGAGGTTCCTCGTGTGCCCAGCCGAGGCTACTGTCAAGCCCGCCATAAAATGGCAAGACATGCCCAGCGGGCGCAGCGCTGCGAAATAGTCGCCGAGGCCGGGGCTAAAGCCTTGGTGCGCGGGGTGGGGAGGGCCTGGGGCTCGGAAATGGGTACAATCTTTTCGAGGGTCCTCGCAGCCTGGGCTGAGGCTACGGCCGAGGCCCGCCCAAAATGCCAAGAAATACCCAGCGGCGCAGCTGAAATGGTCGCCGAGGCCGGTGGGCAGCCTTGGTCCGCGGGCCGGGAGGGAAGTTCGGGATCTGGGCGCCGGAAATGGGCACCTTTTCGAGGGTCCTCGGTGCCCAGCTGGGAGGCTACGGTCCGAGGCCTGCCCAAAATGGCAAGACATGCCCAGGCGCAGCGCTGTGAAAAGTCACCGAGGCCGGTGGCTATAGCCTTGGTCCGCGAGGGTCGGGAGGGGTTTAGGGGCTCGTCGCTGGAAATGGGCACAGTCTTTTCGAGGGTCCTCGTGTGCCTGTGGAGGCTACAATCGAGGCCTACCCTAAAATGACAAGAGATGGCCAGCGAGAAGCGTGAAATAGTCACCGAGGCCGTGGGCTATAGATTTGGTCCGGGCTGGGAGGGAAGTTCTGGGGCGCCGGAAATGGGTACAGTCTTTTCGAGGGTCCTCGTAGCCCATGGGAGGCTACGGTCAGAAGCCCGCCATAAATGGCAAGACATGCCAGCGCGCGCAGGTGAAATAGTCGCCGAGGCCGGGCTATAGCCTTGGTGCGCTGGGTCCGAGGGGTTTAGGGCTCGGCCGGCCGAAAATGGGTACAATCTTTCGAGGGTCCTCGGTGCCTGGGGAGGTTACGGTCAGAGGCTTGCCCTAAATGGCAAGAAATGCCCAGCGCGCAACAAGCCGTGAAATAGTCGCCGAGGCCGTGGGCTATAGCCTTTGTCCGCTGGGGCCGAGGGAAGTTCGGGGCCCGCGCCGGAAATGGGTACAGTCTTTCGAGGTCCTCGCGCCAGCGGGAGGCTACGGTCGAAGCTCAGAAATGGCAAGAGATGCCCAGAGGCGCAGTGCGTGAAATAGTCGCCGAGGCCGGTGGCCTATAGCCTTTGGTCCGCGGCGGTTGGGGAAGGGATTTCGGGGGCTCTGTTCGTCGGAAATGGGTACATTCTTTTCGAGGGTCCTCGTGTGTCCAGTGGGAGGCTCGGTCAGAGGCCTGCCCTAAAATGGCAAAAAATGCCCAGCGGCGCAGCGCGTGACATAGTACTCGAGGACGGAGGGATAAATCCTTTGGTCCGCGAGGGTTGGGGAGGGGGTTTAGGGGGTTCTGGTCATCGAAAATGGGTACAGTCTGTTCGAGGGTCCTCGTTTGCCCAGTGGGAGGCTACGGTGAGAAGCCTGCCCTAAAATGGCAAGAAATACCCAGCGGCGCAGCGCGTGAAATAGTCACCGAGGCCGGTGGGCTATAGCCTTTGGTCCGCGGGGTTGGGGAAGGGTTTTCGGGGCTCTGGTCGTCAGAAATGGGTACAGTCTTTTCGAGGGTCCTCGTGTGCCCAGTGGGAGGCTACGGTCAGAAGCCTGCGCTAAAATGGCAAGAAATACCCAGCAGCGCTGCGCGTGAAATAGTCACCGAGGCCGGTGGGATATAGCCTTTGGTCCGCGAGAGGTTGGGGAGGGGGTTTCGGGGGCTCTGGTCGTTGGAAATGGATACATTCTTTTCGAGAGTCCTCGTGTGCCCAGTGGGAGGCTACGGTCAGAGGCCTGCCCTAAAATGGCAAGAAATGCCCAGCGGCGCAGCGCGTGAAATATTCACCGAGGCCGGTGGGCTATAGCCTTTGGTCCGCGGGGGTTGGGGAGGGGTTAGGGCTCGTCGCCGGAAATGGGTACATTCTTTCAAGGGTCCTCGTGTGCCCAGCTGGGAGGTTACGGTCAGAGGCTTGCCCTAAATGGCAAGAAATACTCAGCGCAGCGCAGCGTGAAACGGTCGCCGAGGCCGGTCTATAGCCTTTGGTCCGCGGGGGGTCGAGGGAAGCGGGGCTCGCCGGAAATGGGTACAGTCTCTTCGAGGGTCCTCGTGTGCCCAGTGGGAGGCTACGGTCAGAAGCATGCCCTAAAATGGCAAGACATGCCCAACGGCGCAGCGCGTGAAATAGTCGCCGAGGCCGGTGGGCTATAGCCTTTGGTCCGCTGGGGCCGGGAGGGGTTTCGGTGCTCGCTGCCGGAAATGGGTACAATCTTTTCGAGGGTCCTCGTGCCTGGGTGGGAGGCTACGGTCGAGGTCCGCCCAAAATGGCAAGAAATGCCCAGCGCGCAGCTGGAAACGTCGCCGAGGACGGTGGGCTATAGCCTGGTCCGCGGGGGTGGGAGGGAAGTTCTGGGCTCCGCCGGAAATCGGGTACAGTTTTTCGACGGTCCTCGTAGCCTGGGGAGGCTACGCCGAGGCCTGCCCAAAAATGGCAAGACATGCCCAGAGGCGCAGCGCGTGAAAAAGTCACCGAGGCCGGTGGGCTATAGCCTTTGGTCCGCGAGGGTCAGAGGGGTTTAGGGGCCTGGCCGGGAAATGGCAACAGTCTTTCGAGGGTCCTCGGTGCCCCTGTGGGAGGCTACGCCGAGGCCTACCCTAAAATGGCAAGAGATGGCCAGCGGAGAAGGCTGAAATAGTCACCGAGGCCGTGGGCTATAGCATTTGGTCCGCTGGGGTTGGGGAGGAAGTTCGGGGCTCGGCCGGAAATGGGTACAGTCTTTTCGAGGGTCCTCGTGTGCCCAGGAGGATACGTCAAGCTCGCCATAAAATGGCAAGACATGCCAGCGCGAGCGCTGCGGAAATAGTCGCCGAGGCCGGTGGGCTATGACTTTGGTGCGCTGGGGGCTGGGAGGGGGCTTAGGCGCCGCCGAAAATGGGTACACTCTTTTCGAGGGTCCTCGTGTGCCCAGTGGGAGGCTACGGTCAGACGCCTGCCATAAAATGGCAAGACATGCCCAGCGGCGCAGCGCGTGAAACGGTCGCCGAGGCCGGTGGGCTATAGCCTTTGGTCCGCGGGGGTTGGGGAAGGAAGTTCTGGGGCTCTGGGCATCGGAAATGGGTACAGTCTTTTCGAGGGTCCTCGTGTGCCCAGTGGGAGGCTACGGTCAGATGCCCGTCAGAAATGGCAAGAGAGATGCCTGAGGCGCAGCGCAGGAATAAGAGCCACCGAGGCCGGTGGCAGCCTTTGGTCCGCGGGCGGCTGGGGAGGGATTGGGGCCTGCCGGAAATGGGTACATTCTTTTCGAGGGTCCTCGTGTGTCCAGCGGGGAGGCTACGGTCAGAGGCCTGCCCTAAATGGCAAAATGCCCAGCGGGCAGCAGCGACATAGTACCGAGGCCGAGGATAAACTTTGGTCCGCGGGGGTTCGGAGGGAAGTTCGGGGCCTGGCGTCGGAAATGGGTACAGTCTTTTCGAGGGTCCTCTGTGCCCAGTGGTAGGCTACGGTCAGAAGCCTGCCCTAAAATGGCAAGACATGCCCAGCGGCGCAGAGCGTGAAATAGTCGCCAAGGCCGGTGGGCTATAGCCTTTGGTCCGCGGGGGCCGGGAGGGGTTTCGGGGCCTGGGTCGCCGAAATGGGTACAGCCTTTTCGAGGGTCCTCGTACAGCCAGTGGAGGCTACGGTCAGAAGCATGCCCTAAAATGGCAAGAAATACCAAGCGCGCAGCTGCGGAAATAGTCACCACCGAGGCCGGTGGGCTATAGCCTGGTCCGCGGGGGTTGGGAGGGGTTTCGGGGCTCGTCGTCGAAATGGGTACAGCTTTTCGAGGGTCCTCGTGCCCAGTGGGAGGCTACGGTCAGACGCCTGCCCTAAAATGGCAAGAAATGCCCAGCGCGCGCAGCTGCGAAATAGTCACCGAGGCCGTGGGCTATAGCCTTGGTCCGCGGGGGTCGGGAGGGGTTTAGGGGCTCGCCGGAAATGGGTACATTCTTTCGAGGGTCCTCGTGGTGCCCGTGAGGCTTACAATGAAGCCTGCCCTAAAATGGCAAGAAATGCCCACAAGCGCAGCGAGGGAAATAGTCACAGAGGCCGGGGCTATAGCCTTGGTCCGCGGGTTCGGGAGGGAAGCTGGGTTCCCGGAAATGGTACAGTCTTTTCGAGGGTCCTCGTGCCTGGGAGGTTACGTCAGAAGGCCCGCGCTAAAATGGCAAGAATGCCCCAGCGCGCAGCGTGAAATAGTCGCCGAGGCCGGTGGGCTATAGCCTTTTGTCCGCGGGGGTTGGGGAGGGGGTTTAGGGGGCTCTGGTCATCGAAAATGGGTACAGTCTTTTCGAGGGTCCTCGTGTGCCCAGTGGGAGGCTACGGTCAGAAGCCTGCCCAAAATGGCAAGAAATACCCAGCGGCGCAGCGCGTGAAATTGTCACCGAGGCCGGTGGGCTATAGCCTTTGGTCCGCGGGGGTTGGGGAGGGGGTTTAGGGGGTTCTGATCGTCGGAAATGGGTACAGTCTTTTCGAGGGTCCTCGTGTGCCCAGTGGGAGGCTACGGTCAGAGGCCTGCCCTAAAATGGCAAAAAATTCCCAGCGGCGCAGCGCGTGAAATAGTCCTCGAGGCCGGTGGGCTATAGCCTTTGGTCCGCGGGGGTTGGAGGGGGTTTAGGGGGTCTGGGCCATCAAAATGGGTACAGTCTTTCGAGGGTCCTCGTAGCCCAGTGAGGCTACGGTCAGAATCCGGCCCTAAAATGGCAAGAAATCCCCAGCGGCGCAGCGCGTGAAATAGTCACCGAGGCCGGTGGGCTATAGCCTTGGTCCGCGGGGGGGAGGGGTTTGGGGCCTGCCGAAATGGGTCCAGTCTTTTTTGAGGGGCCTCGTGTGCCCAGTATGAGGCTACGCTTAGAGGCCTGAACTAAAATGGCAAGAAATGCCTAGCAGCGCAGCGCGCGAAATAGTCGTCGAGGCCGGTTGGCTATAGCCTTTGGTCCGCTGGGGCCGGGGGAGGTTCTGGGGCCCGTCACAAAATGGGTACAGTCTTTTCGAGGGTCCTCGTGTGCCCAAAGGGGAGGCTACGGCCAAGCCCGCCCTAAAATGGCAAGAAATACCTAGCGCACAGCGGAAATAGTCACCGAGGCCGTGGCTATAGCCTTGGTCCGCGGGGGCCGGGGAGGGGTGGGGGCCTGGCCGCCGAAATGGGTACAGCTTTTCGAGGGTCCTCGTGTGCCCAGCTGGAGGTTACGGTCAGAAGCCCGCCCTAAATGGCAAGAAATGTCCAGCGGCGCAGCGCTGCGGAAATAGTCACCGAGGCCGGTGGCTATAGCCTGGTCCGCTGGGGTTCGGAGGGAGGTTCGGGGCTCGCGCCGAAATGGGTACAGTCTTTTCGAGGGTCCTTGTGTGCCCAGTAGGAGGCTACGGTCAGAAGCCTGCCCTAAAATGGCAAGATATGCCCTGCGGCGCAGCGCGTGAAATAGTCACCGAGGCCGGTGGGCTATAGCCTTTGGTCCGCGCGGGTTGGGGTGGGGGGTTAGGGGCTCATCGAAATGGGTACATCTTTCGAGGGTCCTCGTGCCTGGGAGGCTACGGTCAGAGGCCTGCCCTAAAATGGCAAGAAATGCCCAGCGGCGCAGCAAGGGAAATAGTCACCGAGGCCGGTGGGCTATAGCCTGGGTCCGCTGGGGTGGGAGGTTTAGGAGCTCGATCGAAATGGGTACAGTCTTTTCGAGGGTCCTCGTGCCTGGAGGCTACGGTCAGAAGCCCGCCCTAAAATGGCAAGAATGCCCAGCGCGCAGCTGGAAATAGTCACCGAGGCCGTGGGCTATAGCCTTTTGGTCCGCGGGGTCGGGAGGGGTTAGGGTGCCCGTCATCACAATGGGTACAGTCTTTTCGAGGGTCCTCGTGGTGCCCAAGGAGGTACGGTCAGGCCTCGCCAAAATGGCAAGAAATGCCCAAGGCACAGCGCGTGAAATAGTCACCGAGCCCGGTGGGCTATAGCCTTTGTCCGCGGCGGTTGGGGAGGGGGTTTCTGGGGTTTTGGTCGTCAGAAATGGGTACAGCCTTTTCGAGGGTCCTCGTGTGCCCAGTGGGAGGCTACGGTCAGAGGCCTGCCCTAAAATGGTAAAAAATGCCCAGCGGCGCAGCGCGTGAAATAGACACCGAGGCCGTTGGGCTATAGCCTTTTGGTCCGCAGGGGCTGGGAGGGTTTACGGGCCCGTCGCCGAAATGGGTACATTCTTTTCGAGGGTCCTCGTGTGCCCAGTGGGAGGCTACGTAAGGAGGCCTGCCCTAAATGGCAAGAAATTCCCAGCGGGCGCAGCGCTGTGAAACGAAGTCGCCGAGGCCGTGGCTATAGCCTTTGGTCCGCGGGTTGGAGGAAGTTCGGGGCTCGGGCCGGAAATGGGTACAATCTTTCGAGGGTCCTCGTATGCCTGGGAGGCTACGGTCAAGCCCGCCTAAAATGGCAAGACATGATCAGCGCGCGCTGAAGGAAATAGTCCGCCGAGGCCGGGCTATAGCCTTTGGTCCGCGGGGTTGGGAGGGGTTTAGGGCTCGTCATCGGAAAATGGTACAGTCTTTCGAGGGTCCTCGTGGTGCCTGGGGAGGCTACGGTCAGGCCCGCCTAAATGGCAAGAATACCCAGCGCGCAGCGCTGGAAGTAGTCACCGAGGCCGTGGACTATAGCCTTTGGTCCGCTGGGTCAGAGGGGTTTAGGGCTCGTCATCAAAATGGGTACAGTCTTTCGAGGGTCCTCGCAGCCTTGGGGAGGCTACGGTCGAAGCCCCGCCCTAAAATGGCAAGAATACCCAGCGCGCAGGTGAAATAGTCACCGAGGCCGGTGGGCTATAGCCTTGGGTCCGCTGGGGCCGAGGGGTTTCGGGGCTCGTCGCCGAAATGGGCACAGTCTTTCGAGGGTGCTTGTGTGCCTGGGAGGCTACGGTCAGAAGCCTGCCCTAAAATGGCAAGAATGCCCAGCGCGCAGCTGCGGAAATAGTCACCGAGGCCGGTGGCTATAGCCTGGTCCGGGGAGGGAGGTCAGGTGCTCGTCGCCAAAAAATGGGTACAGCCTTTTCGTGGGTCCTCGTATCCCAGTGGGAGGTTACGGTCAGAAGCCTGCCCTAAAATGGCAAGAAATACCCAGCGGCGCAGCGCGTGAAATAGTCACCGAGGCCGGTGGGCTATAGCCTTTGGTCCGCGGGGGTTGGGGAGGGGGTTTCGGGGGCTCTGGTCGTCAGAAATGGGTACAGTCTTTTCGAGGGTCCTCGCAGCCCGGGAGGCTACGGTCACGAAGCCCCGCCCTAAATGGCAAGAAATGTCCAGCGCGCAGCTGGGTGAAATAGTCGCCGAGGCCGTGGCTATAGCCTTGGTCCGCGGGGCTGGAGGAGGTTCGGGGCTCGCGCCGGAAATGGGTACATGCCTTTTCGAGGGTCCTCGTGCCTGGGAGGCTACGGTCAAGCCTGCCCTTTAAAATGGCAAGATATGCCCAGCGGGCACAACAAGGTGAATTGGTCGCCGAGGCGGGTGGGCTATAGCCTTTGGTCCGGGGGGTTGGGGAAGGGGGTTTAGGGGGCTCTGGTCATCGAAAATGGGTACAGCCTTTCGAGGGTCCTCGTGGTGCCTGGGGAGGCTACGGTCAAGCCTGCCCTAAATGGCAAGAATGCCCAGCGCAGCGCGTGAAATAGTCACCGAGGCCGGTGGGCTATAGCCTGGTCCGCTGGGGCTGGGGAGGGGGAGCCTGATCGGCCGGAAATGGGTACAGTCTTTTCGAGGGTCCTCGTGCCCAGGGAGGCTACGGTCAGAAGCCTGCCTAAAATGGCAAGAAATGCCCAGCGCGCAGCCAAGGAAATAGTCACCGAGGCCGGTGGGCTATAGCCTTTGGTCCGCGGGGGTTAGGGAGGGAAGTTCTGGGGCTCTGGGCGTCGGAAATGGGTACAATCTTTTCGAGGGTCCTCGTATGCCCAGTGGGAGGCTACGGTCAGAAGCCTGCCCTAAAATGGCAAGACATGATCAGCGGCGCAGCGCGTGAAATAGTCACCGAGCCCGGTGGGCTATAGCCTTTGTCCGCGGCGGTTGGGGAGGGGGTTTCGGGGGTTTTGGTCGTCAGAAATGGGTACAGTCTTTTCGAGGGTCCTCGTGTGCCCAGTGGGAGGCTACGGTCAGAAGCCTGCCCTAAAATGGCAAGACATGATCAGCGGCGCAGCGCGTGAAATAGTCGCCGAGGCCGGTGGGCTATAGCCTTTGGTCCGCGTCGGAAGGGGTTTAGGGGCTCGTCATCGAAATGGGTACAGCTTTTCGAGGGTCCTCGTGGTGCCTGGGGAGGCTTACGGCCAGAAGCCTGCCCTAAAATGGCTAGAAATACCCAGCCGCAGCGCTGGAAGTAGTCACCGAGGCCGTGGACTATAGCCTCGGTCCGGGGGCTGGGAGGGGTTTAGGGGGCCCGTCATCGAAAATGGGTACGCCTTTTCGAGGGTCCTCGGTGCCTGCTGGGAGGCTACGGCCAAGCCCGCCTTAAAATGGCAAGACATGCCCAGCGCAGCTGCAAGGTGAAATAGTCGCCGAGGCCGGTGGGCTATAGCCTTTGGTCCGTGGGGGGTGGGGAGGGGTTTACGGCTCTGGTCATCGAAATGGGTACAGTCTTTCGAGGGTCCCTGGTGCCCGGGAGGCTACGGTCAAGGCTGCCCTAAATGGCAAGAATGCCCAGCGCGTGAAATAGTCACCGAGGCCGGTGGGCTATAGCCTTTGGTCCGCGGGGCTGGGGGAGGGGTTTAGGGCTCGATCACGAAATGGGTACAGTCTTTCGAGGGTCCTCGCAGCTCAGTGGAGGCTACGAAGCCTGCCCAAAATGGCAAGAAATGCCCAGCGGCGCAGCGGTGAAATAGTCACCGAGGCCGGGCTATAGCCTTTGGTCCGCGGGTTGGGGAGGGGTTTAGGGCCTGATCGCTTCAAATGGGTACATTCTTCGAGGGTCCTCGTGGTGCCTGGGGAGGCTACGGTCAAGCTCGCCTAAATGGCAAGACATGCCCAGGCGCAACAAGGTGAAATAGTCGCCGAGGCCGTGGCACATAGCCTTGGTCCGTGGGGGTTGGGAGGGGTTTACGGTGCTCGTCATCGAAAATGGGTACAGGCTTTTCGAGGGTCCTCGTGTGCCTGGGTGGAGGCTACGGTCAAGCCCGCCTAAATTGGCAAGAAATGCTCGCAGCACAGGAAATAGTCACCGAGGCCGGTGGGCTATAGCCTGGTCCGCGGGGCTGGGAGGGGTTTAGGGTGCTCGTCATCGAAATGGGTACATCTTTTCGAGGGTCCTCGGTGCCTGGGAGGCTACGGTCAGAAGCCTCGCCCTAAAATGGCAAGAAATACCCAGCGCACAAGGTGAAATAGTCACCGAGCCGTGGGCTATAGCCTTTTGTCCGCGCGGCCGGGGAGGGGTTTCGGGTTTTGGTCGCCGAAATGGGTACAGCCTCGAGGGTCCTCGTGCCTGGGGGAGGCTACGGCCAGGCCCCGCCCTAAAATGGTAAAATGCTCAGCGCGCAGCTGCGAAATAGACACCGAGGCCGTGGGCTATAGCCTTTTGGTCCGCGGGGTTGGGGAGGGGTTTAGGTGCTCGTCATCGAAATGGGTACATTCTTTCGAGGGTCCTCGTGGTGCCTGGGGGAGGCTACAGAAGCCCGCCCTTAAAATGGCAAGAATACCAGCGCAGCTGGAAGTAGTCACCGAGGCCGGTGGGCTATAGCCTTTACTCCGCGGGGGGTGGGGAGGGAGTTTAGGGGGCTATGGTCATCCGAAAAGGGTACATTCTTTGCCCTGGTGCCCAGTGGGAGGCTACGGTCGAGGCCCGCCTAAAATGGCAAGAAATGCCCAGCGCAGCAAGGTGAAATAGTCACCGAGGTGGGCTATAGCCTTCGGTCCGCGGGGCTGGGAGGGAAGTTTGGGGCTCCGCCTAAAATGGGTACAGTCTTTTCAAGGGTCCTCGTGTGCCCAGTGGGAGGCTACGGTCAAGGCCTGCCGTAAAATGGCAAGAAATACCCAGCGGCGCAGCGCGTGAAATAGTCGCGGAGGCCGGTGGGCTATAGCCTTTGGTCCACGGGGGTTGGGGAGGAAGTTCGTGCCTCGTAATCGAAATGGGTACAGTCTTTTCGAGGGTCCTCGTGTGCCCAGTGGGAGGCTACGGTCAGAAGCCTGCCCTAAAATGGCAAGAAATGCCCAGCGGCGCAGCACAGGAAATAGTCACTGAGGCCGGTGGGCTATAGCCTTTGGTCCGCGGGGGTTGGGGAGGGGGTTTCGGGGGCTCTGGTCGGCGGAAATGGGTACAGCCTTTTCGGGGGTCGTCGTGCCCTGGGCTGGGAGGCTACGGCCGAAGCTCGCCCTAAAATGGCAAGACATGCCCAGCGCAGCAAGGTGAAATAGTCGCCGAGGCCGGGCTATATTTTGGTCCGGGGCCGGGAGGGGTTTACGGCTCGTCATCGAAATGGGTACAGCCTTTTCGAGGGTCCTCGCAGCCTGGGAGGCTACGGTCAAGCCCGCCCTAAATTGGCAAGAAATGCTCACGCAGTCCAGGTGAAATAGTCACCGAGGCCGGTGGGCTATAGCCTTTGGTCCGCTGGGGTCGAGGGGTTTAGGGTGCTCGGTCATCACAAATAGGTACAGCTTTTCGAGGGTCCTCGTGTGCCCAAGTGGGAGGCTACGGTCAAGGCCCCGCCCTAAAATGGCCCAGCGCGCACAGAAGAATAGTGAATAGTCACCGAGTGGGCTATAGCTTTGGTCCGCGGGCGGGGGGAGGGTTTTGGGGGTTTCATCACGAATGGGTACAGCCTTTTCGAGGGTCCTCGCAGCCTGGGAGGCTACGGTCGAGGCCCGCCCTAAAATGGTAAAAATGCCCAGCGCGCAGCGTGAAATAGACACCGAGGCCGGTGGCTATAGCCTTTGGTCCGCGGGCCGGGAGGGTTTAGGTGCTCGTCATCGGAAATGGGTACATTCTTTTCGAGGGTCCTCGTGGTGCCTGGGCTGAGGCTACGGTCAAGCCCCGCCTAAAATGGCAAGAAATACCCAGCGCAACACAGGAAGTAGTCACGAGGCCGGGCTGGGCTATAGCCTTACCCGCGGGGTTGGGGAGGGAGTTTAGGGCTCGTCATCCGAAATGGGTACATTCTTTCGAGGGTCCTCGTGCCTGGGGAGGCTACGGTCGAGGCCTGCCCTAAAATGGCAAGAAATGCTGCGCGCACAAGGAAACCGCCGCCGAGGCCTGGGCTATAGCCTTTTGGTCCGCTGGGGGAGGAAGTTCGGGGCCTCGCCTAAAATGGGTACCTTTTCGAGGGTCCTCAGGTGCCTGGGGAGGCTACGGTCAGAAGCCTGCCCTAAAATGGCAAGACATGCCCAGCGGCGCAGCGCGTGAAATAGTCGCCGAGGCCGGTGGGCTATAGCCTTTGGTCCGTGGGGGTTGGGGAGGGGGTTTACGGTGCTCTGGTCATCGAAAATGGGTACAGTCTTTTCGAGGGTCCTCGTGTGCCCAGTGGGAGGCTACGGTCAGAAGGCTGCCCTAAAATGGCAAGAAATGCCCAGCGGCGCAGCGCGTGAAATAGTCACCGAGGCCGGTGGGCTATAGCCTTTGGTCCGCGGGGGTTGGGGAGGGGGTTTAGGGGGCTCTGATCGTCGGAAATGGGTACAGTCTTTTCGAGGGTCCTCGTGTGCCCAGTGGGAGGCTACGGTCAAGCTCGCCTAAAATGGCAAGAAATGCCCAGGGCGCAGCTGCGAAATAGTCACCGAGGCCGGTGGGCTATAGCCTTGGTCCGCGGGGTTGGGGAGGGGTTTAGGGCCTGATCACTGGAAATGGGTACATTCTTTTCGAGGGTCCTCGTAGCCCATGGGAGGCTACGGTCAAGCTCGCCTAAAATGGCAAGACATGATCAGCGGCGCAGCGCGTGAAATAGTCGCCGAGGCCGGTGGGCTATAGCCTTTGGTCCGCGGGGGTTGGGGAGGGGGTTTAGGGGGCTCTGGACATCGACGAGGGTACAGTCTTTTCGAGGGTCCTCGGTGCCTGGGAGGCTACGTCAAGCTCGCCTAAAATGGCTAGAAATACCCAGCGGCGCAGCGCGTGAAGTAGTCACCGAGGCCGGTGGACTATAGCCTTTGGTCCGCGGGGGTTGGGGAGGGAAGTTCTGGGGCTCTGGGCGTCTAAAATGGGTACAGCCTTTTCGAGGGTCCTCAGCCCGGGGAGGCTACGGTCAAGCCCGCCTTAAATGGCAAGACATGCAGCCGCGCAGCACAAGGTGAAATAGTCGCCGAGGCCGGGCTATAGCCTTGGTCCGTGGGGGGCTGGGAGGGGTCGGGGCTCGTCATCGAAATGGGTTTTTCGAGGATCCTCGTGCCTGGGGAGGCTACGGTCAAGGCTCGCCTAAAATGGCAAGAAATGCCCAGCGGCAGCGGGTGAAATAGTCACCGAGGCCGGTGGGCTATAGCCTTTGGTCCGTGGGGCTGGGAGGGGCTTAGGTGCTCGAAATGGGTACAGCCTTTTCGAGGGTCTCGTGGTGCCCAATGGGAGGCTACGTAAGCCCGCCCTAAAAATGGCAAGACATGCCAGCGCAACAAGGAAATAGTCGCCGAGGCCGTGGCTATAGCCTTTGGTCCGCGGGGTCAGGGGGCTTAGGGGCTCGTCATCGAAATGGGTACAGCCTTTTCGAGGGTCCTCGTGCCCAGGGAGGCTACGGTCAAGGCTGCCCTAAATGGCAAGAAATGCCTGGCGCAGCACAGGAAATAGTCACCGAGGCCGGTGGGCTATAGCCTCGGTCCGCGGGTCGGGAGGTGGTTTAGGGCTCGTCATCGGAAATGGGTACAGTGCCTTTCGAGGGTCCTCGTAGCCTGGAGGCTACGGTCAAGCCCCGCCAAAATGGCAAGAAATGCCCAGCGCAGCAGATGAAATAGTCACCGAGGCCGTGGGCTATAGCCTCGGTCCGCTGGGGTTGGGGAGGGGTTTAGGGCCTGATCGCCGGAAATGGGTACATTCTTTCGAGGGTCCTCGTGCAGCCTGGGGAGGCTACGTCAGAAGCCCGCCTAAAATGGCAAGACATGCCAGCGCAGCTGCGTGAAATAGTCCGCCGAGGCCGGTGGCTATAGCCTTTGGTCCGCGGGGTCAGAGGGGGGCTCACATCGGAAATGGGTACAGTCTTTCGAGGGTCCTCGTGGTGCCTGGAGGCTACGGTCGAGTCGCCCTAAAATGGCAAGAAATGCCAAGCGCGCAGCGGAAACCGCCGAGGCTGGGCTATAGCCTTTGGTCCGCTGGGGCCGGGGAGGGGGGCTCGGCCTAAAATGGGTACAGTCTTTTCGAGGGTCCTCGTAGCCTGGGGAGGCTACGGAAGCCCCGCCTAAAATGGCAAGACATGCCCAGCGCAGCTGAAATAGTCGCCGAGGCCGGGCTATAGCCTTGGTCCGTGGGGCTGGGGAGGGGTTTACGTGCTCGTCATCGAAAATGGGTACGCCTTTTCGAGGATCCTCGGTGCCTGGGTGGGAGGCTACTAGAAGCCCGCCCTAAAATGGCAAGAAATGCCCCGCAGCGCAATGCGCGAAATAGTCACCGAGGCAGGTGGGCTAAAGCCTTTGGTCCGCGGGGCTGGGAGGGGGTTTAGGTGCTCTCTCACAAATGGGTACTTTTTCGAGGGTCCTCGGTGCCCAATGGGAGGCTACGGTCAAGCCCGCCCTAAAATGGCAAGACATGACAGCGCGCGTGAAATAGTCGCCGAGGCCGTGGGCTATAGCCTTTGGTCCGCTGGGTTGGGAGGGGGTTTGGGGGCTCGTCATCGAAATGGGTACAGTCTTTTCGAGGGTCCTCGTGCCCAGTGGAGGCTACGGCGAAGCCCGCCTAAAATGGCAAGAAATACCCAGCGCGCAGCGTGAAATAGTCACCGAGGCCGGTGGACTATAGCCTTTGGTCCGCGGGGCTGGGAGGGGTTTAGGGCTCGTCATCGAAATGGGTACAGCTTTTTCGAGGGTCCTCGTGTGCCCAGCTGGGAGGCTACGGTCAAGCCCGCCTAAAATGGCAAGACATGCCCAGCGCAGCAGGTGAAATAGTCCGCCGAGGCCGTGGGCTATAGCCTTTGGTCCGTGGGGGCTGGGAGGTTGGGCTCGTCATCGAAATGGCAGCTTTTCGAGGGTCCTCGTGCCCGTGGGAGGCTACGGTCAGAAGGCTGCCCTAAAATGGCAAGAAATGCCCAGCGCGCAGGTGAAATAGTCCACCGAGGCCGTGGGCTATAGCCTCGGTCCGCGGGGTGGGAGGGGTTTAGGGGCTCATCCGAAAATGGGTACAGTCTTTCGAGGGTCCTCGGTGCCTGGGAGGCTACGGTCAAGCTCGCCAAAAATGGCAAGAAATGCCCAGCGGCGCAGCGCAGGAAATAGTCACCGAGGCCGGTGGGCTATAGCCTTTGGTCCGCGGGGGTGGGGAGGGGTTTAGGGCTCGATCGAAATGGGTACATTCTTTTCGAGGGTCCTCGTGCCTGGGAGGCTTACTCGAGGCCTGCCCTTATAATGGCAAGAAATGCCCAGCGCAGCGCAAGGAAACGGTCGCCGAGGCCGGGCTATAGCCTTTGGTCCGCGGGGTTGGGAGGGAAGTTCTGGGGCTCGGGCGCCGGAAATGGGTACACCTTTTCGAGGGTCCTCGATGCCTGGGAGGCTACGGTCGAAGCCTGCCCTAAAATGGCAAGACATACGGCGCAGCTGCGAAATTGCCGCCGAGGCCGGTGGGCTATAGCCTTTGGTCCGCGTGGGAGGGGTTTAGGCCGTCATCGAAATGGGTACAGTCTTTCGAGGGTCCTCGTGTGCCCAGTGGGAGGCTACGGTCAGAAGCCTGCCCAAAATGGCAAGAAATACCCAGCGCCCACGAGAGTGAAAGAGTCACCGAGGCCGGTGGACTATTGCCTGTGGTCCGGGAGGGGCTGGGGGTCATCGAAATGGGTACAGTCTTTCGAGGGTCCTCGTGGTGCCCAAGGGGAGGCTACGGTCAAGCCTGCCCTAAATGGCAAGACATGCCCAGCGCGCAGTGAAATAGTCGCCGAGGCCGTGGGCTATAGCCTGGTCCGTGGGCCGGGAGGGGTTTACGGTGCTCGTCATCGAAATGGGTACAGCCTTTTCGAGGGTCCTCGGTGCCCAGTGGGAGGCTACGGTCAGAAGCTCGCCTAAATGGCAAGAAATGCCCAGCGCAGCGGTGAAATAGTCACCGAGGCCGGTGGCTATAGCCTTTGGTCCGCTGGGGTTGGGAGGGGTTTAGGGGCTGATCGTCGAAATGGGTACAGTCTTTTCGAGGGTCCTCGTGCCTGGGAGGCTACGGTCCAGAAGCCCGCCCTAAAATGGCAAGAAATGCCCAGCGCGCAGCTGCTGAAATAGTCACCCGAGGCCGGGGCTATAGCCTTTGGTCCGCGGGGCCGGGGAGGTTTAGGGCTCGATCGCCGAAATGGGTACATTCTTTTCGAGGGTCCTCGTGTGCCTGGGAGGCTACGGCCGAAGCCCCGCCTAAAATGGCAAGACATGCCCCGCAGCTGCTGGAAATAGTCGCCGAGGCCGGTGGGCTATAGCCTTGGTCCGTGGGGCTGGGAGGGGTTTACTGCTCGTCATCGAAATGGGTACAGTCTTTCGAGGGTCCTCGTGCCCAGCTGGGAGGCTACGGCCGAAGGCTGCCCTAAAATGGCAAGAAATGCCCAGCGCGCAGCTGCGTGAAACCGCCGCCGAGGCCGCTGGCTATAGCCTGGTCCGCTGGGGTCGGGAGGGAAGTCTGGCCTCGGGCGCCTAAAATGGGTACAGTCTTTTCGAGGGTCCTCGCAGCCTGGAGGCTACGTCCAAGCCTGCCCAAATGGCAAGACATGCCTCAGGCGCAGCGCGTGAAATAGTCGCCGAGGCCGGTGGCTATAGCCTTCGTCCGTGGGGCCGGGAGGGGCTTTACGGTGCTCGTCATCGAAATGGGTACAGTCTTTTCGAGGATCCTCGTGGTGCCCAGGAGGCTACGGTCGGCCCGCCCTAAAATGGCAAGAAATGCCCAAATAGCGCGGGTGAAATAGTCACCGAGGCCGTATGCCTTTGGTCTCATGGGGCCGGGGAGGGGGTTTAGTGTGCTCGTCTCACAAATGGGTACAGTTTTTCGAGGGTCCCTGCGTGGTGCCCACTGGGAGGCTACGGTCAAGCCCCGCCCTAAAATGGCAAGACATGATCAGCGCAGCGCTGCGAAATAGTCGCCGAGGTCGGGCTATAGTTTGGTCCGCGTGGGTCGGGAGGTTTGGGGCTCGTCATCGAACACGAAATGGCAGTCTTTCGAGGGTCCTCGTGGTGCCCAGCTGGGAGGTTACGGTACGAAGCCCGCCTGTGAAATGGCTAGGAAATACCCAGCAAGCGCAAAGGTGAAGTAGTCACCGAGGCCGGTGGACTATAGCCTCGTCCGCTGGGGTTGGGAGGGGGTTTAGGGGCCTCGTCATCGAAATGGTACAGTCTTTCGAGGGTCCTGTAGCCCAGCTGGGAGGTTACGTCAGAAGCCTGCCCTAAAATGGCAAGACATGCCCAGCGCGCAGCGCTGGAAATAGTCGCCGAGGCCGTGGGCCATAGCCTTTGGTCCGGGGCTGGGAGGGGTTTACGGTGTTCGTCACGAAAATGGGTACAGTCTTTCGAGGGTCCTCGTGCCCAACGGGAGGCTACGGCCGGCAACGGTCGCCCTAAAATGGCAAGAAATGCCCAGCGCGCAGCGCGAAATAGTCACCGAGGCCGGTGGGCCATAGCCTTGGTCCGCTGGGGCTGGGGAGGGGCTTAGGGCCTGATCGTCGAAAATGGGTACAGTCTTTCGAGGGTCCTCGTGTGCCTGGGTGGGAGGCTACGGTCAGAAGCCCGCCCTAAATGGCAAGAAATGCCCAGCGCAGCTGAAATAGTCACCGAGGCCGTGGGCTATAGCTCGGTCCGCGGGGTTGGGAGGGTTTAGGGCTCTGATCGCCGGAAATGGGTACATTCTTTCGAGGGTCCTCGTGGTGCCCAAGTGGAAGCTACGGTCCGAGGCCCGCCCTATAATGGCAAGAAATGCCCAGCGCGCAGCGAAGGTGAAACGTCGCCGAGGCCGGTGGGCTATAGCCTTGGTCCGCGGGAGGGAAGTTCGGGGCTCGGGCCGGAAATGGGCACCTTTCGAGGGTCCTCGATGCCCGTGGGAGGCTACGGTCAAGCCTCGCCCTAAAATGGCAAGACATGATCAGCGCGCAGCGCGGTGAAATAGTCCGCCGAGGCCGTGGGCTATAGCCTTGGTCCGCTGTGGGTCGGGAGGGTTTAGTGGACTGGTCATCGAAAATGGGTACAGTCTTTCGAGGGTCCTCGTGCCCAAGGGGGAGGCTACGGTCCAGAAGCCCGCCCTAAAATGGTTAGAAATACCCAGCCGCCCAAATGGAAGTAGTCACCGAGGCCGGTGGACTATAGCCTTGGTCCGGGGGCCGGGAGGGGCCAGGGCTCGTCATCGAAAATGGGTACAGCCTTTTCGAGGGTCCTCGCAGCCCGCTGGGAGGCTACGGTCAGAAGCCTGCCCTAAAATGGCAAGACATGCCCAGCGGCGCAGCGCGTGAAATAGTCGCCGAGGCCGGTGGGCTATAGCCTTTGGTCCGTGGGGGTTGGGGAGGGGGTTTACGGTGCTCTGGTCATCGAAAATGGGTACAGTCTTTTCGAGGGTCCTCGTGTGCCCAGTGGGAGGCTACGGTCAGAAGGCTGCCCTAAAATGGCAAGAAATGCCCAGCGGCGCAGCGCGTGAAATAGTCACCGAGGCCGGTGGGCTATAGCCTTTGGTCCGTGGGCTCGGGGAGGGGTTTAGGGCTCATCACGAAATGGGTACAGTCTTTCGAGGGTCCTCGTGGTGCCTGGGAGGCTACGGTCAAGCCCGCCCTAAAATGGCAAGAATGCCCAGCGCGCAGCAAGGAAATAGTCACCGAGGCCGGTGGGCTATAGCCTGGTCCGGGGGCCGGGAGGGGTTTAGGGGCTCTGATCACGGAATGGGTACATTCTTTTCGAGGGTCCTCGTGCCCAGCGGGGAGGCTACGGTCAAGCCCGCCCTAAAATGGCAAGACATGCCCAGCGCGCAGCTGTGAAATAGTCGCCGAGGCCGTGGGCTATAGCCTTGGTCCGTGGGGCTGGGAGGCTTACGGTGCTCTGGTCATCGAAATGGGTACAGTCTTTCGAGGGTCCTCGTGGTGCCTGGGTGGGAGGCTACGGCCAGAAGCCTCGCCCTAAAATGGCAAGAAATGCTCAGCGCGCAGCTGCTGGAAATAGTCACCGAGGCCGGTGGCTACAGCCTTGGTCCGGGGGTCGGGAGGTTTAGGTGCCCGTCATCACAAATGGGTACAGTCCTTTCGAGGGTCCTCGTGGTGCCCAATGGGAGGCTACGTCGGGCTGCCCTAAATGGCAAGAATGCGCCGCGCAAGGAAATAGTCACCGAGGCCGTGGCTATAGCCTCGGTCCGCTGGGGTTGGGGAGGGGTTTAGGGGCCTGACCGAAAATGGTACAGTCTTTTCGAGGGTCCCTCGTGCCCAGTGGAGGCCACGGTCAAGCCCGCCTAAAATGGCAAGAATGCCCAGCGGGCGCAGCGCTGGAAATAGTCACCGAGGCCGGTGGGCTATAGCCTTGGTCCGCTGGGGTTGGGGAGGGGCTTAGGGCTCGATCGCCGGAAATGGGTACATTCTTTCGAGGGTCCTCGGTGCCCAGGGGGAAGCTACGGTCCGAGGCCTGCCCTATCATGGCAAGACAGGCCCAGCGGCGCAGCGCCTGAACCGGGCTCCGAGGCCGGTGGGCTATAGCCTTTGGTCCGCGGGGGTTAGGGAGGGAAGTTCGGGGCTGGGCGCCGGAAATGGTACAATCTTTCGAGGGTCCTCGATGCCCGCGAGGTTACGGTCAAGCCCGCCTCAAAATGGCAAGACATCAGCCGCGAAGCGCGAAATAGTGGCCTAGGCCGGTGGGCTATAGCCTTTGGTCCGTGGGTCGGGAGGGGTTTAGGACTCGTCATCGAAAATGGGTACAGCCTTTTCGAGGGTCCCTGCAGCCCTGGGGAGGCTACGGTCCAGAAGCTCGCCGCCTAAAATGGCTAGAAATACCCAGCGGCCCAGCGCGTGAAGTAGTCACCGAGGCCGGTGGACTATAGCCTTTGGTCCGCGGGGGTTGGGGAGGGGGCTTAGGGGGCTCTGGTCATCGAAAATGGGTACAGTCTTTTCGAGGGTCCTCAGCCTGGGAGGCTACGGCAGAAGCTCGCCTAAATGGCAAGACATGCCCAGCGCGCAGCGCGCGGAAATAGTCGCCGAGGCCGGTGGGCTATAGCCTTGGTCCGGGGGCTGGGAGGGTTTACGGTGCTCGTCATCGAAAATGGGTACAGTCTTCGAGGGTCCTCGGGTGCCTGCCGGAGGCTACGGTACGAAGGCTGTCTAAATGGCAAGAAATGCCCAGCCGGGCGCTGGTGAAATAGTCACCGAGGCCGGTGGCTATAGCCTTTGGTCCGCGGGGTTGGGGAATGGGTTTAGGGCTCGATCAAAATGGGTACAGCCTTTTCGAGGGTCCTCGTAGCCCGTGGAGGCACGGTCAAGTCGCCCTAAAATGGCAAGAAATGCCCAGCGCGCGCAACAAGGTGAAATAGTCACCGAGGCCGGTGGGCTATAAATTTTGGTCCGGGGGGGTTGGGGAGGGGGCTCGGTCATCGAAATGGGTACATTCTTTTCAAGGGTCCTCGTGTGCCTGCGGGAGGCTACGGTCAGAAGCCCGCCCTAAATGGCAAGACATGCCAGCAGCGCGCAGGTGGAAATAGTCGCCGAGGCCGGTGGGCTATAGCCTCGGTCCGTGGGGCTGGGAGGGGTTTACGGTGCTCGTCATCGAAATGGTACAGTCTTTTCGAGGGTCCTCGTGCCTGGGGAGGCTACTACGGTAAGCCTGCCTAAAATGGCAAGAAATGCCCAGCGCGCAGCTGGTGAAATAGTCACCGAGGCCGGTGGGCTATAGCCTTGGTCCGCTGGGGCCGGGAGGGGGTTTAGTGCTCGTCATCACAAATGGGTACAGTCTTTTCGAGGGTCCCTCGTGCCTGGGGAGGCAACGGTCAGAAGCCTGCCCTAAAATGGCAAGAAATACCTAGGCACAGCGCGAAATAGTCACCGAGCCCGGTGGGCTATAGCCTTTGTCCGCGGCGGTTGGGGAGGGGGTTTCGGGGCTCGGTCACGAAATGGGTACAGTCTTTCGAGGGTCCTCGCTTGCCCATTGGGAGGCTACGGTCGAGGCCCGCCCTAAAATGGTAAAATGCTCAGCGCGCAAGGGGAAATAGACACACCGAGGCCGGTGGGCTATAGCCTTTGGTCCGCGGGGGGTGGGGAGGGGTTTAGGGTGCTCTGGTCATCGGAAATAGGTACATTCTTTTCGAGGGTCCTCGTGTGCCCAGTGGGAGGCTACTGTCAGAAGCCTGCCCTAAAATCGCAAGAAATACCCAGCGGCGCAGCGCGTGAAGTAGTCACCGAGGCCGGTGGACTATAGCCTCGGTCCGCTGGGGCCGAGGGGTTTACGGGCTCGTCATCGAAAATGGGTACAGTCTTTTCGAGGGTCCTCGTGCAGCCTGGGAGGCTACGGTCGAAGCTCGCCCTAAAATGGCAAGACATGCCCAGCGCGCGCAGCGGTGAAATAGTCGCCGAGGCCGTGCTGGCAGCCTTTGGTCCGTGGGGCTGGGAGGGGTTTACGGTGCCCGTCATCGAAAATGGGCAGTTTTTCGAGGGTCCTCGGTGCCTGGGTGGGGAGGCTACGGTCAGAGGCTGCCCTAAAATGGCAAGAAATGCCCAGCAGCGCAGTGCACGAAATAGTCACCGAGGCCGGTGGGCTATAGCCTTTGGTCCGCGAGGGTTGGGGAGGGGCTTAGGGGCTCATTGTCGAAAATGGGTACATTTTGAGGGTCCTCGGTGCCCAGTGGGAGGCTACGGTCAAGCTGCCTTAAATGGCAAGAAATGCCCAGCCGCGCAGCTGCCGTGAAATAGTCACCGAGGCCGGTGGGCTGGCAGCCTTTGGTCCGCTGGGGGCCGGGAGGGGCTTTAGGGGCTCGATCGCCGGAAAATGGGTACATTCTTTTCAAGGGTCCTCGTGGTGCCTGGGGAGGCTACGGCCGAAGCCCGCCCTAAAATGGCAAGACATGCCCAGCGCGCAGCTGCGGAAATAGTCCGCCGAGGCCGTGGCTATAGCCTTTGGTCCGTGGGGGTTGGGGAGGGGTTTACGTGCTCGTCATCGAAAATGGGTACAGCCTTTTCGAGGGTCCTCGGTGCCCAGGGGCGAGGCTACGGCCAAGCCCCGCCCCTAAAATGGCAAGAAATGCCCAGCGCGCAGCTGGAAATAGTCACCGAGGCCAGTGGGCTATATCCTTGGGTCCGCGGGGGGTGGGGAGGGGTTTAGGTGCCCGTCATCACAAATGGGTACAGTCTTTCGAGGGTCCTCGCAGTGTGGGAGGCAACGGTCGAAGCCCGCCTAAAATGGCAAGAAATACCTGGGCGCACAGCGCGGAAATAGTCACCGAGCCCGTGGGCTATAGCCTTGGTCCGCGGGGCGGTTGGGGAGGGGTTTCGGTCGGCCGCCAGAATGGGCACAGTCTTTTCGAGGGTCCCTGCTTGCCTGCTGGGGAGGCTACGGTCAGAGGCCTGCCCTAAAATGGTAAAAAATGCCCAGCGGCGCAGCGCGTGAAATAGACACCGAGGCCGGTGGGCTATAGCCTTTGGTCCGCGGGGGTTGGGGAGGGGTTTAGGGTGCTCTGGTCATCGGAAATAGGTACATTCTTTTCGAGGGTCCTCGTGTGCCCAGTGGGAGGCTACGGTCAGAAGCCTGCCCTAAAATCGCAAGAAATACCCAGCGGCGCAGCACGTGAAGTAGTCACCGAGGCCGGTGGGCTATAGCCTTTACTCCGCGGGGGTTGGGGAGGGAGTTTAGGGGGCTCTGGTCATCCGAAATGGGTACATTCTTTTCGAGGGTCCTCGTGGTGCCTGCGGAGGCTTACGGCCGTGAGGCCTGCCTTAAAATGGCAAGAAATGCCCAGCGCAGCGCAGCTGAAATAGTCACCGAGGCCGCTGGGCTATAGCCTTTGGTCCGCTAGGGTTGGGAGGGAAGTTCTGGGGCTGGGCCGGCAAAATGGGCAGGCTTTTCGAGGGTCCTGTGCCCAGTGGGAGGCTACGGTCAAGCCTGCCTTAAATGGCAAGATATGCCTGAGCGCAAAGAGCGTGAAATAGTCGCCGAGGCCGGTGGGCCAGTAGCCTTTTGGTCCGGGGTTGGGGAGGTTTACGGGTGCCCGTCATCGAAAATGGGTACAGCTTTTCGAGGGTCCTCGTGGTGCCCAAAGTGGAGGCTACTAGAAGGCTGCCCTAAAATGGCAAGAAATGCCCAGCGCGCAGCTGCTGAAATAGTCACCGAGGCCGGTGGGCTATAGCCTTTGGTCCGCGGGGGCCGGGAGGGGTTTAGCCTGATCGCCGAAATGGGTACAGCCTTTTCGAGGGTCCACGGTGCCCGCTGGGAGGCTACGGTCAGAAGCCCGCCCTAAATGGCAAGAAATGCCCAGCGCGCAGCGCATGAAATAGTCACCGAGGCCGGTGGGCCAGTAGCCTTGGTCCGCTGGGGCCGGGAGGGGTTTAGGGCTCGATCGAAATGGGTACATTCTTTTCGAGGGTCCTCGTGCAGCCCAGTGAGGCTACGGTCAGAAGCTCGCCCTAAAATGGCAAGACATGCCCAGCGCGCAGCGTTAAATAGTCGCCGAGGCCGGGCTATAGCCTTTGGTCCGCGGGGCGGGGAGGGGTTTAGGGCTCGTCATCGAAAATGGGTACAGTCTTTTCGAGGGTCCTCGTGCCCAAGTGAGGCTACGGTCAGAAGCCTGCCTTAAATGGCAAGACATGCCCAGCGTGAACAGGTGAAATAGTCGCCGAGGCCGGGTGGGCTATAGCCTGGTCCGTGGGGGTTGGGGAGGGGTTTACGGTGCTCTGGTCATCGAAAATGGGTACAGTCTTTTCGAGGGTCCTCGTGCTCCCAGTGGGAGGCTACGGTCAGAAGGTCAAAATGGCAAGAAATGCCCAGCGCGCAGGTGAAATAGTCACCGAGGCCGTGGGCCAGCCTTGGTCCGCTGGGGTTGGGAGGGGTTTAGGTGGCCTGATCAGTCGAAAGTACAGCCTTTCGAGGGTCCTCGGTGCCTGGGGGAGTTACGGGCCAGAAGCCTGCCCTAAAATGGCAAGAAATGCCCAGCAAGCGCAGCTGCAGGAAATAGTCACCGAGGCCGTGGGCTATAGCCTTGGTCCGCGGGTGGGGAGGGTTAGGGGCTCTGATCGCCGGAAATGGGTACATTCTTTTCGAGGGTCTCGTGTGCTCAGGGGAGGCTACGTCAAGCCCGCCTAAACTGGCAAGCCTTGCCCAGCGGCGCCGCGCGTGATATGGTCGCCGAGGCCGGTGGGCTATAGCCTTAGGACCGTGGGGGTTGGGGAGGCGGTTTAATGTGCTCTGGTCAGCGCAAATTGGTACAGTCTTGTCGAGTGTACTCGAGAGCCCAGTGGGAGGCTACGGTCAGAAGACTGCCCTAAAATGGCAAGAAATGCTCAGCGCAAGCGCTGAAATAGTCACCGAGGCCGTGGGCTATAGCCTTGGGTCCGCGGGAGGGGGTTTAGGTGCCCGTCATCACAAATGGGTACAGTCTTTTCGAGGGTCCTCGCAGCCTGGGTGGGAGTAACGGTCAGAAGCCTGCCCTAAAATGGCAAGAAATACCTAGCGCACACAGTGAAATAGTCACCGAGCCCGTGGCTGGCAGCCTTTGGTCCGCGGTGTGGGAGGGGTTTCGGGGTTTTGCCGTCACGAAATGGGTACAGTCTTTCGAGGGTCCTCGCTTGCCCGCTGGAGGCTACGGTCGAGGCCCGCCTCAAAATGGTAAAAATGCCCAGCGCGCAGCTGCGTGAAATAGACACCGAGGCCGTGGCTATAGCCTTTGGTCCGCTGGGGCTGGGAGGGGTTTAGGGTGCTCTGGTCATCGGAAATAGGTACATTCTTTTCGAGGGTCCTCGTGTGCCCAGTGGGAGGCTACGGTCAGAAGCCTGCCCTAAAATCGCAAGAAATACCCAGCGGCGCAGCACGTGAAGTAGTCACCGAGGCCGGTGGGCTATAGCCTTTACTCCGCGGGGGTTGGGGAGGGAGTTTAGGGGGCTCTGGTCATCCGAAATGGGTACATTCGTTTCGAGGGTCCTCGTGTGCCCAGTGGGAGGCTACGGTCAGAGGCCTGCCCTAAAATGGCAAGAAATGCCCAGCGGCGCAGCGCGTGAAACCGTCGCCGAGGCCGTTGGGCTATAGCCTTTGGTCCGCTGGGGGGAGGGAAGTTCGGGGCTCGCGCCTAAAATGGGTACAGTCTTTTCGAGGGTCTCGTGCCCATGGGAGGCTACGGTCAGAAGCCCGCCCTAAATGGCAAGACATGCCAGCGGCGCAGCGCTGCGAAATAGTCGCCGAGGCCGGTGGGCTATAGCCTTTGTCCGTGGGCTGGGGAGGTTTACGTGCTCGTCATCGAAAATGGGTACAGTCTTTCGAGGGTCCTCGTGTGCCTGGGAGGCTACGGTCAAGGCTGCCCTAAAATGGCAAGAAATGCCCAGCGCAGCGCTGGTGAAATAGTCACCGAGGCCGTGGGCTATAGCCTGGTCCGCTGGGGCTGGGAGGGGTTTAGGGCTCGATCACGAAATGGGTACAGTCTTTTCGAGGGTCCACGGTGCCCAGCTGGGGAGGCTACGGTCGAAGCCCGCCCTAAAATGGCAAGAAATGCCCAGCGGCGCAGCCGATGAAATAGTCACCGAGGCCGTGGCTGGCTATAGCCTTTGGTCCGCTGGGGTCGGGAGGGTTTAGGGGCTCACTGCCGGAAATGGGTACATTCTTTTCGAGGGTCCCGTGAGCCCAAGTGGGAGGCTACGGTCAAGCCTGCCCTAAAATGGCAAGACATGCCCAGCGCGCAGCTGCTAAATAGTCGCCGAGGCCGGTGGCTATAGCCTGGTCCGTGGGGGGAGGGGTTTACGGTGCTCGTCATCGAAAATGGGTACAGTCATTTCGACGCCCCTCGTGTGCCCAGTTGGAGGCTACGTGCAGAGGCCCGCGCCTCAATGGCTAGAAATGCCCAGTGGCGCAGCGCGTGAAATAGTCACCGAGGCCGGCGGCTAGCCTTTGGTCCGCGGGGGGTTGGGGAGGTTTAGGTGCCCGTCATCACAAATGGGTACAGTCTTTCGAGGGTCCTAGGTGCCCAACGAGGCTACGGTCAGAAGCCTGCCCTAAAATGGCAAGAAATACCCAGCGGCACAGCGCGTGAAATAGTCACCGAGCCCGGTGGGCTATAGCCTTTGTCCGCGGCGGTTGGGGAGGGGTTTCGGGGCCGGTCACGAAATGGGTACAGTCTTTTCGAGGGTCCTCGTGGTGCCTGGGAGGCTACGTACGAGGCCCGCCCTAAATGGCAGAAATGCCCAGCGCGCAGCTCGCGAAAGAGTCACCGAGGCCGGTGGGCTATAGCCTTTGGTCCGCAGGGGCCGGGAGGAGGGGTTTACGGGCCTGGTCGCCGGAAATGGGTACATTCTTTCGAGGGTCCTCGTGGTGCCTGGGAAGCTACGGTCAGAGGCCTGCCCTATAATGGCAAGAAATGCCAAGAGATGCTGCGCGTTAAATAGTCGCCGAGGCCGGTGGGCTATAGCCTTTGGTCCGCTGGGGAGGAGGTTTAGGGGCTCGTCATCGAAAATGGTACAGTCCTTTTCGAGGGTCCTCGTACCCGTGGGAGGCTACAGAAGCCTGCCCAAAATTACAAGAAATGCCCAGCGCCAGCTGGAAATAGTCACCGAGGCCGTGGGCTATAGCCTTGGTCCGGGGGCTGGGAGGGGTTAGGGTTCGCCTCAAATGGGTACAGTCTTTCGAGGTCCTCGGTGCCCAGGAGGCTACGTCAGAGCCCGCCCTAAATGGCAAGAAATACCCAGCGCACAGCTGGAAATAGTCACCGAGGCCGGTGGGCTATAGCCTTGGTCCGCTGGGGCCGGGGAGAGCCGGGGCCTGGCTCGCCGGAAATGGGCACAGTCTTTTCGAGGTTCCTCGTGTGCCTGGGAGGCTACGGTCAAGCCCGCCTAACATGGCAAGAAATTCCCAGCGCGCAGCTGCGGTGAAATAGTCATCGAGGCCGGCGGGCTAGCTTTGGTCCGCTGGGGCTGGGGAGGGGTTTGGTGGCACCTAAAATGGGTACAGCCTTTTCGAGGGTCCTCGCAGCCCATGGAGGCAACGGCAGAAGCTCACCCTAAAATGGCAAGAAATGCCCAGCGGCGCGTGAAATAGTCACCGAGGCCGGTGGGCTATATCCTTTGGTCCGCGAGGGTGGGAGGGGTTTCTGGGGTCTGTCGCTAAATGGGTACAGTCTTTCGAGGGTCCCGTGTGCCTGGGAGGCTACGGTCAGAGCCCGCCCTAAATGGCAAGAAATGCCCAGCGGCAGCTGCGGAAATAGACACCGAGGCCGGTGGCTAGCCTGGTCCGCTGGGGTTGGGGAGGGGTTTAGGTGCTCGTCAATGGAAATGGGTACATTCTTTCGAGGGTCCTCGTGCCTGGGGAGGCTACGGTCCGAAGCCTGCCCTAAATGGCAAGAAATACCTGGGCCAGCGCGCAGCAGGAAGTAGTCACCGAGGCCGGTGGGCTATAGCCTTTTACTCCGGGGGTTGGGAGGGCGTTAGGGGCCTCGTCATCGGAAATGGGTACATTCTTTCGAGGGCCCTCGTGCAGCCCAGTGGGAGGCTACGGTCCGAGGCCCGCCCTAAAATGGCAAGAAATGCCCAGCGCAGCGTGAAACCGCCGCCGAGGCTGGCTATAGCCTGGTCCGCGGGGGTTGGGGAGGGAAGTTCGGGGCTCGGGCCGGAAATGGGTACAGTTCTTCGAGGGTCCTCGGTGCCCAAGGGGAGGCTACGGTCAAGCCTGCCCTAAATGGCAAGACATGCCCAGCGCAGGTGAAATAGTCCGAGGCCGGGGCTATAGCCTTTGGTCCGGGGGAGGGGGTTACGTGCCTCGTCATCGAAAATGGCACAGTCTTTTCGAGGGTCCTCGGTGCCCAAGGGGAGGCTACGGTCAGAGCCTGCCCTAAATGGCAAGAAATGCCCAAACAAGAAAGGCCAGGAAATAGCGTCACCGGTAGCTCGAACCGCCGGGGCCGAGGTTTAATCATCACCGGAATGGGTACATTCTTTCGAGGGTCCGTGTGCCTCGCAGTGGGAGGCTACGGTCAAGCCTGCCCTAAATGGCAAGACATGCCCAGCGCGCAGCTGCGTGAAATAGTCGCCGAGGCTGGGGCTATAGCCTTTGGTCCGCGGGGGTTGGGGAGGGGTTTCGGGCCTGTCGTCGAAATAGGTGAAGTCTTTCGAGGGTCCTCGGTGTCCAGCTGGAGGCTACGGTCGAGGCCCGCCTTAAAATGGCAAAAATTTCAGCGCGCAGCTGCAGGAAATAGTCCTCGAGGTCGGTGGCTATAGCCTTTGGTCCGCTGGGGTCCGAGGGAAGTTAGGGCTCGGGCGCCGGAAATGGGTACAGTCTTTCGAGGGTCCTCGTGCCCAGCCGAGGCTACGGTCAGACGCCTGCCTTAAAATGGCAAGACATGCCCAGCGGCGCAGCGCGTGAAATAGTCGCCGAGGCCGGTGGGCTATAGCCTTTGGTCCGCGGGGGTTGGGGAGGGGTTTAGGGGGCTCTGGTCGTCGAAAATGGGTACAGTCTTTTCGAGGGTCCTCGTGTGCCCAGTGGAAGGCTACGGTCAGAAGCCTGCCCTAAAATGGCAAGAAATGCCCAGCGGCGCAGCGCGTGAAATAGTCACCGAGGCCGTGGCTATAGCCTTTGGTCCGCTGGGGCCGGGAGGGGCGGGGCCTGGTCGTCGAAAATAGGTACAGTCTTTTCGAGGGTCCTCGGGTGCCCCGTGGGAGGCTACGGCCGAGGCCCACCCTAAATGACAAGAAATGCCCAGGCACAGCGCTGGGAAATAGTCACCGAGGCCGTGGGCTATAGCCTTTGGTCCGCGGGCTGGGGAGGGGTTTCGGGGCCTGCTGCCGGAAATGGGTTCTTTTCGAGGGTCCTCGTGTGCCTGGGGCGGGAGGCTACGGTCGAGGCCCCGCCTCTAAATGGCAAAAATACGTTAGGCAGTCACAGGAAATAGTCCTCGAGGCCTGTGGGCCATATAGCCTTGGGTCCGCTGGGGCTGGGAGGGGTTTAGGGGCTCGTCCGGAAAATGGCAGGTCTTTTTCGAGGGTCCTCGTAGCCCAAGTGGGGAGGCTACGTCGAAGGCCTGCCTAAATGCAGGGAAGAAATACCCGCGCAGAAAGCGTGGAAAACACCGAGGTCGCAGGCTATAGCCTTTGGTCCGCGAGGTCGCGGAGGTTTGTGGGCTCATCCGGGAACAGCGGTACACTTCTTTCGAGGGTCCGTGGTGCCCTCAAAGGGGAGGCTACTGGTCGAGGCCCTTGTAAAATGGACAAGTAAAATGCTCAGCGCGCACAAGGAAATAGTCCTCGAGGCCGGTGGGCTATAGCCTTCGTCCAAGGGGTTGGGAGGGGTTATGGGGCCTCGTCATCGGAAAATGGAGACAGTCTTCGAGGGTCCTCGTGCCTGGGTGGGAGGCTACGGTCAGAGGCCCGCCCTAAATGGCAAGAAATGCCCAGCGCAGCGGTGAAAAGGGTCGCCGAGGCGGTGGCTGGCAGCCTTGGTCCGGGGGGCCTGGGAGGGGTTTGAGGGTTCTGGTCATCGAATGGGTAGTTTTCGAGGGTCCTCAGGTGCCGCGGGAGGCTACCGGCCAAGCCTGCCCAAAATGGCAAGACATGCCCAGCGCAGCGCTGTGAAATAGCCGCCGAGGCCGTGGCCAGTTTTACGGTCCGCGGGGGCTGGGAGGGTGGTTATGGGGCTCGTCAATGCCGAAAATGGGTACAGTCTTTTCGAGGGTCCTCGTGGTGCCCTGCGGGAGGCTACGGCCAGAGGCCTACCCTAAATGACAAGAATGCCCAGCGGCACAAATACAGGAAATAGTCACCGAGGCTTGGGCTATAGCCTTGGTCCGCGGGGTTGGGGAGGGGTTTCGGGCCTGGTCGCCGGAAATAGTACAGTCTTTCGAGGGTTCTCGTGTGTCCAGGAGGCCACGGTCGAGGCCTGCCCTAAAATGGCAAAATTCTGCCAGCGCAGCGCAGCGTGGAAATAGTCCGAGGCCGGTGGGCTATACCTTTGGTCCGCGGGGCCGAGGGAGGGTCAGGACTCGTCATCGAAAATGGTACAGTTTTTCGAGGGTCCTCGTGTGCCTGTGGAGGCTACGTCACAGAGGCCTACTTAAAATGACAAGAAATGCCCAGCGCACAGCGTGAAATAGTCATCGAGGCCGGTGGGCTATAGCCGGTCCGCGGGGTTGGGGAGAGGCTCGGGGCCCGCCGCCGGAAACAGGGTACCTTTTTCTGAGGGTCCTCGTGTCTAGTGGGAGGCTACGTCGAGGCCTGCCCTAAAATGGCAAAATTCAGCGCAGCGGTGAAATAGTGGGCCGAGGCCGGTGGGCTATAGCCTTGGTCCGGGCTGGGGAGGGTGTTAGGGCTCGTCATCGAAAATGGGTACAGTCTTTCGAGGGTCCTCGTGTGCCCTGTGGAGGCTACGGTCGAGGCCATCTAAATGGCAAGAAATGCCCAGCGCGCAGCGATGAAATAGTCACCGAGGCCGGTGGCTATAGCCTTGGTCCGCTGGGGCCGGGAGGGGTTTCGGGGCCCTGGTCGTCAGAAATGGGTACAGTCTTTTCGAGGGTCCTCGTGTGCCCACTGGGAGGCTACGGTCAGAAGCCTGCCCTAAAATGGCAAAAAATGCCCAGCGGCGCAGCTCGTGAAATAGTCCTCGAGGCCGGTGGGCTATAGCCTTTGGTCCGCGGGGGTTGGGGAGGAGGTTTAGGGCTCTGGTCATCGAAAATTGGTACAGTCTTTTCGAGAGTCCTCGTGTGCCCAGTGGGAGGCTACGGTCAGAGGCCTGCCCTAAAAAGGCAAAAAATACCCAGCGGCGCAGCTCGTGAAAAGGTCGCCGAGGCCGGTGGGCTATCGCCTTGGTCCGCGGGGGTCGGGGAGGGGTTTCGGGCCCGGTCGCCGGAAATGGGTACATTCTTTCGAGAGTCCCGCAGCCTGGGCGGAGGCTACGTCGTGAGGCCCGCCCCTAAAATGGTAAAATGCCCAGCCGCGCAGTCAAGTGAAATAGACACCGAGGCCGCAGGCCAGCCTTTGGTCCGCTGGGGTTGGGAGGGGCTTTAGGGTGCCCGTCATCAAAAATTTGTACAGCCTTTTCGAGGGTCCTCGTGGTGCCCGGGGAGGCTACGTCAAGCCCGCCTCTAAAATGGCAAGAAATGCCCAGCGCAATACAAGGAAGTAGTCACCGAGGCCGGTGGGCTATAGCCTTTAGTCCGCGGGGGTTGGGGAGGGGGTTTAGGGGGCTCTGGTCATCGGAAATGGGTACATTCTTTTCGAGGGTCCTCGTGTGCCCAGTGGGTGGCTATGGTCAGAAGCCTGCCCTAAAATGGCAAGACATGCCCAGCGGCGCAGCGCGTGAAATAGTCGCCGAGGCCGGTGGGCTATAGCCTTTGGTCCGCGGGGGTTGGGAGGGGGTTTCGGGGGCTCGTCAGTCGGAAATAGGTACAGTCTTTTCGAGGGTCCTCGTGTCTGGAGGCTACGGTCGAGGCCCGCCTAAATGGCAAAATTCCCAGCGCAGCAGTGAAATAGTCTCGAGGCCGGTGGGCTATACCCTTTGGTCCGGGGTCGAAGGGGTTTAGGGCTCGTCATCGAAATGGTACGCCTTTTCGAGGGTCCTCGTGCCCTGTGGGAGGCTACTACGAGGCCCACCCTAAAATGACAAGAATGCCCAAGACAACACAGGTGAAATAGTCACCGAGGCCGTGGGCTATAGCCTTGGTCCGCTGGAGCGGGGAGGGGTTTCGGGGTTTTGGCCGCCGAATGGGTACAGTCTTTCGTGGGTCCTGTGTGCCTGGGAGGCTACGGCCGAAGCCCGCCTAACATGGCAAGAAATTTCAGCGCGCGCCGTGAAATAGTCATCGAAACCGCGGGCTATAGCCTTCGGTCCGCGGGGTCCGAGGGGTTTAGGTGCTCGTCATCGAAAATGGGTACAGTCTTCGAGGGTCCTCGTGGTGCCCAGTGGGAGGCTACGGTCAAGCCCGCCCTAAATGGCAAGAATGCCCAAATACAAGGTGAAATAGTCACCGACGCCGTGGGCTATAGCCTTTGGTCCGCGAGGGGTCAGGGGGTTTCGTGGCCTGTCGCCGAAATGGGTACATTCTTTTCGAGAGTCCTCGTGCCCAGGAGGCTACGTCGAGGCCCGCCTAAAATGGTAAAAGCTCAGCGCAGCAAGGAAATAGACACCGAGGCCGGTGGGCTATACCTTGGTCCGGGGGCTGGGAGGGTTAGGTGCTCGTCATCGAAAATTTGTATAGTCTTTCGAGGGTCCTCGCAGCCATGGGAGGCTACGGCAAGCCTGCCGTGAAATGGCAAGACATGCCCAGAGGCGCAGCGCGTGAAATAGTCGCCGAGGCCGGTGGCCTATAGCCTTTCGTCCGCGGGGGTTGGGGGGGGGGATTTCGGGGGCTCTGTTCGTCGGAAATGGGTACATTCTTTTCGAGGGTCCTCGTGTGTCCAGTGGGAGGCTACGGTCAGAGGCCTGCCCTAAATGACAAGAGATGGCCAGCGCGCAGCAAGGTGAAATAGTCACCGAGGCCGGTGGGCTATAGCATTTGGTCCGCGGGGGTTGGGGAGGGAAGTTCTGGGGCCCTGGGCGTCGGAAATGGGTACAGTCTTTTCGAGGGTCCTCGTGAGCCCAGTGGGAGGCTACGGTCAGAAGCCTGCCCTAAAATGGTAAGACATGACCTGAGTCGATTCGCGTGCAATAGTTTTACGAGGCCGGTGGGCTGGCAGCCTTGGGTCCGCGGGGTCGGGAGGGGCTTAGGGGCTCGTCATCGAAATGGGTACAGTCTTTTCGAGGGTCCTCGTGGTGCCCTGTGGAGGCTACGCCGAGAGGCCTACCCTAAAATGACAAGAGATGGCGCAGCGCTGAAATAGTAACCGAGGCCGTGGGCTATAGCCTTTGGTCCGCGAGGGCCGGGGAGGGGTTTCGGGGTTTGGTGGGGCTCTGCCGGAAATGGGTACAATCTTTTCGAGGGTCCTCGTGGTGCCTGTGGGAGGCTACGGCCGAGGCCTGCCCTAAATGGTAAGAAATGCCCAGCGCGCAAGGTGAAACGGCCGCCGAGGCCGGGTGGGCTATAGCCTGGTCCGCGAGGGGTCGGGAGGGGTTTCGGGCCAGGGGCTCGTCGCCGGAAATGGGTACAATCTTTCGAGGGTCCTCGGTGCCCTGAGGGGAGGCTACGGTCAGAGGCCCCGCCTAAATGGCAAGAAATGCCCAGCGCGCAGCTGCTGGAAACGTCGCCGAGGCCGGTGGCCATAGCCGGTCCCCGGGCCGGGAGGAAGTTCCGGGGCTCAAGGCCGGAAATGGGTACAGTCTTTTCGAGGGTCCTCGGTGCCCTGGGAGGCTACGGTCAAGCTCGCCATAAATGGCAAGACATGCCCAGCGCAAGAGCGTGGAAATAGTCCGCCGAGGGCGGTGGGCTACAGCCTTGCGCGGGCCGGGAGGGGTTTAGGGGCCTGCCGCCGGAAATGGGTACAATCTTTTCGAGGGTCCTCGGTGCCTGGGAGGCTACGGCCGAGGCCCGCCTTAAAATGGCAAGAAATGCCCAGCGCGCAGGTGAAACGTCGCCGAGGCCGGTGGCTATAGCGCTGGTCCGCGGGGTTGGGGAGCGAAGTTCGGGGCTCGCGCCGGAAATGGCATGTCTTTTCGAGGGTCCTCGTAGCCTGGGAGGCTACGGCCGAAGCCCGCCAGAAATGGCAAGAGATGCCCAGAGGCGCAGCAGGAAATAGTGGCCGAGGCCGGTGGGCTATAGCCTGTCGTTCGCGAGGGTTGGGAGGGCGCCAGGGCTCTGGTCGGGGAAATGGGTACAGCCTTTTCGAGGGTCCTCGTGCCCTGTGGAGGCTACGGTCGAGGCATACCCTAAAATGACAAGAGATGGCCAGCGCGCACAAGGAAATAGTCACCGAGGCCGTGGGCTATGCATTTGGTCCGCGGGGGTTGTGGTGGGGTTTAGGGGTTCGTCATCGAAATGGGTACAGTCCTGTTCGAGGGTCCTCGCTTGCCCAGGGAGGCTACGGTCAAGCCCGCCCTAAATGGCCAGAATGCCCAGCGCAGTCACAGGAAGTAGTCACCGAGGCCGCGGGCTATAGCCTTTAGTCCGCTGGGGTGGGAGGGGGCTTAGGGGCTCGTCATCGGAAATGGGTACATTCTTTGGGGAGGCTACGGCCGAGGCTCGCCCTAAATGGCAAGAGATGCCCAGAGGCGCCACAGGAAATAGTCGCCGAGGCCGTGGGCTATAGCCTCGTCCGCGAGGTCCGGGGAGGGGTTTGGGGCTCGTCGTTGGAAATGGATACATTCTTTTCGAGAGTCCTCGTAGCCTGCTGGGAGGCTACGGCCGAGGCCCGCCTAAAATGGCAAGAAAGGCTCAGCGCGCGGTGAAATATTCACCGAGGCCGGTGGGCTATAGCCTTTGGTCCGCTGGGCCGGGAGGGGTTTAGGGCCTGGCCGCCGGAAAAGGGTACATTCTTTTCAAGGGTCCCCTGTGGTGCCCATGGGAGGCTACGGCCAAAGGCCTGCCCTAAATGGCAAGAAATGCTCAGCGCAGCAGCGGAAACGGTCGCCGAGGTCACCGGGTCTATAGCCTTGGTCCGCGGGGCGGGGAGGAAGCATGGGGTTCGCGCGGAAATGGCACTCTTCGAGGGTCCTCGGTGCCCAAAGGGGAGGCTACGGTCAAAGCCTGCCCTAAAATGGCAAGACATGCCCAACGCGCAGCGCGCTGCGGAAATAGTCGCCGAGGCCGGTGGGCTATAGCCTTGGTCCGCTGGGCCGGGGAGGGGTTTCGGCCCGGCCGCCGAAATGGTACATGCTTTTCGAGGGTTCTCGTGTGCCCCGGGGGAGGCTACGGTCAAAAGCCTACCCTAAAATGGCAAGAAACACCCAGCGGCGCGGCGCGTGAAATAGTCACCGAGGCCGGGGCTATAGCCTTGGTCCGCTGGGGTCGGGGAGGGGTTTAGGGTTCTGATCGTCGGAAATGGGTACGCCTTTTCGAGGGTCCTCGTAGCCTGGGAGGCTACGGTCGAGGCCCGCCTAGAATGGCAAAAATTCCCACAAGGCGCGCAGGAAATTGTCACCGAGGCCGGTGGACTATAGCCTTTGTTCCGCGGCGGTTGGGAAGGGGGTTTCGGGGGCTCTGGTTGTCAGAAATGGGTACAGTCTTTTCGAGGGTCCTCATGTGCCCAGTGGGAGGCTACGGTCAGAAGCCTGTCCTAAAATGGCAAGAAATGCCCAGCGGCGCAGCGCATGAAATAGTCACCGAGGCCGGTGGGCTATAGCCTTTGGTCCGCTGGGGCCGGGAGGGGTTTAGGGCTCGCCGGAAATGGGTACAGTCTTTTCGAGGGTCCTGCGTGCCTGGGAGGCTACGGTCAGAAGCCCGCCCCTAAATGGCAAGAAATGCCCAGCGGCGCAGCGATTGAAATAGTCACCGAGGCCGGTGGGCTATAGCCTGGTCCGCGGGGCGGGGAGGGGCTTAGGGCCCGTCGCCGGAAATGGGTAAATTCTTTCGAGGGTCCTCGTGCCCAGCTGAGGCTACGGTCGAGGCCCGCCCAGAATGGCAAAATTCTCAGCGCGCAGGCTGCGGAAATTGTCACCGAGGCCGGTGGACTATAGCCTTTGTTCCGCGGCGGTCAAGGGGTTTCGGGCCTGCTGTCGAAATGGCACAGTCTTTCGAGGGTCCTCGCGTGCCTGGGTGGGGAGGCTACGGTCCGAAGCCTCCCCTAAATGGCAAGAAATGCCCAGCGGCGCAGCGCGTGAAATAGTCACCGAGGCCGGTGGGCTATAGCCTTTGGTCCGCGGGGGTTGGGGAGGGGGTTTAGGGGGCTCTGGTCGTCGGAAATGGGTAAATTCTTTTCGAGGGTCCTCGTGTGCCCAGTGGGAGGCTACAGTCAGAGGCCTGCCCTAAAATGGCAAGAAATGCCCAGCGGCGCAGCGCGTGAAACGGTCACCGAGGCCGGTGTGCTATAGCCTTTGGTCCGCGGGGGTTCGGGAGGGAAGTTCTGGGGCTCGGCCGGAAATGGCACAGCTTTTTTCGAGGGTCCTCGTGCCTGGGAGGCTACGGTCAGAAGCCTGCCCTAAATGGCAAGAAATGCCCAGCTGCGCTGTGAAATAGTCACCGACGCCGTGGCTATAGCCTGGGTCCGCGAGGGGCTGGGGAGGGGCTCGTGGGCTCGCCGCCGAAATGGTACATTCTTTTCGAGAGTCCTCGTGCCTGGGAGGCTACGGTCGAGGCCTGCCTAAATGGTAAAATGCTCAGCCGCAGCACAAGGAAATAGACACCGAGGCCGGTGGGCTATAGCCTTTGGTCCGCTGGGGTCAGGGGTTTAGGTGCTCGTCATCGAAATTTGTACAGTCTTTTCGAGGGTCCTCGTGTGCCCAGCTGGGAGGCTACGGCCAAGCCCGCCCTAAAATGGCAAGAAATGCCCAGCGCGCAGCGAAAGGAAGTAGTCACCGAGGCCGGTGGGCTATAGCCTTTAGTCCGCTGGGGTCGGGAGGGGGTTTAGGGCTCGTCATCGGAAATGGGTACATTCTTTTCGAGTCCCCGTGCCCAGGCCGAGGCTACGGTCGAGGCCCGCCTTAAAATGGCAAGAAATGCCCAGCGCTGGAAACCGCCGCCGAGGCCGGCTATAGCCTTTGGTCCGGGGGTCGGGGAGGGAAGTTCGGGGCTGGAGTCGGAAATGGTACAGCCAAGCCGAGGGTCCTCGTACCCGCGGGAGGCTACGGCCAAGCTCGCCCTAAAATGGCAAGACATGCCCAGCGCAGCGCTGAAATAGTCGCCGAGGCCGGTGGGCTATAGCCTCGGTCCGCTGGGGTTGGGAGGGGTTTAGGTGCTCGGTTATCGAAATGGGTACAGTCTTTTCGATGGTCCTCGTGGTGCCCAGCTGGGAGGCTACGGTCAGAAGCCTCGCCTAAAATGACAAGAAATGCCCAGGGCGCAGCGCAGCGGAAATAGCCGTCACCGAGGCCGGGCTATAGCCTTTGGTCCGCTGGGGCTGGGAGGGGTTTAGGGGCTCGGGTCTTCGGAAATGGGTACATTCTTTTCGTGTGCCCAGTGGGAGGCTACGGTCAGAGGCCTGCCCTAAAATGGCAAGAAATGCCCAGCGGCGCAGCGCGTGAAACCGTCGCCGAGGCCGTTGGGCTATAGCCTTTGGTCCGCGGGGGTTGGGGAGGGAAGTTCTGGGGCTATGGGAGTCGGAAATGGGTACAGTCTTTTCGAGGGTCCTCGTGTACCCAGTGGGAGGCTACGGTCAGAAGCCTGCCCTAAAATGGCAAGACATGCCCAGCGGCGCAGCGCGTGAAATAGTCGCCGAGGCCGGTGGGCTATAGCCTTTGGTCCGCGGGGGTTGGGGAGGGGTTTAGGTGCCTGTTATCGAAAATGGCAGCTCTTTTCGATGGTCCTCGTGGTACCTGGGAGGCTACGTCGAGGCCTGCCTTAAATGGCAAGAAATGCCCAGCGGCGCAGCTGTGAAACTGCCGCCGAGGCCGCTGGGCTATAGCCTGGTCCGCTGGGGCTGGGAGGGAAGTTCGGGGCCAGGGCGCCGGAAATGGGTACAGCCTTTTGAGGGTCTCGTGTGCCTGGGAGGCTACGGTCAGAAGCCTTCCCTAAAATGGCAAGACATGCCCAGCGCGCAGCTGCTGAAATAGTCGCCGAGGCCGTGGGCTATAGCCTCGGTCCGCGGGGCCGGGAGGGGTGTCTGGGGCTCTGGTCGGCGGAAATAGGAACAGTCCTTTCGAGGGTCCTCGTGTCTGGGGAGGCTACGGCCGAGGCCTGCCCAAATGGCAAAATTCAGCCAGGCGCAGCAAGGTGAAATAGTCTCGAGGCCGGTGGCTATAGCCTTTGGTCCGCGGGGCTTGGGAGGGGTTTATGGGCTCGTCATCGAAATGGGTACAGTCTTTCGAGGGTCCTCGTGTGCCCAAAGGGAGGCTACGGTCAAGCTCGCCTAAAATGGCAAGAAATGCCCAGCGGCGCAGCGCGTGAAGTAGTCACCGAGGCCGGTGGGCTATAGCCTTTAGTCCGCGGGGGTTGGGGAGGGGGTTTAGGGGGCTCTGGTCATCGGAAATGGGTACATTCTTTTCGAGGGTCCTCGTGTGCCCAGTGGGAGGCTACGGTCAGAGGCCTGCCCTAGATGGGGAGGAATGCCCAGCGCGCAGCTGCGTGAAACTGCCGCCGAGGCTGGGCTATAGCCTTTGGTCCGCGGGGCTGGGAGGGAAGTTCTGGGCTATGGAGTCGGAAATGGCATGTTCGAGGGTCCTCGTACCTGGGAGGCTACGGTCAAGCTCGCCCTAAAATGGCAAGACATGCCCAGCGCGCAGCGCTGTGAAATAGTCGCCGAGGCCGTGGGCTATAGCCTTTGGTCCGCGGGGTTGGGGAGGGGTTTAGGTGCTCGTTATCGAAATGGGTACAGTCTTTTCGATGGTCCTCGTGGTGCCTGGGAGGCTACGGTCAAGCCCGCCCTAAAATGACAAGAAATGCCCAGCGCGCGCAGGTGAAATAGTCACCGAGGCCGTGGGCTATAGCCTTGGTCCGCTGGGGCTGGGAGGGGTTGGGGCTCGTCACGGAAATGGGTACATTCATTTCGAGGGTCCTCGTGTGCCTGGGAGGCTACGGTCGAGGCCGCCTAAATGGCAAGAAATGCCCAGCGCGCAAGGTGAAATAGTCCTCGAGGCCGTGGGCTATAGCCTTTGGTCCGCTGGGGCTTGGGAGGGGTTTAGGGGCCTCATCGAAAATGGGTACAGCCTTTTCGAGGGTCCTCGTGTGCCCATGGGAGGCTACGGCAGAAGCCCGCCCTAAATGGCAAGAATGCAGCGCGCAGCGCCAAGGTGGAAGTAGTCACCGAGGCCGTGGGTGGGCTATAGCCTTTAGTCCGCTGGGGCTGGGAGGGGTTTAGGGCTCGGTCATCGGAAATGGGTACATTCTTTCAAGGGTCCTGGTGCCTGGGAGGCTACGGCTGAGGCCTGCCCTAAATGGCAAGAAATGCCCAGCAGCGCAGCGTGAAACCGCCGCCGAGGCCGCTGGGCTGGCTATAGCCTCGGTCCGCTGGGGCCGGGGAGGGAAGTTCTGGGGCCATGGGCGCCGGAAATGGCAGTTTTTGAGGGTCTCGGTGCTGGGAGGCTACGGTCAAGCCCGCCCTAAAATGGCAAGACATGCCCAGCGCGCAGCGCGGTGAAATAGTCGCCGAGGCCGTGGGCTATAGCCTGGTCCGGGGGCTGGGGAGGGGTGTCAGGGCCTGGGTCGCGGAAATAGGTACAGTCTTTTCGAGGGTCCTCGTGTCCAGCGGGAGGCTACGGCCAGAGGCCTGCCTTAAATGGCAAAATTCTCAGCCGCCAGCAAGGTGAAATAGTCCTCGAGGCCGTGGGCTATAGCCTTGGTCCGCTGGGGCTTGGGAGGGGTTTATGGGGCTCGTCATCGAAAATGGGTACAGTTTTCGAGGGTCCTCGTGCCCAAAGTGGGAGGCTACGGTCAGAAGCCCGCCCTAAAATGGCAAGAAATGCCCAGGCGCATACAGGAAGTAGTCACCGAGGCCGGTGGGCTATGCAGCCTTAGTCCGCTGGGGTTGGGAGGGGTTTAGGGGCTCCGTCATCGGAAATGGGTACATTCTTGTCGAGGGTCCCGTGTGCCCGGGAGGCTACGGCCGAGGCCTGCCCTAAATGGTAAGAAATGCCCAGCGCCAGTCGTGAAACCGCCGAGGCCGCTGGGCTATAGCCTTTGGTCCGCTGGGTTGGGAGGAAGTTCTGGGGCTATGGAGTCGGAAATGGGTACAGTTGCTCGAGGGTCCTCGTGGTACCCAAGTGGGAGGCTACGGTCGAAGCCTGCCCTAAAATGGCAAGACATGCCCAGCGCAGTCACAGTGAAATAGTCGCCGAGGCCGTGGGCTATAGCCTTGGTCCGCGGGGTTGGGGAGGGGTTTAGGTGCTCGTTATCGAAAATGGGTACAGTCTTTCGATGGTCCTCGTGTGCCCATGGGAGGCTACTACGAAGCCCGCCCTAAAATGACAAGAAATGCCCAGCGCAGTCAAGAAATAGACACCGAGGCCGGTGGGCTATAGCCTTTGGTCCGCGGGGGTTGGGGAGGGGGTTAAGGGGGCTCTGGTCGTCGGAAATGGGTACATTCTTTTCGAGGGTCCTCGTGTGCCCAGTGGGAGGCTACAGTCAGAGGCCTGCCCTAAAATGGCAAGAAATGCTCAGCGGCGCAGCGCGTGAAACGGTCGCCGAGGCCGCTGGGCTATGGCCTTTGGTCCGCGGGGGTTGGGGAGGGAAGTTCTGGGGCTCTGGGAGTCGGAAATGGGTACAGTCTTTTCGAGGGTCCTCGTGTGCCCAGTGGGATGCTACGGTCAGAAGCCTGCCCTAAAATGGCAAGACATGCCCAGCGGCGCAGCGCGTGAAATAGTCCTCGAGGCCGGTGGGCTATAGCCTTTGGTCCGCGGGGGTAAGGGAGGGGGTTTAGGTGCTCGTTATCGCAAATGGCAGTTTTTCGATGGTCCTCGTACCTGGGGAGGCTACGGCCGAGGCCCGCCCCTAAATGGCAAGAAATGCCCAGCGCGCAGCGCGTGAAACCGCCGCCGAGGCCGCTGGGCTATAGCCTTGGTCCGGGGGCCGGGAGGGAAGTTCTGGGCCATGGGCGCCGAAATGGGTACAGCCTTTTGAGGGTCCTCGGTGCCTGGGTGAGGCTACGGTCAAGCCTGCCCTAAAATGGCAAGACATGCCGCGCAGCGTGAAATATACCTGGGCCGAGGCCGTGGGCTATAGCCGGTCCGCGGGGTTGGGAGGGGTGTCAGGGCTCAGGCTGAAATAGGTACAGTCTTTTCGAGGGTCCTCGTGTGTCAGGGAGGCTACGGTCAGAGGCCCGCCCCTAAATGGCAAAAATTCCCAGCGGGCGCAAAGCGTGAAATAGTCCTCGAGGCCGGTGGGCTATAGCTGGTCCGGGGGCTGGGGAGGGGGTTTACGGGCTCGTCAACGAAATGGGTACAGTCTTTCGAGGGTCCTCGCAGCCCTGGGGAGGCTACGGTCAGAGGCCTGCCCTAAAATTACAAGAAATGCCCAGCGGCACAGCGCGTGAAGTAGTCACCGAGGCCGGTGGGCTATAGCCTTTGGTCCGCGGGGGTTGGGGAGGGGTTTAGGGTGCTCTGGTCATCGAAAATTTGTACAGTCTTTTCGAGGGTCCTCGGGTGCCCAGTGGGAGGCTACGGTCAGAGGCCCGCCTTAAAATGGCAAGAAATGCCCAGCGCGCGCAGCTGCGAAACCGCCGCCGAGGCCGCTGGCTACAGCCTTTGGTCCGGGGCTGGGAGGGAAGTTCGGGGCCAGGGCGCCGGAAATGGGTACAGACTTTTCGAGGGTCCTCGTGTGCCCAGTGGCAGGCTACGGTCAGAAGCCTGCCATAAAATGGCCAGACATGCCCAGCGGCGCAGCGCGTGAAATAGTCGCCGAGGCCGGTGGGCTATAGCCTTTGGTCCTCGGGGGTTGGGGAGGGGGTTTAGGGTGCTCTGGTCATCGAAAATGGGTAGAGTCTTTTCGAGGGTCCTCGTGTGCCCAGTGGGAGGCTACGGTCAGAAGCCTGCCCTAAAATGGCAAGAAATGCCCAGCGGCGCAGCGCGTGAAACAGTCACCGAGGCCGGTGGGCTATAGCCTTTTGTCCGCGGGGGTTGGGGAGGGGGTTTAGGGTGCTCTGGTCGTCGGAAATGGGTACATTCTTTTCGAGGGTCCTCGTGTGCCCAGTGGAAGGCTACGGTCAGAGGCCTGCCCTAAAATGGCAAGAAATGCCCAGCGGCGCAGCCCGTGAAACGGTCGCCGAGGCCGGTGGGCTATAACCTTTGGTCCGCGGGGGTTGGGGAGGGAAGTTATGGGGCTCTGGGCGTCGGAAATGGGTACAGTCTTTCCGAGGGTCCTCGTGTGCCCAGTGGGAGGCTACGGTCAGAAGCCTGTCCTAAAATGGCAAGACATGCCCAGCGGCGCAGCGCGTGAAATAGTCGCCGAGGCCGGTGGGCTATAGCCTTTGGTCCGCTGGGGCCGGGAGGGGCTTTAGGGCTCGTCATCAAAATGGGTACAGTCTTTTCGAGGGTCCTCGTGTGCCCAGTGGGAGGCTACGGTCAGAGGCCTGCCCTAAAATGGCAAGAAATGCCCAGCGGCGCAGCGCGTGAAACGGTCGCCGAGCCCGGTGGACTATACCCTTTGGTCCGCGGGGGTTGGGGAGGGAAGTTCTGGGCCTGGCCGAAAATGGCAGTCTTTCGAGGGTCCTCGTGCCCAGGAGGCTACGGTCAGAAGCCCGCCCTAAAATGGCAAGACATGCCCAGCGGCGCAGGTGAAATAGTCCGCCGAGGCCGGTGGGCTATAGCCTTGGTCCGCTGGGGCCTGGGAGGGGTTTCGGTGCCTGGTCGTCGGAAATGGGTACAATCTTTTCGAGGGTCCTCGCGTGCCCAGTGGGAGGCTATGGTCGGGGCCTGCCCTAAAATGGCAAGAAATACCCAGCGGCGCAGCGCGTGAAATAGTCACCGAGGCCGGTGGGCTATAGCCTTTGGTCCGCGGGGGTTGGGGAGGGGGTTTCGGGGGCTCTGGTCGTCCGAAATGGGTACAATCTTTTCGAGGGTCCTCGTGTGCCCAGTGGGAGGCTACGGTCAGAGGCCTGCTCTAAAATGGCAAGAAATGCCCAGCGGCGCAGCGCGTGAAATGGACACCGAGGCCGGTGGGCTATAGCCTTTGGTCCGCGGGGGTTGGGGAGGGGTTTAGGGGGCTCTGGTCATCGAAAATGGGTACAGTCTTTTCGAGGGTCCTCGTGTGCCCAGTGGGAGGCTACGGTCAGAGGCCTGCCCTAAAATGGCAAGAAATGCCCAGCGGCGCAGCGCGTCAAATAGTCACCGAGGCCGGTGGGCTATAGCGTTTGGTCCGCGGGGGTTGGGGAGGGGGTTTAGGGGGCTCTGGTCGTTAGAAATGGGTACAATCTTTTCGAGGGTCCTCGTGTACCCAGTGGGAGGCTACGGTCAGAGGCCTGCTCTAAAATGGCAAGAAATGCCCAGCGGCGCAGCGCGTGAAATGGACACCGAGGCCGGTGGGCTATAGCCTTTGGTCCGCGGGGGTTGGGGAGGGGGTTTAGGGGGCTCTGGTCATCGAAAATGGGTACAGTCTCTTCGAGGGTCCTCGTGTGCCCAGTGGGAGGCTACGGTCAGAAGCCTGCCCTAAAATGGCAAGAAATGCCCAGCGGCGCAGCGCGTGAAATAGTCACCGAGGCCGGTGGGCTATAGCCTTTGGTCCGCGAGGGTTGGGGAGGGAAGTTCGGGGCCTGGGCGCCGGAAATGGGTACAGTCTTTCGAGGGTCCTCGTGGTGCCTGGGAGGCTACGGTCGAAGCCCGCCCTAAAATGGCAAGACATGCCCAGCGCGCAGCGCTGTGAAATAGTCGCCGAGGCCGGTGGGCTATAGCCTTGGTCCGTGGGGGCTGGGAGGGGTTTAGGGCTCGTCATCGAAAATGGGTACAGCCTTTCGAGTGTCCTCGCAGCTGTGTGAGGCTACGGTCAGAAGCCTGCCCTAAAATGGCAAGAAATGCCCAGCGGCGCAGCGCGTCAAATTGTCACCGAGGCCGGTGGGCTATAGCGTTTGGTCCGGGGGCCGGGAGGGGTTTAGGGGCTCGTCGCCAGAAATGGATACAATCTTTCGAGGGTCCTCGTGGTGCCCAGCTGGAGGCTACGGGTCGAGGCCCGCCCTAAAATGGCAAGAAGGGCGCAGCCGCGTGAAATAGTCACCGAGGCTGGTGGGCTATAGCCTTGGTCCGCTGGGGTCGGGAGGGGTTTAGGGTTCCGTCATCGAAAATGGGTACAATCTTTTCGAGGGTCCTCGTGTGCCCAGTGGGAGGCTACGGTCAGAGGCCTGCCCTAAAATGGCAAGAAATGCAGAGCGGCGCAGCGCGTGAAATGGACACCGAGGCCGGTGGGCTATAGCCTTTGGTCCGCGGGGGTTGGATAGGGGGTTTAGGGGGCTCTGGTCATCGAAAATGGGTACAGTCTTTTCGAGGGTCCTCGTGTGCCTAGTGGGAGGCTCCGGTCAGAAGCCTGCCATAAAATGACAAGACATGCCCAGCGGCGCAGCGCGTGAAAGAGTCGCCGAGGCCGGTGGGCTATAGCCTTTGGTCCGCGGGGGTTGGGGAGGGGGTTTAGGGCTCGTCATCGAAAATGGGTACAGTCTTTCGAGGGTCCTCGTGCCCGGGAGGCTACGGTCAGAAGGCTGCCCTAAAATGGCAAGAAATGCCCAGCCGCAGCGCCAAATTGTCACCGAGGCCGTGGCTGGGTCCGCGTGGGGTTGGGAGGGGTTTAGGGGCTCGTCGCCGAAATGGATACACTTTCGAGGGTCCTGGTGCCTGGGTGGGGAGGCTACGGTCAGAGGCCTGCCCTAAAATGGCAAGAAATGCCCAGCGGCGCAGCGCGTGAAATAGTCACCGAGGCTGGTGGGCTATAGCCTTTGGTCCGCGGGGGTTGGGGAGGGGGTTTAGGGGGTTCTGGTCATCGAAAATGGGTACAATCTTTTCGAGGGTCCTCGTGTGCCCAGTGGGAGGCTACGGTCAGAGGCCTGCCCTAAAATGGCAAGAAATGCAGAGCGGCGCAGCGCGTGAAATGGACACCGAGGCCGGTGGGCTATAGCCTTTGGTCCGCGGGGGTTGGATAGGGGGTTTAGGGGGCTCTGGTCATCGAAAATGGGTACAGTCTTTTCGAGGGTCCCTGTGCCTGGGTGGGAGGCTCCGGCCAAGCTCGCCCAAAATGGCAAGACATGCCCAGCGCGCAGCGGGTGAAAGAGTCGCCGAGGCCGTGGGCTATAGCCTTGGTCCGCTGGGGTTGGGAGGGGTTTAGGGCTCGTCATCGAAAATGGGTACAGTCTTTCGAGGGTCCTCGGTGCCCAGTGGGAGGCTACGGTCAGAAGCCCGCCCTAAATGGCAAGACATGCCCAGCGCGAAGCGCAGCTGAAAGAGTCGCCGAGGCCGTGGGATATAGCCTTGGTCCGCTGGGGTCCGGGAGGGGTTTAGGGGCTCGTCATCGAAAATGGGTACAGTCTTTTCGAGGGTCCTCGCAGCCTGGGTGGGAGGCTACGGCCAAGCCCGCCTAAAATGGCAAGACATGCCCAGCGCAGCGCTGCGGAAAGAGTCGCCGAGGCCGGTAGGCTATAGCCTTTGGTCCGCGGGGGTTGGGGGGGGTGTAGGGCTCGTTATCGAAAATGGGTACAGTCTTTGAGGGTCCTCGGTGCCTGGGGAGGCTACGGTCAGAAGCCTTCCCTAAAATGGCAAGAAATGCATGCGGCGCAGCGCGTGAAATATTCACCGAGGCCCGGGCTAGCCTTTGGTCCGCTGGGGTGGGAGGGTGTTTCGGGGCTCGTCGTCCGAAATGGGTACACCTTTTCGCTGGTCCTCGTGCCTGGGAGGCTACGGTCAAAGGCCCGCCCTAAATGGCAAAACATGCCCAGGGCGCAGCTGGAAATAGTCCCCGAGGCCGGTAGGCTATAGCCTTTGGTCCGCTGGGGGGGAGGGGGCTCGGGGCCCGTCGTCCGAAATGGGTACACCTTTCGGGGCCTCGTGTGCCTGGGAGGCTACGGTCGAGGCCCGCCCTAAAATGGCAAAAATGCCCAGCGCGCAGTCACAGGAAATAGACACCGAGGCCGTGGTGGCCAGCCTGGTCCGCGAGGGCTGGGAGGGAAGTTCTGGGGCTCGCCGGAAATGGGTACAGCCTTTTCGAGGGTCCTCGTGCCTGGGAGGCTACGGTCAGAGGCCTGCCCTAAATGCAAGAAATGCCCAGCGCAGCGCTGAAATGGACACCGAGGCCGTGGGCTATAGCCTTGGTCCGCTGGGGTTGGGGAGGGGTTTGGGGGGTTCCGTCATCGAAATGGGTACAGTCTTTCGAGGGTCCTCGTGCCTGGGGAGGCTACGGTCAAGCCTGCCCTAAAATGGCAACACATGCCCAGCGCGCAGCGTGAAATAGTCGCCGACGCCGTGCGCGGCGGCCTTGGTCCGCGGGTCGGGAGAGGGTTTAGGGCCTGGCCATCGAAAATGGTACAGTCTTTCGAGGGTCCTCGTGTGCCCAGTGGGAGGCTACGGTCAGAGGCCTGCCCTAAAATGGCAAGAAATGCCCAGCGGCGCAGCGCGTGAAATGGACACCGAGGCCGGTGGGCTATAGCCTTTGGTCCGCGGGGGTTGGGGAGGGGGTTTAGGGGGCTCTGGTCATCGAAAATGGGTACAGTCTTTTCGAGGGTCCTCGTGTGCCCAGTGGGAGGCTACGGTCAGAAGCCTGCCCTAAAATGGCAAGAAATGCCCAGCGGCGCAACAAGGTGAAATAGTCACCGAGGCCGTGGGCTATACTTTTGGTCCGCGAGGGCGGGAGGGGTTTAGGGCTCGCCGAAAATGGGTACACCTTTCGAGGGTCCTCGTGTGCCTGGGAGGCTACGGCCAGAAGCTCGCCCTAAAATGGCAAGAAATGCCTCAGCCGGGCGCAGTCACAGGAAATCGTCACCGAGGCCGGTGGGCTTTAGCCTTTGGTCCGCGAGGGTTGGGAGGGGTTAGGGCCTGGTCGCCGAAATGGGTACAATCCTTTCGAGGGTCCTCGCAGCCTGGGAGGCTACGGCCAAGTCGCCCTAAAATGGCAAGAATGCCGAGCGCGCAAGGTGAAATAGCCACCCAGGGCCGCGGGCTATAGCCTGGTCCGCAGGGTCGGGAGGGGAGGGGCTCGTCGCCGAAATGGATGCACCTCGAGGGTCCTCGTGGTGCCCAGCTGGGAGGCTACGGTCGAGGCCCGCCTGTGCGGGGCAAGAAATGCCCAGCGCGCAGGAAATAGTCACCGAGGCCGGGCTATAACCTGGTCCGCTGGGGTTGGGAGGGTGTTTAGGGGCTCGTCATCGAAATGGGTACAATCTTTCGAGGGTCCTTGTGTGCCCATGGGAGGCTACGGTCGAGGCCTGCCCTAAAATAGCAAGAAATGCCCAGCGCGCAGGTGCGAAATGGACACCGAGGCCGTGGGCTATAGCCTTGGTCCGGGGGGTTGGGGAGGGGTTTAGGGCTCGTCATCGAAATGGGTACAGTCTTTCGAGGGTCCTTGTTTGCCCAAAGGGAGGCTACGGTCAAGCCCGCACTAAAATGGCAAGACATGCCCAGCGCGCAGCTGCGAAAGAGTCGCCGAGGCCGTGGGCTATAGCCTTTGGTCCGCGGGGTTGGGAGGGGTTTAGGGGCTCGTCATCGAAAATGGGTACAGTCTTTCGAGGATCCTCGTGCCTGGGAGGCTACGGTCAAGTCCGCCTAAAATAACAAGAATGCCCAGCAGTCACACAATTAAATAGTCACCGAGGCCGTGGCTATAGCCTGGTCCGCTGGGGTTGGGGAGGGTTTTAGGGGCCTGCCGCCGAAATGGATACAATCTTTCGAGGGTCCTCGTAGCCTGGGGGAGGCTACGGTCAGATGCCTTCCCTAAAATGGCAAGAAATGCCCAGCTGCGCATCACGGGAAATAGTCACAGAGGCCGGTGTGCTATAGCCTATGGTCCGCGGGGCCGGGAGGGGTTTTGGGGCTCTGGTCATCAAAAATGGGTACAGTCTTTTCGAGGGTCCTCGTGTGCCCAGTGGGAGGCTACGGTCAGAAGACTGCCCTAAAATGGCAAGAAATGCCCAGCAGCGCAGCGCGTCAAATAGTCACCGAGGCCGGTGGGCTATAGACTTTGGTCCGCGGGGGTTGCGGAGGGGGTTTAGGGGGCTCTGGTCGTCAGAAATGGATACAATCTTTTCGAGGGTCCTCGTGTACCCAGTGGGAGGCTACGGTCAGAGGCCTGCCCTAAAATGGCAAAAAATGCCAAGCGGCGCAGCGCGTGAAATAGACACCGAGGCCGGTGGGCTATAGCCTTTGGTCCGCGGGGGTTGGGGAGGGGGTTTACGGGCCCGTCATAGAAAATGGGCAGTCTTTTCGAGGGTCCTCGGTGCCTGGGAGGAGGCTACGGCCCCGCCTAAAATGGCAAGACATGCCCAGCGGCTCAAGGAAATAGTCGCCGATGCCGTGGGCTATAGCCTCGTCCGCAGTGGGGCCGGGAGGGGGTTTCGGGGCTCGTCGCTGGAAATGGGTACATGATTTTCGAGGGTCCTCGGTGCCCAAAGTGAGGCTAGGGTTAGAGGCCTGCCATAAACTGGCATTAAATGCCCCGCGGCGCTGCGGGTGAAACGGGCGCCGCGGCGGGTGGGCTACAGCCTTTGGTCCGCGGGGTGGGGAGGGAAGTTCGGGGCTCGTCACGAAATGGGTGCCTTTTCGAGGGTCCTCGGTGCCCAGGGGAGGCTACGGTCAAGCCTGCCCTAAAATGGCAAGAAATGCACAGTGAAATAGTCACCGAGGCCGGTGGGCTATAGCCTTGGTCCGCGGGGTCGGGAGGGGTTTCGGGATCTGGTCCGAAATGGGTACAATCTTTTCGAGGGTCCTCGTGGTGCCTGGGTGGGAGGCTACGGTCGAGGCCTGCCCTAAAATGGCAAGAAATGCCCAGCGCGCAGCTTAAATGGACACCGAGGCCGTGGGCTATAGCCTTTGGTCCGCGGGGTCGGGGAGGGGTTTAGGGGTTCCGCCATCGAAAATGGGTACAGTCTTTTCGAGGGTCCTCGCAGCCTGTGGGGAGGCTACGGTCAGAAGCCTGCCCTAAATGGCAAGAAATGCCCAGCGCGCAGCTGCGGTGAAATAGTCACCGAGGCCGGTGGCCATAGCCTTTGGTCCGCTGGGGCCGGGAGGGGGTTTAGGGGGCTCTGGTCGTCGAAAATGGGTACAATCTTTTCGAGGGTCCTCGTGTGCCCAGTGGGAGGCTACGGTCGGAGGCTTGCCCTAAAATGGCAAGAAATGCCCAGCGGCGCAGCGCGTGAAATGGACACCGAGGCCGGTGGGCTATAGCCTTTGGTCCGCGGGGTTGGGGAGGGGGTTTCGGGGGCTCTGGTCATCGAAAATGGGTACAGTCTTTTCGAGGGTCCTCGTGTGCCCAGTGGGAGGCTACGGTCAGAAGCCTGCCCTAAAATGGCAAGACATGCCCAGCGGCGCAGCGCGTGAAATAGTCGCCGAGGCCGGTGGGCTATAGCGTTTGGTCCGCGGGGGTTGGGGAGGGGGTTTAGGGGGCTCTAGTCATCGAAAATGGGTACAGTCTTTTCGAGGGTCCTCGTGTGCCCAGTGGGAGGCTACGGTCAGAAGCCTGCCCTAAAATGGCAAGAAATGCCCAGTGGCGCAGCGCGTGAAATAGTAACCGAGGCTGGTGGGCTATAGCTTTTGGTCCGCGGGGGTTGGGGAGGGAGTTTACGGGGCTCTGATCGTCGGAAATGGGTACAACCTTTTCGAGGGTCCTCGCGTGCCCAGTGGGAGGCTACGTCAGAGGCCTGCCCTAAAATAGCAAGTAATGCCCAGCGGCGCAGCGCGGGCAATAATCACCGAGGCCGGTGGGCTATAGCCTTTGGTCCGCGGGGGATACGGGAGGGGTTTAGGGGCTCTGTCGTCGGAAATGGGTACAATCTTTCAAGGGTCCTCGTGGTGCCTGGGAGGCTACGGTCCAGAGGCCTGCCCTAAATGGCAAGAAATGCCCAGCGCGCAGGTGAAACGGCCGCCGAGGCCGGTGGGCTATAGCCTTTGGTCCGCTGGGGTTGGGAGGAAGTTCGGGGCTCGCCGGAAATGGGTACAGCCTCTTTCGAGGGTCCTCGTGGTGCCTGGGGAGGCTACGGTCAAGCCCGCCCTAAAATGGCAAGAAATGCCCAGCGCACAACAAATAGTCACCGAGGCCGTGGGCTACAGCCTTGGTCCGCGGGGTTGGGAGGGAGTTCCGGGGCCCTCGTCATCGAAATGGGTACACCTTTCGAGGGTCCTCGTGGTGCCCAGTGGGAGGCTACGAGGCCTGCCCTAAAATGGCAAGACATGCCCAGCGGCGCACAAGGAAATAGTCGCCGATGCCGTGGGCTATAGCCTTGGTCCGGGCGGGAGGGAAGTTCGGGGCTCGTCGCCGAAATGGGTACAGTCTTTCGAGGGTCCTCGTGTGCCCAGGGGAGGCTACGGCCGAAGCCTTCCTAAATGGCAAGAAATGCCCAACAGCGCACAGGAAATAGTCACCGAGGCCGTGGGCTATAGCCTTGGTCCGCGGGGTTGGGAGGGGTTTCGGGGGATCTGGTCGTCCGAAATGGGTACAATCTTTTCGAGGGTCCTCGTGTGCCCAGTGGGAGGCTACGGTCAGAGGCCTGCCCTAAAATGGCAAGAAATGCCCAGCGGCGCAGCGCTTTAAATGGACACCGAGGCCGGTGGGCTATAGCCTTTGGTCCGCGGTGGGCCTGGGAGGGGTTTAGGGGTTCCGTCATCGAAAATGGCATGCCTTTTCGGGGGTCCTCGTGTGCCCAGTGGGACGCTACGGTCAGAAGCCTGCCCTAAAATGGCAAGAAATGCCCAGCGGCGCAGCGCAGGAAATAGTCAACGAGGCCGGTGGGCTATAGCCTTTGGTCCGCTGGGGCTGGGAGGGGTTTAGGGCTCGTCGCCGAAATGGGTACAATCTTTCGAGGGTCCTCGTGTGCCCAGGGAGGCTTACGGCCGAGGCCTGCCCTAACAGGGCAAGAACTGCCCAGCGGCGCAGCGCGTCAAATCGACCCCGCGGCCGGTGGGCTATAGCCTTTGGTCCGCGGGGGTTGGGGTGGGGTTTTTGGGGGCTCTGGTCATCGAAAATGGGTACAGTCTTTTCGAGGGTCCTTGTGTGCCCAGTGGGAGGCTACGGTCAGAAGCCCCGCTAAATGGCAAGACATGCCCAGCGCGCAGGTGAAATAGTCCGCCGAGGCCGGTGGGCTATAGCCTTGGTCCGCTGGGGCCGGGAGGGGTTTAGGGCTCGGTCATCGAAATGGGTACAGTCTTTCGATGGTCCTCGTGTACCTGGGGAGGCTACGGTCAGAGGCCTGCCCTAAATGGCAAGAAATGCCCAGCGGCGCAGCGTGAAACCGTCGCCGAGGCCGTTGGGCTATAGCCTTTGGTCCGCGGGGGTTGGGGAGGGAAGTTCTGGGGCTATGGGCGTCGGAAATGGGTACAGTCTTTTTGAGGGTCCTCGTGTGCCCAGTGGGAGGCTACGGTCAGAAGCCTGCCCTAAAATGGCAAGACATGCCCAGCGGCGCAGCGCGTGAAATAGTCGCCGAGGCCGGTGGGCTATAGCCTTTGGTCCGCGGGGGTTGGGGAGGGGGTGTCAGGGGCTCTGGTCGGCGGAAATAGGTACAGTCTTTTCGAGGGTCCTCGTGTGTCCAGTGGGAGGCTACGGTCAGAGGCCTGCCCTAAAATGGCAAAAAATTCCCAGCGGCGCAGCGCGTGAAATAGTCCTCGAGGCCGGTGGGCTATAGCCTTTGGTCCGCGGGGCTTGGGGAGGGGGTTTATGGGGCTCTGGTCATCGAAAATGGGTACAGTCTTTTCGAGGGTCCTCGTGTGCCCAGTGGGAGGCTACGGTCAGAAGCCTGCCCTAAAATGGCAAGAAATGCCCAGCGGCGCAGCGCGTGAAGTAGTCACCGAGGCCGGTGGGCTATAGCCTTTAGTCCGCGGGGGTTGGGGAGGGGGTTTAGGGGGCTCTGGTCATCGGAAATGGGTACATTCTTTTCGAGGGTCCTGTGTGCCCAGTGGGAGGCTACGGTCAGAGGCCTGCCCTAAAATGGCAAGAAATGCCCAGCGGCGCAGCGCGTGAAACCGTCGCCGAGGCCGTTGGGCTATAGCCTTTGGTCCGCGGGGGTTGGGGAGGGAAGTTCTGGGGCTATGGGAGTCGGAAATGGGTACAGTCGTTTCGAGGGTCCTCGTGTACCCAGTGGGAGGCTACGGTCAGAAGCCTGCCCTAAAATGGCAAGACATGCCCAGCGGCGCAGCGCGTGAAATAGTCGCCGAGGCCGGTGGGCTATAGCCTTTGGTCCGCGGGGGTTGGGGAGGGGGTTTAGGGTGCTCTGGTTATCGAAAATGGGTACAGTCTTTTCGATGGTCCTCGTGTGCCCAGTGGGAGGCTACGGTCAGAAGCCTGCCCTAAAATGACAAGAAATGCCCAGCGGCGCAGCGCGTGAAATAGTCACCGAGGCCGGTGGGCTATAGCCTTTGGTCCGCGGGGGTTGGGGAGGGGGTTAGGGGGGTCGTCCGGAAATGGGTACATTCATTTCGAGGGTCCTCGGTGCCTGGGGGAGGCTACGGTCGAGGCTGCCCTAAATGGCAAGAAATGCCCAGCGCGCAATACCAAATAGTCCTCGAGGCCGTGGGCTATAGCCTGGTCCGCTGGGGCCGGGAGGGGTCGGGGCTCTGGTCGTCGGAAATGGGTACAGTCTTTTCGAGGGTCCTCGTGTGCCCCGTGGGAGGCTACGGTCAGAAGCCTGCCCTAAAATGGCAAGAAATGCCCAGCAGCCCAGCGCGTGAAATAGTCACCGAGGCCGGTGGGCTATAGCCTTTGGTCCGCGGGGGTTGGGGAGGGGGTTTAGGGGGCTCTGGTCATCGGAAATGGGTACATTCTTTTCGAGGGTCCTGTGTGCCCAGTGGGAGGCTACGGTCAGAGGCCTGCCCTAAAATGGCAAGAAATGCCCAGCGGCGCAGCGCGTGAAACCGTCGCCGAGGCCGTTGGGCTATAGCCTTTGGTCCGCGGGGGTTGGGGAGGGAAGTTCTGGGGCTATGGGAGTCGGAAATGGGTACAGTCTTTTGAGGGTCCTCGTGGTGCCTGGGGAGGCTACGGTCAGAAGCCCGCCCTAAAATGGCAAGACATGCCCAGCGCAGCGGTGAAATAGTCGCCGAGGCCGGTGGGCTATAGCCTTGGGTCCGCTGGGGCCGGGAGGGGTGTCGGGGCCTGGTCGTCAAATGGAAATAGTACTTTTCGAGGGTCCTCGTGTGCCTGGGGAGGCTACGGTCGAGGCCCGCCTAAATGGCAAAAATGCCCAGCGCAGGCTGAAATAGTCCCCGAGGCCGGTGGGCTATAGCCTTTGGTCCGCGGGGGTTGGGGAGGGGTTTAGGGGGCTCTGGTCATCGAAAATGGGTACAGTCTTTTCGAGGGTCCTCGTGTGCCCAGTGGGAGGCTACGGTCAGAAGCGGGCCCTAAAATGGCAAGAATGCAGCAGCTGCAGGAAGTAGTCACCGAGGCCGGTGGGCTATAGCCTTAGTCCGCTGGGCTGGGAGGGGGTTTAGGGCTCATCGGAAATGGGTACATTTCTGTCGAGGGTCCTGTGCCTGGGGAGGCTACGGTCGAGGCCTCGCCCTAAAATGGCAAGAATGCCCAGCGCAGCTGGTGAAACCGCCGCCGAGGCCGCTGGGCTATAGCCTTTGGTCCGCTGGGGCCGGGAGGGAAGTTCGGGGCCATGGAGTCGGAAATGGGTACAGCTTTCGAGGGTCCTCGTACCTGGGAGGCTACGGTCAGACGCCCGCCTTAAAATGCCAAGACATGCCCAGCGGGGCAGCGCGTGAAATAGTCGCCGAGGCCGGTGGGCTATAGCCTTTGGTCCGCGGGGGCTGGGAGGGGTTTAGGTGCTCGTTATCAAAATGGGTACAGCCTTTTCGATGGTCCTCGTGCCTGGGAGGCTACGGTCAGAAGCCCGCCCTAAAATGACAAGAAATGCCCAGCGCAGCTGCGGAAATAGTCGCCGAGGCCGGTGGGCTATAGCCTTTGGTCCGCGGGGGTTGGGGAGGGGTTTAGGGGCTCATCGGAAATGGGTACAGACATTTCGAGGGTCCTCGTGTGCCCAGAGGGTGGCTACGGCCGAGGCCTGCCCTAAATGGCAAGAAATGCCCAGCGCGCAGCTGCGTGAAACCGCCGCCGAGGCCGCTGGGCTATAGCCCAGGTCCGCGGGGTTGGGGAGGAAGTTCGGGCTGGAGTCGGAAATGGGTACAGTCTTTTCGAGGGTCCTCGTGTGCCCACTGGGAGGCTACGGTCAGAAGCCTGCCCTAAAATGGCAAGACATGCCCAGCGGCGCAGCGCGTGAAATAGTCGCCGAGGCCGGTGGGCTATAGCCTTTGGTCCGCGGGGGTTGGGGAGGGGGTTTAGGGTGCTCTGGTTATCGCAAATGGGTACAGTCTTTTCGATGGTCCTCGTACCTGGGAGGCTACGGTCGAGGCCTGCCCTAAATGGCAAGAATGCCCAGCGCAGCGTGAAACGGTCGCCGAGGCCGGTGGGCTATAGCCTTTGGTCCGCGGGGGTTGGGGAGGGAAGTTCTGGGACTCTGGGCGTCGGAAATGGGTACAGTCTTTTCGAGGGTCCTCGTGTGCCCAGTGGGAGGCTACGGTCAGAAGCCTGCCCTAAAATGGCAAGACATGCCCAGCGGCGCAGCGCGTGAAATAGTCGCCGAGGCCGGTGGGCTATAGCCTTTGGTCCGCGGGGGTTGGGAAGGGTGCCGGGCCTGTCATGGAAATGGGTACTGCCTTTTCGAGGGTCCTCGTGTGTCCAGGGGGATGCTACGGTCAGGCCTGCCCTAAATGGCAAAAATTTCAGCGCGCAGGATGTGAAATAGTCCTCGAGGCCGGTGGGCTATAGCCTTTGGTCCGCGGGGCTTGGGGAGGGGGTTTATGGGGCTCTGGTCATCGAAAATGGGTACAGTCTTTTCGAGGGTCCTCGTGTGCCCCGTGGGAGGCTACGGTCAGAGGCCTGCCCTAAAATTACAAGAAATGCCCAGCGGCACAGCGCGTGAAGTAGTCACCGAGGCCGGTGGGCTATAGCCTTTGGTCCGCGGGGGTTGGGGAGGGGTTTAGGGTGCTCTGGTCATCGAAAATTTGTACAGTCTTTTCGAGGGTCCTCGTGTGCCCAGTGGGAGGCTACGGTCAGAGGCCTGCCCTAAAATGGCAAGAAATGCCCAGCGGCGCAGCGCGTGAAACCGTCGCCGAGGCCGTTGGGCTATAGCCTTTGGTCCGCGGGGGCTGGGAGGAAGTTCGGGCGGGCCGGAAATGGGTACAGTCTTTTGGAGGGTCCTCGTGTGCCCCGGGGGAGGCTACGGTCAGAAGCGTGCCTAAAATGGCAAGACATGCCCAGCGCGCAGCGCTGCGGAAATAGTCGCCGAGGCCGGTGGGCTATAGCCTGGTCCGCGGGGTTGGGAGGGGGTTTAGGTGCTCTGTCATCGAAAATGGGTAGTCTTTCGAGGGTCCTCGCAGCCCAGTGGGAGGCTACGTCAGAAGCCTGCCCTAAATGGCAAGAAATGCCCAGCCGCGCAGCGTGAAACATAGTCACCGAGGCCGTGGCTATAGCCTTTGTCCGCTGGGGTTGAGGGGGTTTAGGGGCTCTGGTCATCGGAAATGGGTACATTCTTTTCGAGGGTCCTCGTGTGCCCAGTGGAAGGCTACGGTCAGAGGCCTGGCCTAAAATGGCAAGAAATGCTCAGCGGCGCAGCGCGTGAAACGGTCGCCGAGGCCGGTGGGCTATAACCTTTGGTCCGCGGGGCCGGGAGGGAAGCATGGGGCCTGGGGTCGGAAATGGGTACAGTCTTCCGAGGGTCCTCGTGCCTGGGAGGCTACGGTCAAGCCCGCCCTAACCTGGCAAGACATGCCCAGCGCCGCAGCGCTGGAAATAGCCCCTGAGGCCGGTGGGCTATAGCCTGGTCCGCTGGGGAGGGGAGGGCTCGTCATCAAAAATGGGTACAGTCTTTCGAGGGTCCTCAGCCTGGGGAGGCTACGGTCGAGGCCTGCCCTAAATGGCAAGAAATGCCCCGGGCGCAGCGCTGTGAACGGTCGCCGAGCCCGTGGACTATACCTTGGTCCGGGGTGGGAGGGAAGTTCTGGGGCTCGCCGAAATGTGAACAGTCTTATCGAGGTTCATCGTGTGCAAAGTGGGAGGCTACGGTCAGAAGCCTGCCCTAAAATGGCAAGATATGCCCAGCTGCGCAGCGCGTGAAATAGTCGCCGAGGCCGTGGCTATAGCCTTTGGTCCGCTGGGGTCGGGAGGGGTTTCGTGCCTGGCCGTTGGAAATTGGCACAGTCGTTTCGAGGGTCCTCGTGTGCCCAGTGGGAGGCTACGGTCAGAGGCCTGCCCTAAAAAGGCAAGAAATACCCCACGGCGCAGCGCGTGAAATAGTCACCGAGGCCGGTGGGCTATAGCCTTTGGTCCGCGGGGGTTGGGGAGGGGGTTTCGGGGGCTCTGGTCGTCCGAAATGGGTACAGTCTTTTCGAGGGTCCTCGTGTGCCCAGTGGGAGGCTACGGTCAGAGGCCTGCCTAAAATGGCAAGAAATACCCAGCGGCGCAGACGTGAAATGGACACCGAGGCCGGTGGGCTATAGCCTGGTCCGCGGGGTTTGGGAGGGGTTTAGGGGCCCGTCGTCATCGAAAATGGCAGTCTTTCGAGGGTGCCTGGTGCCCAGTGGGAGGCTACGGTCGAGGCCCGCCCTAAATGGCAAGAAATGCACACAAATAGTCACCGAGGCCGTGGGCTATAGGCCTTGGTCCGCTGGGGCTGGGAGGGGTTTTGGGGCTCGTCATAGAAATGGGTACACCTTTCGAGGGTCCTCGTATCCAGTGGTAGGCTACGGTCAGAGGCCCGCTCTAAAATGGCAAGAATGCCCAGCGCAGTCAAGGTGAAATGGACACCGAGGCCGTGGGCTATAGCCTTGGTCCGCTGGGGCCGGGAGGGGTTTAGGGGCTCGTCATCGAAAATGGGTACAGTCTCTTCGAGGGTCCTAGTGCTCACACTGGGAAGCTACGGTCAGAATCCTGCCCCAAAATGGCAAGAAATGCCCAGCGCAGCGTGAAATAGTCACCGAGGCCGTGGGCTATAGCCTTGGTCCGCGAGGGTTGGGAGGGAAGTTCGGGCTCCGCCGGAAATGGGTACAGTCTTTCGAGGGTCCTCGTAGCCTGGGAGGCTACGGTCAAGCCCGCCTAAATGGCAAGACATGCCCAGCGCGCAGCGTGAAATAGTCGCCGAGGCCGTGGGCTATAGCCTCGGTCCGTGGGGGTCCGGGAGGGGTTTAGGGGCTCGTCATCGAAATGGGTACAGTCTTTCGAGTGTCCTCGTGCTGCGGGAGGCGACGGTCGAAGCCCGCCTAAATGGCAAGAAAGCAGCCGCGCACACACAAATTGTCACCGAGGCCGGTGGGCTATAGCTTTTGGTCCGCGGGAGTGGGGGAGGGGGTTTAGGGGGCTCTGGTGCTCAGAAATGGATACAATATTTTCGAGGGTCCTCGTGTGCCAGGTGGGAGGCTACGGTCAGAGGCCTGCCCTATCATGGCAAGTCATGCCCAGCGCAGTCAAGGTGAAATAGTCACCGAGGCTCGGTGGGCTATAGCCTGGTCCGCGGGGGCCGGGAGGGGTTTAGGGTTCTCATCGAAAATGGTACAATCTTTCGAGGGTCCTCGTGCCTGGGTGAGGCTACGGTCGAGGCCCGCCTAAATGCCAAGAAATCCCGAGCGGCGCAGCGCGTGAAATGGACACCGAGGCCGGTGGGCTATAGCCTTTGGTCCGCGGGGGTTGGATAGGGGGTTTAGGGGGCTCTGGTCATCGAAAATGGGTACAGTCTTTTCGAGGGTCCTCGTGTGCCCAGTGGGAGGCTCCGGTCAGAAGCCTGCCCTAATATGGCAAGACATGCCTAAGGCGCAGGTGAAAGAGTCGCCGAGGCCGTGGGCTAGCCTTGGTCCGCTGGGGCCGGGAGGGGTTTAGGGGCTCGTCATCGAAAATGGGTACAGCCTTTTCGAGGGTCCTCGTGCCTGGAGGCTACGGTCAGAAGGCTGCCCTAAAATGGCAAGAAATGCCCAGCGCAATACACAAATTGTCACCGAGGCCGTGGGCTATAGCTGGTCCGCGGGGCTGGGAGGGGCTTTAGGGGCCTGGCCGTCACGAAATGGATACAATCTTTCGAGGGTCCTCGTGGTGCCCAGTGGGAGGCTACGGTCGAGGCCTCGCCCTAAAATGGCAAGAAATGCCCAGCCGCGCAGCGTGAAATAGTCACCGAGGCCGGTGGGCTATAGCCTGGGTCCGCTGGGGTCCGGGAGGGGTTTAGGGGTTCCTGGTCATCAAAATGGTACACCTTTTCGAGGGTCCTCGTGTGCCTGGGGAGGCTACGGTCGAGGCCTGCCCTAAATGGCAAGAAATGCAGAGCGCGCAGCGGTGAAATGGACACCGAGGCCGTGGGCTATAGCCTTTGGTCCGGGGGTTGGGGATAGGGGTTTAGGGGCTCGTCATCAAAATGGGTACAGTCTTTCGAGGGTCCTCGTGTGCCTGGGAGGCTCCGCCGAAGCCTGCCCTAAATGGCAAGAAATGCCCAGCGGCGAAGCGCGTGAAATAGTCGCCGAGGCCGGTGGGCTATAGCCTTTGGTCCACGGGGGTTGGGGAGGGCGGTTCGGGGGTCTGGCCATCGAAAATGGGTACAGTCTTTTCGAGGGTCCTCGTGTGCCCAGTGGGAGGCTACGGTGAGAAGCTTGCCCTAAAATGGCAAGAAATGCCCAGCGGCGCAGCGCTGCAGGAAAGAGTCGCCGAGGCCGTGGGATATAGCCTTGGTCCGCTGGGGCCGGGAGGGGTTTAGGGGCTCTCGTCATCGAAATGGGTACAGCCTTTCGAGGGTCCTCGTGCCTGGGAGGCTACGGTCAAGCCCGCCTAAAATGGCAAGAATGCCCAGCGGCAGCTGCTGAAAGAGTCGCCGAGGCCGTAGGGCTATAGCCTGGTCCGCTGGGGCCGGGAGGTTAGGGCTCGTTATCGAAATGGTACAGCTTTTGAGGGTCCTCGTGGTGCCTGGGGGAGGCTACGTACGAAGCTTCCTAAAATGGCAAGAAATGCCCAGCGCGCAGCTGGTGAAATAGTCACCGAGGCCGTGGGCTATAGCCTGGTCCGCTGGGGGGAGGGTGTTTCGGGGCCTCGTCGCCCAAAATGGGTACACCTTTTCTGGGTCCTCGGTGCCCAAAGGAGGCTACGGTCAAAGGCCCGCCCTAAATGGCAAAACATGCCCAGCGCAGCGCGTGAAATAGTCACCGAGGCCGTAGGCTATAGCCTGGTCCGCGGGGTTGGGAGGGGTTTCGGCCTCGGTCGTCCGAAATGGGTACACCTTTTTCGGGGCCTCGTGTGCCCAAGTGGGAGGCTACGGTCGAGGCCTGCCCTAAAATGGCAAGAAATGCCCAGCGGCGCAAGAAGGTGAAATAGACACCGAGGCCGTGGGCTATAGCCTGGTCCGCGAGGGTTGGGAGGGAAGTTCGGGGCTCGGGCGCCAAATGGGTACAGTCTTTTCGAGGGTCCTCGTGTGCCCAGTGGGAGGCTACGGTCAGAGGCCTGCCCTAAAATGGCAAGAAATGCCCAGCGGCGCAGCGCGTGAAATGGACACCGAGGCCGGTGGGCTATAGCCTTTGGTCCGCGGGGGTTGGGGAGGGGGTTTAGGGGGTTCTGGTCATCGAAAATGGGTACAGTCTTTTCGAGGGTCCTCGTGTGCCCAGTGGGAGGCTACGGTCAGAAGCCTGCCCTAAAATGGCAACACATGCCCAGCGGCGCAGCGCGTGAAATAGTCGCCGACGCCGGTGCGCTATGGCCTTTGGTCCGCGGGGTTGGGGAGAGGGTTTAGGGGGCTCTGGTCATCGAAAATGGGTACAGTCTTTTCGAGGGTCCTCGTGTGCCCAGTGGGAGGCTACGGTCAGAGGCCTGCCCTAAAATGGCAAGAAATGCCCAGCGGCGCAGCGCGTGAAATGGACACCGAGGCCGGTGGGCTATAGCCTTTGGTCCGCGGGGGTTGGGGAGGGGGTTTAGGGTGCTCTGGTCATCGAAATGGGTACAATCTTTTTGAGGGTCCTCGTGCCTGGGAGGCTACGGTCAAGCCCGCCCTAAAATGGCAAGAAATGCCTCAGCGCAGCGTGAAATAGTCACCGAGGCCGGTGGGCTATAGCCTTTGGTCCGCGAGGTCGGGAGGGGTTAGGGCCTGGGTCGTCAAAATGGGTACACCTTTTTCGAGGGTCCTCGTAGCCTGGTGGGAGGCTACCGTCAGCGGCCCGCCCTAAAATGGCAAGAAATGCCCAGCAGCGCAGCGCGGGAAATAGTCACCGAGGCCGGTGGGCTATAGCCTTTGGTCCGCGGGGGTACGGGAGGGGGTTTAGGGGCCTGGCCGCCGAAAATGGGTACACCTTTTCGAGGGTCCTCGTGCCTGGGAGGCTACGGTCAAGCCCGCCCTAAAATGGCAAGAAATGCCGAGCGCAGCTGAAATAGTCACCCAGGCCGGTGGGCTATAGCCTGGTCCGCAGGGGCCGGGAGGGGCTTAGGGCCTCGTCCGAAATGGATGCAATCTTTTCGAGGGTCCTCGTGTGCCCAAAGTGGGAGGCTACGGTCGAGGCCCGCCTAAATGGCAAGAAATGCCCAGCGCGCAGTCAGTGAAATAGTCACCGAGGCCGGTGGGCTATAACCTTTGGTCCGCTGGGGCCGGGAGGGTGTTTAGGGCTCGTCACGAAATGGGTACAATCTTTCGAGGGTCCTTGTGTGCCTGGGGGAGGCTACGGTCGAGGCCCGCCCAAATGGCAAGAAATGCCCAGCAGCGGTGAAATGGACACCGAGGCCGGTGGGCTATAGCCTTGGTCCGCTGGGGCTGGGAGGGGTTTAGGGGCTCGTCATCGAAAATGGGTACAGTCTTTCGAGGGTCCTCGTTTGCCCAAAGGGAGGCTACGGTCAGAAGCCCGCACTAAAATGGCAAGACATGCCCAGCGCGCAGCTGCAGGAAAGAGTCGCCGAGGCCGGTGGGCTATAGCCTTGGTCCGCTGGGGTGGGAGGGTTTAGGGCTCGGGTCATCGAAATGGGTACAGTCTTTTCGAGGATCCTCGCAGCCTGGGTGGGAGGCCACAGAAGCCTGCCCTAAAATAACAAGAAATGCCCAGCGTCGCAGCGCGTCAAATAGTCACCGAGGCCGGTGGGCTATAGCCTTTGGTCCGCGGGGGTTGGGGAGGGGTTTTAGGGGGCTCTGGTCGTCAGAAATGGATACAATCTTTTCGAGGGTCCTCGTGTGCCCAGTGGGAGGCTACGGTCAGAGGCCTGCCCTAAAATGGCAAGAAATGCCCAGCGGCGCAGCGCGTGAAATAGTCACCGAGGCCGGTGGCGATCGCCTTTGGTCCGCGGGGGGTGGGGAGGGGGTTCGGCCCGTCCGCCGAAATGGGTACACCTTTTCACGGGTCCTCGGTGCCTGGGAGGCTACGGTCAGAAGGCTCGCCCTAAATGGCAAGAAATGCCCAGACCGCAGCGTGAAATAGTCACCGAGGCCGTGGGCTATAGACTTTGGTCCGGGGGGTCGGAGGGGTTGGGGGCTCGTCGCCGAAATGGATACACCTTTTCGAGGGTCCTCGGTACCTGGGAGGCTACGGTCGAGGCCTGCCCTAAAATGGCAAAAATGCCCAGCGCGCAGCCGGTGAAATAGACACCGAGGCCGGTGGGCTATAGCCTTGGTCCGCTGGGGCCGGGAGGGGGTTTAGGGGCTCGCCGTCAGAAAATGGGTACAGTCTTTCGAGGGTCCTCGTGTGCCCAGTGAGGCTACGGTCAAGGCTCGCCCTAAAATGGCAAGACATGCCCAGCGGCTCAACAGAAATAGTCCGCCGAGGCCGGTGGCTATAGCCTTGGGTCCGCAGGGGGAGGGGTTTGGGGCCTGGTCGCTGGAAATGGGTACATGATTTTCGAGGGTCCTCGGTGCCCAGTGGGAGGCTACGGTTAGAGGCATGCCCTAAATGGCAAGAAATGCGCGTGAGCTGCGAAACGGTCGCCGAGGCCGGGGGGCTATAGCCTTTGGTCCGCGGGGTGGGGGAGGAAGTTCGGGGCTCGGCCGCCGAAATGGGTACAGTCTTTCGAGGGTCCTCGTGTGCCTGGGAGGCTACGTCAGAAGCCCGCCCTAAAATGGCAAGAAATGCCCAGCGCGCAGCTGAAATAGTCACCGAGGCCGGTGGGCTATAGCCTTTGGTCCGCTGGGGTCGGGAGGGGTTTCGGGCCGTCCGAAATGGTACAATCTTTCGAGGGTCCTCGTGTGCCTGGGAGGCTACGGTCGAGGCCCGTCCTAAAATGGCAAGAAATGCCCAGCGCAGCGCGTCAAATAGTCACCGAGGCCGGTGGGCTATAGCCTTTGGTCCGCGGGGGCTGGGGAAAGTGTTTCGAGGGCTCTGGTCGTCGGAAATGGGTACAGTCTTTTCGAGGGTCCTCGTGGGGAGGCTACGGTCAGAAGCCTGCCCTAAAATGGCAAGAAATGCCCAGCGGCACAGCACGGGAAATAGTCACCGAGGCCGGTGGGCTATAGCCTTTGGTCCACGGGGGTTGGGGAGGGGCTTAGGGCCTGTCGCCGAAATGGGTACAATCTTTCGAGGGTCCTCGTGGCCCTAGTGGGAGGCTACGGTCGGAGGCCTGCCCTAAAATGGCAAGAAATGCCCAGAGGCGCAGCGCTGCGGAAATGGACACCGAGGCCGGTGGGCTATAGCCTTGGTCCGCTGGGCCGGGGAGGGGTTTCGGGGCTCGCATCGAAAATGGGTACAGTCTTTCGAGGGTCCACGTGTGCCCAGGGGGAGGATACGGTCAGAAGCCTGCCCTAAAATGCCAAGACATGCCCAGCGGCGCAGCGCGTGAAATAGTCGCCGAGGCCGGTGGGGTATAGCCTTTGGTCCGCGGGGGTTGGCGAGGGGGTTTCGGGGGCTCTAGTCATCGAAAAAGGGTACCATCTTTTCGAGGGTCCTCGTGTGCCCAGTAGGAGGCGACGGTCAGAAGCATGCCCTAAATGGCAAGAAATGCCCAACGGCGCAGCGCGTGAAATAGTCACCGAGGCCGCTGGGCTATAGCCTTTGGTCCGCGGGGGTTGGGGAGGGGGTTTAGGGGGCTCTGGGCGGCGGAAATGGGTACAGTCTTTCAAGGGTCCTCGTGCCCTGGGAGGCTACGGTCAGAGGCCTGCCCTAAAATGGCAAGAAAGCGCGCAGCAGGTGAAATAGTCACCGAGGCCGGTGGGCTATAGCCTGGTCCGCTGGGATACGGAGGGGTTAGGGGCCTGGTCATCGGAAATGGGTACAATCTTTCGGGTCCTCGTGCCCAGCTGAGGCTACGGCCGAGGCCCGCCTAAAATGGCGAAAATTCCCAGCGCGCAGCATGAAATATTCACCGAGGCCGGTGGGCTATAGCCTTTGGTCCGCGGGGGTTGGGGAGGGACGTTCTGGGGCTCTGGGCGTCTGAAATGGGTACAGTCTTTTCGAGGGTCCTCGTGTGCCCAGTGGGAGGCTACGGTCAGAAGCCTGCCCTAAAATGGCAAGAACTACCCAGCGGCGCAGCGCGTCAAATAGTCACCGAGGCCGGTGGGCTACAGCCTTTGGTCCGCGGGGGTTGGGGAGGGAGTTCCGGGGGCCCTGGTCGTCCGAAATGGGTACAATCTTTTCGCGGGTCCTCGTGTGCCCAGTGGGAGGCTACGGTCAGAGGCCTGCCCTAAAATGGCAAGACATGCCCAGCGGCTCAGCGCGTGAAATAGTCGCCGATGCCGGTGGGCTATAGCCTTTGGTCCGCGGGGGTGGGGGAGGGAAGTTCTGGGGCTCTGGTCGTCAGAAATGGGTACAGTCTTTTCGAGGGTCCTCGTAGCCTGGGGAGGCTACTAGAAGCCTTCCCTAAAATGGCAAGAAATGCCCAGCGCAGCACGTGAAATAGTCACCGAGGCCGTGGGCTATAGCCTTTGGTCCGCGGGGCCGGGAGGGGTTTCGGGCTCGTCCAAAATGGGTACAATCTTTCGAGGGTCCTCGTGTGCCTGGGCTGGGAGGCTACACGAGGCTCGCCCTAAAATGGCAAGAAATGCCCAGCGCGCAAGGCGAAATGGACACCGAGGCCGGTGGGCTATAGCCTTTGGTCCGCTGGGGTTGGGAGGGGTTTAGGGTCCGTCATCGAAATGGGTACAGTCTTTTCGAGGGTCCTCGGTGCCCAGGGAGGCTTACGGTCAGAAGCCTGCCCTAAAATGGCAAGAAATGCTCAGCGCGCACAAGGTGAAATAGTCACCGAGGCCGGTGGGCTATAGCCTGGTCCGCTGGGGCCGGGAGGGGTTTAGGGCCTCGTCAGAAATGGGTACAGTCTTTTCGAGGGTCCTCGTGTGCCCAGTGGGAGGCTACGGTCGGAGGCTTGCCCTAAAATGGCAAGAAATGCCCAGCGGCGCAGCGCGTGAAATGGACACCGAGGCCGGTGGGCTATAGCCTTTGGTCCGCGGGGTTGGGGAGGGGGTTTCGGGGGCTCTGGTCATCGAAAATGGGTACAGTCTTTTCGAGGGTCCTCGTGCCAGAGACGCTACTACGAAGCCCGCCTAAATGGCAAGATATGCCCAGCGCAGCGCGTGAAATAGTCGCCGAGGCCGGTGGGCTATAGCCTGGTCCGCTGGGGCGGGAGGGGTTTAGGGGCTCAGTCATCGAAATGGGTATGCCTTTTCGAGGGTCCTCGTGTGCCCAAAGTGGAGGCTACGGTCAGATGCATGCCCTAAAATGGCAGGAAATGCGCAGGGGCGCAGCGCGGCAGATAGTCACCGAGGCCGGTGGGCTATAGCCTGTGGTCCGCTGGGGTCGGGAGGGGTTTAGGGGGCCCGTCGCCGAAATGGATACACCTTTCGAGGGTCCTCGGTACTGGAGGCTACGGTCGAGGCCCGCCCTAAATGGCAAGAAATGCCCAGCGTGCCAGGAAATAGTCACCGAGGCCGGTGGGCTATAGCCTTTGGTCCGCAGGGGTTGGGAGGGTTTGGGCCCGTCATCGAAATGGGTACAGCCTTTCGAGGGTCCTCGTGGTGCCCGTGGAGGCTACGGTCGAAGCGCCCCTAAAATGGCAAGAAATGCCCAGCGCAGCGCTGCGGAAATAGTCACCGAGGCCGGTGGGCCAGCCTTTGGTCCGCTGGGGCATGGGAGGGGTTTAGGGGCTCGGGTCGCCGGAAATGGGTACAATCTTTCGAAGGGTCCTCGTGGTGCCTGGGAGGCTACGGTCGAGGCCCCGCCCTAAATGGCAAGAAATGCCCAGCCGCGCAGCGCACAGGAAATAGACACCGAGGCCCGTGAGCTATAGCCTTTGGTCCGCTGGGCTGGGAGGGAGTTTAGGGGCTCGTCATCGAAAATGGGTACAATCTTTCGAGGGTCCTCGTGTGCCTGGGGAGGCTACGGTCAGAGCCCGCCTAAAATGGCAAGAAATGCCCAGCGCGCAGCGGAAATAGTCACCGAGGCCGGTGGGCTATAGCCTTGGTCCGCGGGGTTGGGAGGGAGTTCCGGGGCCCCGGTCGTCGAAATGGGTACACCTTTCGAGGGTCCTCGTGGTGCCTGGGGAGGCTACGGCGAGGCCTCGCCCTAAAATGGCAAGAAATGCCCAGCGCTCGCCAGTGAAATAGTCACCGAGGCCGTGGGCTATAGCCTTGGTCCGCTGGGGTGGGGAGGAAGTTCGGGTCGCCGCCGAATGGGTAGCCTTTTCGAGGGTCTCGCAGCCTGGGAGAGGCTACGGTCAGAAGCCTTCCCTAAAATGGCAAGAAATGCCCAGCGGCGCAGCGCGTGAAATAGTCACCGAGGCCGGTGGGCTATAGCCTTTGGTCCGCGGGGGTTGGGGAGGGGGTTTCGGGGGATCTGGTCGTCCGAAATGGGTACAATCTTTTCGAGGGTCCTCGTGTGCCCAGTGGGAGGCTACGGTCAGAGGCCTGCCCTAAAATGGCAAGAAATGCCCAGCAAGCGCATGAAATGGACACCGAGGCCGGTGGGCTAGCCTTTTGGTCCGCTGGGGCCGGGGAGGGGTTTAGGGCTCGGGTCATCTAAAATGGGTACAGTCTTTTCGAGGGTCCTCGTGGTGCCCAAAGGGGAGGCTACGGTCAGAAGCCTGCCCTAAAATGGCAAGAAATGCCCAGCATCGCAGCGCATGAAATAGTCACCGAGGCGCGTGGGCTAAAGCCATTGGTACGCGGGGGTTGGGGAGGGGTTTAGGGCTCGTCACGAAAATGGGTACACCTTTTTCGAGGGTCCTCGCAGCCCAAAGGGGAGGCTACGGTCGGAGGCTTGCCCTAAATGGCAAGAAATGCCCAGCCGCAGCAAGGAAATGGACACACCGAGGCCGGTGGGCTATAGCCTTTTGGTCCGCTGGGGCTGGGAGGGGTTTCGGGGCCCCGTCATCGAAAATGGGTACAGTCTTTCGAGGGTCCTCGTAGCCCAAGTGGGACGCTACGCCGAAGCCCGCCAAAATGGCAAGACATGCCCAGCGCGCAGCTCTAGAAATAGTCACCGAGGCCGGTGGGCTATAGCCTTTGGTCCGCGGGGGTTGGGGAGGGGGTTTCGGGGGCTCTAGTCATCGAAAATGGGTACAGTCTTTTCGAGGGTCCTCGTGTGCCCAGTGGGAGGCTACGGTCAGAAGCATGCCCTAAAATGGCAGGAAATGCGCAGCGGCGCAGCGCGTCAAATAGTCACCGAGGCCGGTGGGCTATAGCCTTTGGTCCGCGGGGGTTGGGGAGGGGGTTTAGGGGCCTGGTCCGCCGAAATGGATACAATCTTTCGAGGGTCCTCGTGCACACAGGGGAGGCTACGGCCGAGGCCTGCCCTAAAATGGCAAGAATGCCCAGCGCGCAGCTGCAGTGAAATAGTCACCGAGGCCGTGGGCTATAGCCTGGTCCGCTGGGGTTGGGAGGGGTTTCGGGCCTGGTCATCGAAATGGGTACAGTCTTTCGAGGGTCCTCGGTGCCTGGGAGGCTACGGTCAGAAGCCCGCCCTAAAATGGCAGTAAATGCCCAGCAAGCGCGCACGGTGAATTAGTCACCGAGGCCGGTGGGCTATAGCCTTTGGTCCGCGGGGGTACGGGAGGGGTTTAGGGGGCTCTGGTCGTCGGAAATGGGTACAATCTTTTCAAGGGTCCTCGTGTGCCCAGTGGGAGGCTACGGTCAGAGGCCTGCCCTAAAATGGCAAAAAATACCCAGCGGCGCAGCGCGTGAAATGGACACCGAGGCCGGTGGGCTATAGCCTTTGGTCCGCGGGGGTTGGGGAGGGGGTTTAGGGGGCTCTGGTCATCGAAAATGGGTACAGTCTTTTCGAGGGTCCTAGTGTGCCTGGAGGCTACGGTCGGGCTCAAGCCCAAATGGCAAGAAATGCCCAGCGGGCGCTACAGTGAAATAGTCACCGAGGCCGGTGGGCTATAGCCTTTGGTCCGCTGGGGCACGGAGGGGTTCAGGGGCTCTGGTCGTCGGAATTGGGTACATTCTTTCAAGGGTCCTCGTAGCCCAGTGGAGGCTACGGTCGAGGCCTGCCCTAAATGGCAAGAAGAAATGCCAATGCGCGCAGCGCGTCAAATAGTCACCGAGGCCGGTGGGCTATAGCCTTTGGTCCGCGGGGGCTACGGGAGGGGGTTTTGGGGGCTCTGGTCGTCGGAAATGGGTACAATCTTTTCAAGGGTCCTCAGGTGCCTGGGGGAGGCTACGGTCAGAGGCCCCGCCCTAAAATGGCGAGAAATGCCCAGCCGCGCGCCAAGGTGAAACGGTCGCCGAGGCCGGTGGGCTATAGCCTTTGGTCCGCTGGAGGTTGGGAGGGAAGTTCGCCTGGCGCCGGAAATGGGCACAGTCTTTTTCGAGGGTCCTCGTGGTGCCTGGGAGGCTACGGTCAAGGGCTCGCCCTAAAATGGCAAGAAATGCTCAGCGGCGCAGCGCTGTCAAATAGTCACCGAGGCCGTGGGCTATAGCCTTTGGTCCGCGGGGTTGGGAGGGGTTCCGGGGCCCTGGTCGTCAAATGGGTACACACCTTTTCGCTGGTCCTCGTGTGCCCACTGGGAGGCTACGGTCGAGGCCTGCCTAAAATGGCAAAATACCCAACAAGCAGTCATGAAATAGACACCGAGGCCGGTGGGCTATAGCCTTTGGTCCGCGGGGGTTGGGGAGGGGGTTTAGGGGGCTCTGGTCATCGAAAATGGGTACAGTCTTTTCGAGGGTCCTTGTGTGCCCAGTGGGAGGCTACGGTCAGAAGCCTGCCCTAAAATGGCAAGAAATGCCCAGCGGCGCAGCGCGTGAAATAGTCACCGAGGCCGGTGGGCTATAGCCTTTGGTCCGCGGGGGTAGGGGAGGGGGTTTAGGGGGCTCTGGTCGTCGGAAATGGGTACAATCTTTTCGAGGGTCCTCGTGTGCCCAGTGGGAGGCTACGGTCAGAGGCCTGCCCTAAAATGGCAAGAAATGCCCAGCGGCGCAGCGCGTGAAATAGTCGACGAGGCCGGTGGGCAATAGCCTTTGGTCCGCGGGGGTTGGGGAGGGAAGTTCTGGGGCTCTAGGCGTCGGAAATGGGTACAGTCTTTTCGAGGGTCCTCGTGTGCCCAGTGGGAGGCTACGGTCAGAAGCCTGCCCTAAAATGGCAAGAAATGCCCAGCGGCGCAGCGCGTCAAATAGTCACCGAGGCCGGTGGGCTATAGCCTTTGGTCCGCGGGGGTTGGGGAGGGAAGTTCTGGGGCTCTAGGCGTCGGAAATGGGTACAGTCTTTTTCGAGTGTCCCAGTGTGCCCAGCTGGGAGGCTACGGTCAGAAGCCCCGCCCTAAAATGCAAGAAATGCCCAGCTGGCCAGCCACAAATAGTCACCGTGGCGGGTGGGCTATAGCTTTGGGTCCGCTGGGGTGGGGAGGGGTTTAGGGGCTGGCCGCACGTAATGGATACAATCTTTCGAGGGTCCGTGTAGCCCAAAGCTGGAGGCTACGGTCGAGGCCTGCCCCTAAAATGGCAAGAAATGCCCAGCGCGCTGCTGGCGGAAATAGTCACCGAGGCCGGTGGCAGCCTTTGGTCCGCTGGGGGTCGGGAGGGGTTTCGGGCCTGGTCATCGAAATGGGTACACCTTTTCACGGGTCCTCGTAGCCCAGTGGGAGGCTACGGTCAGAGGCCTGCCCTAAAATGGCAAAATGCGCAGCGAATGAGTGAAATAGACACCGAGGCCGTGGGCTATAGCCTGGTCCGCGGGGTTGGGGGAGGGGTTTAGGTTTCGTCATCCCAAATGGGTACAGTCTTTCGAGGGTCCTCAGTGTGCCCAATGGGAGGCTACGGCCGAGGCCTCGCCTAAAATGGCGAGAAATGCCCAGCGCGCAGCGCTGAAATAGTCACCGAGGCCGGTGGGCTACAGCCATTGGTCCGCTGGGGTCAAATGGGAGGGAAGTTCTGGGGCTGGGCGCCGGAAATGGGTACAGTCTTTTCGAGGGTCCTTGTGTGCTCAGCTGGGAGGCTACGGTCAAGCCTGCCCTAAAATGGTAAGATGGCGCAGCGCTGGTGAAATAGTCACCGAGGCCGGTGGGCTATAGCCTTTGGTCCGCGGGTGGAGAGGGGTTTAGGGGCCTTCGTCGGAAATGGGTACAATCTTTCGAAAGTGTCCTCGTGCCCAGTGAGGCTACGTTAGAGGCCTGCCCTAAATGGCAAAGAAATGCCCAGCGCAGCCGCTGAAACGGCCGCCGAGGCCGGTGGGCTATAGCTGGTCCGCGGGGCCGGGAGGTTCGGGGCCTGCATCGGAAATGGGTAAAGTCTCGAGGGTCCTCGTGCAGCCCAAGGGGAGGCTAAGGTCGAGGCCTGCCCTAAATGGCAAGACATGCCCACGGGCGCAGCTGAAATAGTCGCCGAGGCCGGTGGGCTATAGCCTTTGGTCCGCAGGGCTGGGAGGGGTTTCGGGCCTGTCAGTCGGAAATGGGTACAGTCTTCGAGGGTCCTCGTGCCCAGAGAGGCTACTGCGTTAGAGGCATGCCCTAAATGGCAAGAAATGCCCAGCCGCGAGCGTGGAAACTGCCGCCGAGGCCGATGGGCTATAGCCTTTGGTCCGCGGGGCGGGGAGGGAAGTTCTGGGGCTCGGGCGCCGTAAATGGTTACGCCTTTTCAAGGGTCCCGTGTGCCCAAAGGGGAGGCTACGGTCAGAAGCCCGCCCTAAATGGCAAGAAATGCCCAGCCTACAACAGGTGAAATAGTCACCGAGGCCGGTGGGCTATAGCCTTTGGTCCGCGGGGTTCGGGGAGGGGTTTTCGGGGGCTCGTCGTCGACAATGGGTACAGTCTTTTCGAGGGTCCTCGTGTGCCCAGTGGGAGGCTACGGTCAGAGGCCTGCCCGTATACCCAATTTTACGCCCAGCGGCGCTGCGGTTGAAATAGTCACCGAGGCCGGTGGGCTATAGCCTTTGGTCCACGGGGTTGGGGCGGGGCTTTAGGGCTCGTCGCCGAAATGGATACAATCTTTCGAGGGTCCTTGTGTGCCCAAGGGGGAGGCTACGGCCGAGGCCCGCCTAAATGGCAAGAAATGCCCAAAGAATAAGCAACAGGCTGGTGAAATAGTCACCGAGGCCGGTGGGCTACAGCTTTGGTCCGCGGGGGTTGGGGAGGGGGTTTAGGGGGCTCTGGTCGTCAGAAATAGATACAATCTTTTCGAGGGTCCTCGTGCCCAGTGGGAGGCTACGGCCAGAGGCCTGCCCTAAAATGGCAAGAAATGCCCCGCGGCGCACAAGAAATAGTCTCCGAGGCTGCTGGGCTATAGCCTTTGGTCCGCTGGGGCTGGGAAGGGTTTCGGCCCGTCGTCCGAAATGGGTACACCTTTCGCTGGTCCTCGTGTGCCCAAAGGGGAGGCTACGGTCAAGCCCGCCCTAAAATGGCAAGAAATACCCAGTGCAGCGCGTGAAATGGACACCGAGGCCGGTGGGCTATAGCCTTTGGTCCGCCGGGGGTGGGGAGGGGGTTTAGGGCTCTATGGTCATAGAAAATGGGTACAGTCTTCGAGGGTCCTCGTGCCTGGGAGGCTACGGTCGAGGCCCCGCCCTAAATGGCAAAATCCTCAGCGCGCAAGGTGAAATAGACACCGAGGCCGGTGGGCTATAGCCTGGTCCGCGGGGTTGGGGGTTTAGGGCCTGGGTCATCAAAATGGCACAGTCTTTCGAGGGTCCTCGTGTGCCCAGTGGGAGGCTACGGTCGAGGCCCGCCCTAAATGGCAAGAATGCCCAGCCGCAGCTGCTGGTGAAATAGTCACCGAGGCCGGTGGGCTATAGCGTTGGTCCGCGGGGCTGGGAGGGGTTTTGGGCCTCGTCATCCGAAATTGGTACAATCTTTTCACGGGTCCTCCTGGTGCTGGGAGGCTACGGTCGAGGCCCGCCTTAAAATGGCAAAATGCTCAGCGCAGCGCAAGGTGAAATAGACACCGAGGCCGGTGGGCTATAGCCTTGGTCCGCGGGGGTTGGGGCGGGGGTTTAGGGGGCTCGTCATCGAAAATGGGCATGCCTTTTCGAGGGTCCTTGTGTTCCTGGGAGGCTACGTCGAGGCCTGCCCTAAAATGGCGAGAAATGCCTGCGCAGCTGCAGAAATAGTCACCGAGGCCGGTGGCTATAGCCTTGGTCCGCGGGGTTGGGAGGAAGTTCGGGGCTCAAGGCCGGAAATGGGTACAGCCTTTTCGAGGGTCCTCGGTACCCATCGGGAGGCTACGGCCGAAGCCCGCCCTAAAATGGTAGGAAATGCCCAGCGCTGCGGTGAAATAGTCACCGAGGCCGGGCTATAGCCTTTGGTCCGCTGGGGTAGGGAGGGGTTTAGGGCCTGGTCGCCGGAAATGGGTACAATCTTTTCGAGGGTCCTCGTGCCAAAAGTGAGGCTACGGTCAGAGGCCTGCCCTAAAATGGCAAGAAATGCCCAGCGGCGCAGCGCGTGAAACGGTCGCCGCGGCCGGTGGGCTATAGCCTTTGGTCCGGGGGGGTTGGGGAGGGAAGTTCTGGGGCTCTGGGCGTCGGAAATGGGTACAGTCTTTTCGAGGGTCCTCGTGTGCCCTGGGGGAGGCTACTGTCAGAAGCTGCCCTAAAATGGCAAGACATGCCCCAGCGCAACAAGGTGAAATAGTCGCCGAGGCCGGTGGCTATAGCCTGGTCCGCAGGGTTGGGGAGGGGGTTTCGGGCCTGTCACGGAAATGGCAGTTTTTCGAGGGTCCTCGTGTGCCCAGTAGGAGGCTACGGTTAGAGGCATGCCCTAAAATGGCAAGAAATGGCGCGCAGAAGGTGAAACGGTCGCCGAGGCCGGCGGGCTATAGCCTTGGTCCGCTGGGGCGGGGAGGGATGTTCTGGGCCGCGCCAGAAATGGTTACGCCTTTTCGAGGGTCCTCGGTGCCCTGTGGGAGGCTACGGTCAAGCCCGCCCTAAAATGGCAAGACATGCCCAGCGCGCAGCGTGAAATTGTCACCGAGGCCGGTGGGCTATAGCCTTTGGTCCGCGGGGCCGGGGAGGCGCTCGGGGCCTGGGTGTCGGAAATGGGAACAGTCTTGTCGAGCGTACTCGTGTGCCCAGTGGGAGGCTACGGTCGCAAGCCTGCCCTAAACTGGCAAGACATGCCCAGCGCGCAGCTGCGAAATAGTCGCCGAGGCCGGTGGGCTATAGCCTTTGGTCCGCTGGGGCCGGGGAGGAAGTTCTGGGGCTCGGCCGGAAATGGGTTGAGTCTTTTCGAGGGTCATCGTAGGCTGGGGAGACTACGGTCGAGGCTTGCCCTAAATGGCAAGAAATGCCCAGCGCGCAAAGCACGTGAAATAGTCACCGAGGCCGTGGGCTATAGCCTGGTCCGCTGGGGCCGGGGAGGGCGTCGGGCCTGTGTCGGAAGTGGGTACAGTCTTTCGAGGGTCCTCGTGTTCCCATTGGGAGGCTACGGTCGAGGCCTGCCGCCTAAAATGGCAAGAAATGCCCAGCGGCACAGCGCGTGAAATACTCGCCGAGGCCGGTGGGCTATAGCCTTTGGTCCACGGGGGTTGGGGAGGCGCGTTGGAAATGGGTACAAACTTTTCGAGGGTCCTCGTGTGCCCCGTGGGAGGCTACGGTCAGAGGCCTGCCCTAAAATGACAAGAAATGCCCAGCGGCGCAGCGTGTGAAATAGTCACTGAGGCCGGTGGGCTATAGCCTTTGGTCCGCGGGGGTTGGGGAGGGGGTTTCGGGGGCTCTGGCCATCGTAATGGGTACATGCTTTACGAGGGTCCTCGTGCCTGGGCAAAGGAGGCTATGGTCAGAAGCCCCGCCTAAAATGGCAAGAATGTCCAGTGGGCGCAGCTGCTGCGAAATAGTCGCCGAGGCCGGTGGGCTATAGTCTTTGGTCCGCTGGGTTTCTGGGAGGCGGTTGGAAATGGGTACAGTCTTCGAGGGTCCTCGTAGCCCCTGGGAGGCTACGGTCGAGGCTCGCCCTAAAATGACAAGAAATGCCCAAAGAAGAAATGCGGTGAAACGGTCGTCGAGGCCGGTGGCCATAGCCTTGGTCCGCGGGGTCGGGGAGGGGCTTAGGGCTCGTCATCGGAAATGGCTACAGCCTTTTCGAGGGTCCTCGCCTGCCTGGGAGGCTACGGTCGAGGCCCCGCCCTAAAATTGCAAGAAATGCCTGCTGCAATACAGAAATGGTCGCCGAGGCCGGTGGGCCAGCTTTGGTTCGCGCGGTTGGGGAGAAAAGTTCTGGGGCTCGGCCGGAAATGATTACAGTCTTTTCGAGGGTCCTCGTGTGCCCACTTGGGAGGCTACGGCTGCAGGGTTGCCCTAAATGGCAAGAAATGCCCAGCCGGGCACAACAAGGTGAAATAGTCGCCGGTGGCTATAGCCTTTTGGTCCACGTGGGTTGGGAGGCGGTTGGAAATGTGTAGTCCTTTTCGAGGGTCCTCGCAGCCCTGGTGGGAGGCTACGGTCGAGGCCTGCCCTAAAATGACAAGAAATGCCCAAAGCAGTCAGCTGCAGTGAAACTGCTGCCGAGGCCGGTGGGCTATAGCCTTTGGTCCGCTGGGGCTGGGAGGGGTTTAGGGCTCGTCATCGGAAATCGCTGCAGTCTTTTCGAGGGTCCTCGTAGCCTGTGGGAGGCTACGGTCGAGGCCCGCCTAAAATGGCAAGAATGCCCAGCGCAGCGCTGCGGAAATGGTCGCCGAGGCCGGTGGGCTATAGCCTTTGGTTCGCGGCGGTTGGGGAGAAAAGTTCTGGGTTCTGGGCGTCGGAAATGATTACAGTCTTTTCGAGGGTCCTCGTGTGCCCATTGGGAGGCTACGGCCAGAGGGTTGCCCTAAAATGGCAAGAAATGCCCAGCGGCACAACACAGGAAATAGTCGCCGAGGCCGTGGGCTATAGCCTTGGTCCACGTGGGTTGGGAGGCGTGGTTGGAAATGTGTACAGTCTTTTCGAGGGTCCTCGGTGCCTGTGGGAGGCTACGGTCGAGGCCTGCCCTAAATGACAAGAAATGCCCAGCAGTAGCGGTGAAACGGTCGCCGAGGCCGTGGGCTATAGCCTGGTCCGCTGGGGTTGGGGAGGGGCTTAGGGCTCGTCATCGGAATTGGCTACAGTCTTTTCGAGGGTACTCGCCCGCCTGGGAGGCTACGGTCGAGGCCCGCCCTAAAATTGCAAGAAATGCCCAGCGCAAAGACGTGAAATGGTCGCCGAGGCCGTGGGCTATAGCCTTTGGTTCGGGCGGTCGGGGAGAAAAGTTCTGGGGCTCGCGCCGGAAATGATTACAGTCTTTTCGAGGGTCCTCGTGCCCATTGGGAGGCTACGGCCGAGGGTTGCCCTAAATGGCAAGAAATGCCCAGCGGCACAGCGTGTGAAATAGTCGCCGAGGCCGGTGGGCTATAGCCTTTGGTCCACGTGGGTTGGGGAGGCGTGTTGGAAATGTGTACAGTCTTTTCGAGGGTCCTCGTGTGCCCCGTGGGAGGCTACGGTCAGAGGCCTGCCCTAAAATGACAAGAAATGCCCAGCAGCAGCTGCAGAAACTGCTGCCGAGGCCGGTGGGCTATAGCCTTTGGTCCGCGGGGTTGGGAGGGGTTTAGGGGCTCGTCATCGGAAATGGCTACAGTCTTTCGAGGGTCCTCGTAGCTCAGCTGGGAGGCTACGGTCGAGGCCTGCCGCCTAAAATGGCAAGAAATGCCCAGCGCGCAGCTGGGAAATGGTCGCCGAGGCCGGTGGGCTATAGCCTTTGGTTCGCGCGGTTGGGGAGAAAAGTCCGGGTTCCGGGCGCCGGAAATGGGTACGCCTTTTCGAGGGTCCTCGCCCAGCCTGGGAGGCTACGGTCAGAGGCCTGCCCTAAAATGGCAAGAAATGCCCAGCGGCGCAGCGCGTGAAATGGTCACCGAGGCCGGTGGGCTATAGCCTTTGGTCCGCGGAGGTTGGGGAGGGAAGTTCTGGGACTCTGGGTGTCGGAAATGGGTACAGTCTTTTCGAGGGTCCTCGTGTGCCCAGTGGGAGGCTACGGTCAAAAGCAAGCCCTAAAATGGCAAGAAATGCCCAGCCGGCGGAGCGTGGAAATAGTCACCGAGGCCGGCCGGTATAGCCTTTTGTCCGCTCGGGGCTCGCTGTCGGAAATGGGTACAATCTTTTCGAAGGCCCTCGTGCCAGCTGGGAGGTTACGGTCACAAGCTTGCCCTAAATTGGGAATACATGCCCAGCGGCGCAGCTGCAGGAAATAGTCACCGAGGCCGGTGGGCTATAGCTTGGTCCGGGGCTGGGAGGGGCGTTCGGGGGCTCTGGGTGTCGGAAATGGGTACAGTCTTTTCGAGCGTCCTCGTGTGCCCAGTGGGAGGCTACGGTCACAAGCCTGCCCTAAAATGGCAAGACATGCCCAGCGGCGCAGCGCGTGAAATAGTCGCCGAGGCCGGTGGGCTATAGCCTTTGGTCCGCGGGGGTTGGGGAGGGAAGTTCTGGGGCTCTGGGCGTCGGAAATGGGTACAGTCTTTTCGAGGGTCATCGTGTGCCCAGTGGGAGGCTACGGTCAGAGGCTTGCCCTAAAATGCTAAGAAATGCCCAGGGGCGCAGCGCGGGAAATAGTCAAAGAGGCCGGTGGGCTATAGCCTTTGGTCCGCAGGGGTTGGGGAGGGGGTTTCGGGAGCTCTGGTCGTCAGAAATGGGTACAGTCTTTACGAGGGTCCTCCTGTGCCTAGTGGGAGTCTACGGTCATAAGCCTGCCCTAAAATGGCAAGAAACGTCCAGCGGCGCAAGGTGAAATAGTCACCGAGGCTGGTGGGCTATAGCCTTGGTCCGCGGGGCCGGGAGGGGCGTTCGGGGGCTCTCTGTGTCGGAAGTGGGTACAGTCTTTTCGAGGGTCCTCGTGTTCCCATTGGGAGGCTACGGTCGCAAGCCTGCCCTAAAATGGCAAGAGATGCCCAGCGGCGCAGCGCGTGAAATAGTCGCCGAGGCCGGTGGGCCATAGCCTTTGGTCCGCGGGGGTTGGGGAGGGTTTCAGGTTCCGCCGCCGAAATGGTACAGCCTTTTACGAGGGTCCTCGGTGCCCAAGTGGGAGGCTACGGTCAGAAGCCCGCCCTAAAATGGCAAGAAATGTCCAGGCGCAGCGCAAGGTGAAATAGTCGCCGAGGCCGTGGGCTATAGTCTTGGTCCGCTGGGTTTGGGAGGAGCGCCTGGGGCTCGGGCGTTGGAAATGGCATGCCTTTTCGAGGGTCCTCGTGTGCCCATTGGGAGGCTACGGCCAGAGGGTTGCCCTAAAATGACAAGAAATGCCCAGCGGCACAGCGCGTAAAATAGTGGCCGAGGCCGGTGGGGTATAGCCTTTGGTCCACGGGGTTGGGGAGGCGTGCTGGAAATGGGTACAGTCTTTTCGAGGGTCCTCGTGTGCCCCGTGGGAGGCTACGGTCAGAGGCCTGCCCTAAAATGAGAAGAAATGCTCAGCAGCGCAGCGTGTGAAACGGTCGTCGAGGCCAGTGGGCTATAGCCTTTGGTCCGCGGGGGTTGGGGAGGGGTTTTAGGGGGCTCTGGTCATCGGAAATGGCTACAGTCTTTTCGAGGGTCCTCGTGTGCCCAGTGGGAGGCTACGGTCAGAGGCCTGCCTTAAAATTGAAAGAAATGCCCAGCGGCGCAGCGCGTGAAATGGTCGCCGAGGCCGGTGGGCTATAGCCTTTGGTTCGCGGCGGTTGGGGAGAAAAGTTCTGGGGCTCTGGGCGTCGGAAATGGGTACAGTCTTTTCGAGGGTCCTCGTGTGCCCAGTGGGAGGCTACGGTCAGAGGCTTGCCCTAAAATGGCAAGAAATGCCCAGCGGCGCAGCGCGTGAAATGGTCGTCGAGGCAGGTGGGCTATAGCCTTTGGTTCGCGGCGGTTGGGGAGAAAAGTTCTGGTCCTCTCTGCGTCGGAAATGGGTACAGTCTTTTCGAGGGTCCTCGTGTGCCCAGTGGGAGGCTACGGTCAGAGGCTTGCCCTAAAATGGCAAGAAATGCCCAGCGGCGCAGCGCGTGAAATGGTCGTCGAGGCAGGTGGGCTATAGCCTTTGGTTCGCGGCGGTTGGGGAGAAAAGTTCTGGGGCTCTGGGTGTCCGAAATGGGTACAGTCTTTTCGAGGGTCCTCGTGTGCCCAGTGGGAGGCTACGGTCAGAAGCCTGCCCTAAAATGGCAAGACATGCCCAGCAGCGCAGCGCGTGAAATAGTCGCCGAGGCCGGTGGGCTATAGCCTTTGGTCCGCAAGGGTTGGGGAGGGGGTTTCGGGGGCTATGGTCGTCGGAAATGGGTACAGTCTTTTCGAGGGTCCTCGTGTGCCAAGTGGGATGCTACGGTTAGAGGCATGACCTAAAATGGCAAGAAATGCCCAGCGGCGTAGCGCGTGAAACGGTCGCCGAGGCCGGTGGGCTATAGCCTTTGATCCGCGGGGGTGGCGGAGGGAAGTTCTGGGGCTCTGGCCGTCAGAAATGGGTACAGTCTTTTCGAGGGTCCTCTGTGCCTGTAGGAGGCTACGGTCAAGCCCGCCCTAAATGGGAACATGCCCAGCGCGCGCGCTGCGAAATAGTCGACGAGGCCGGTGGGCTATAGCCTTGCCCGCTGGGCCGGGGAGGGCGCCTGGGGCCCGGGCATTGGAAATGGGTACAGTCTTTTCGAGGGTCCCGTGTGCCCAAAGGGGAGGCTACGGTCAGGGCCTGCCCTTAACTGGCAAGAAATGCCCAGCGCAAAGGCGGGAAGTAGGCACCGAGGCCGTGTGGCTATAGCCTTTGGTCCGCGGGGTTTGGGAGGGGGGCTCTGGTCCTCGGAAATGGGTACAGTCTTTTCGACGGTCCGCGTGTGCCCAGTGGGAGGCTACGGTCAGAGGCCTGCCCTAAAATGGCAAGAAATGCCCAGCGGCACAGCCCGTGAAATGGTCGCCGAGGCCGGTGGGCTATAGCCTTTGGTTTGCGGCGGTTGGGGAGAAACGTTCTGGGGCTCTGGACGTCGGAAATGGATACTGTTTTTTCGAGGTTCCTCGTGTGCCCAGTGGGAGGCTACGGTCAGAAGCCTGCCCTAAAATGGCAAGAAATGCCCAGCGGTGCAGCGCTTGAAATGGTCGCCGAGGCCGGTGGGCTGTAGCCTTTGGTCCGCGGGGGTTGGGGAGGGAAGTTCTGGGGCTGTGCCGAAAATGGCACCTTTCGAGGGTCCTCGCAGCCCAGGGAAGCTACGGTCAGACGCCTGCCCTAAAATGGCAAGAAATGCCCAGCGGCGCAGCGCTTGAAATTTTCGCCGAAGCCGGTGGGCTATAGCCTTTGCTCCACGGGGCCGGGAGGGGTTTCGGGCCCGTTGTCGGAAATGGCACAGTTTTCGAGGGTCCTCTCAGGCTCAGTGGGAGGCTACGGGTCAAGCCCCGCCTAAAATGGCAAGACATGCCCAGCGGGCGCACAGGTGAAATAGTGACCAAGGCCGTGGGCTATAGCCTGGTCCGCTGGGGTCGGGAGGGGGTTTCGGGGCTCGTCCTCGAATGGGCATGCCTTTTCGAGGGTCCTCGTGTGCCCAGCTGGGAGGCTACGGGTCGAGGCCCCGCCTAAAATGGCAAGAAATACCCAGCGCGCAGCTGCGGAAATGGTCGCCGAGGCCGTGGGCTATAGCCTTGGTCCGCTGGGGCTGGGGAGGGAAGTTTCGGTGCTCCGGAAATGGGTACAGTCTTTTCGAGGGTCCTCGTGTGCCCAGTGGGAGGCTACGGTCATAAGCCTGCCCTAAAATGGCAAGAAATGCCCAGCGGCGTATCGCGTGAAATAGTCGCTGAGGCCGGTGGTCTATAGCCTTTGGTCCGCGTGGGTTGGGCAGGGGGGTTCGGGGGTTCTGGTCGCCGAATGGGCATGCCTTTTCGACCGCCCTGCAGCCTGGGGAGGCTACGGCCGAGGCCTGCCTAAAATGGCAAGAAATCTCAGCGCGCAGCTGTGAAATCGCCGCCGAGGCCGCGGGCTATAGCCTTTGGTCCGCGGGGTTAGGGATGGAAGTTCTAGGCCTCGCGCCGGAAATGGGTACAGTCTTTTGGAGGGTCCTCCTGTGCCCAGTGGGAGGCTACTGTCACAAGCCTGCCCTAAAATGGCAAGAAATGCCCAGCGGCGTATCCCGTGAAATAGTCGCCGAGGCTGGTGGTCTATAGCGTTTGGTCCGGGCTGGGAGGGGCCGGGGTTCGGCCGAATGGGTACAGTCTTTTCGAGTGTCCTCGTGTACCCAGGGGGAGGCTACGGTCAGAGGCCTGCCCTAAAATGGCAAGAAATCCCCAGCGGCGCAGCGCGTGAAATGGTCGCCGAGGCCGGTGGGCTATAGCCTTTGGTCCGCAGCGGTTGGGGAGAAAAGTTCTGGGGCTCTGGGTGTCGGAAATGGGTACAGTATTTTCGAGGGTCTTCGTGTGCCCAGTGGGAGGCTACGGTCAGAAGCCTGCCCTAAAATGGCAAGAAATGCCCAGCGGCGCAGCGCGTGAAATGGTCGCCGAGGCCGGTGGGCTATAGCCTTTGGTCCGCGGGGGTTGGGGAGGGAAGTTCTGGGGCTCTGGGCGTCGGAAATGGGTACAGTCTTTTTGAGGGTCCTCGTGTGCCCTGTGGGAGGCTACGGTCAGAAGCCTGCGCTAAAATGGCAAGAAATGCCCAGCGGCGCATCACGTGAAATAGTCGCCGAGTCCGGTGGTCTATAGCCTTTGGTCCGCGGGGGTTGGGGTGGAGGGTGCGGGGGTTCTGGTCGTCGGAAATGGGTACAGCCATTTCGAGTGTCCTCGTGTGCCCAGTGGGAGGCTACGGTCAGAGGCCTGCACTAAAATGTCAAGAAATGCCTAGCGGCGCAGCTGACAGGAAATGGTCGCCGAGGCCGTGGGCCATAGGCTTGGTCCGCGGGGTTGGGAGGGAAGTTCGGGGGCTCTGGCGCCGGAAATGGGTACAGTATTTCGAGGGTCCTCGTGTGCCCAAGTGGAGGCTACGGTCAGAAGCCCGCCTAAATGGCAAGAAATACCCTGGCGCAGCCGCTTGAAATAGTCGCAGAGGCCGTGGGCTATAGCCTTGGTCCACGGGGTTGGGAGGGGTTTCGGGGCTCGTTCTCGGAAATGGGTACTGCTTCGAGGGTCCTCAGGCTGCCAGGCTACGGTCAGAAGCATGCCCAAAATGCCAATATATGCCCAGCGGCGCAAGGAAATAGTCGCCAAGGCCGGGGCTATAGCCTTTGGTCCGCTGGGCCGGGAGGGGCCGGGGCCTGGGCGCCGGAAATGGGTACAGTCTTTTCGAGGGTCCTCGTGCCTGGGCCGGAGGCTACGCCGAGGCCTGCCCTAAATGTCAAGCAATGCCCAGCGCGAAGGCGTGAAATAGTCGCCAAGGCCGGTGGGCTATAGCCTTTGGTCCGCGGGGGTTGGGGAGGGGGTTTCGGGGGCTCTGGTCGTCGGAAATGGGTACAGTCTTTTCGAGGGTCCTCGTGTGCCCAGTCGGAGGCTACGGCCAGAGGCCTGCCCTAAAATGGCAAGAAATGCCCAGCGGCGCAGTGCGGGAAATAGTCGCCGAGGCCGGTGGTCTATAGCCTTTGGTCCGCAGGGGTTGGGGAGGGTGGTTCGGGGGTTCTGGTCGTCAGAAATGGGTACAGTCTTTTCGAGTGTCCTCGCAGCCTGGGGGGGAGGCTACGGCCGAGGCCTGCCCTAAATGGCAAGAAATCTCAGCCGCGCAGGCTGGAAATGGCTGCCGAGGCCGGTGGGCTAGCCTTTGGTCCGCAGCGTGGGGAGAAAAGTTCTGGGCCTGGGTGTCGGAAATGGCATGATTGAGGGTCTGCAGCCCAGTGGGAGGCTACGGTCAGAAGCCCGCCCTAAATGGCAAGAAATGCCCAGCGCGCAGCTGAAATGGTCGCCGAGGCCGGTGGGCTATAGCCTGGTCCGCGGGGGCCTGGGAGGGAAGTTCGGGGCTGCGCCGGAAATGGGTACAGTTTTTGAGGGTCCTCGTGGTGCCCCGCGGGAGGCTACTCAGAAGCCCGCGCTAAATGGCAAGAAATGCCCAGCGCGCATCACGGAAATAGTCGCCGAGTCCGTGGTCTATAGCCTTTGTCCGCTGGGGTTGGGAGGTGCGGGGTTCGGTCGCCGGAAATGGGTACAGCCATTTCGAGTGTCTCGCAGTGCCTGGGAGGCTACGGTCAGAGGCCTGCACTAAAATGTCAAGAAATGCCTAGCGGCGCAGCGCGTGAAATGGTCGCCGAGGCCGGTGGGCTATAGGCTTTGGTCCGCGGCGGTTGGGGAGGGATGTTCTGGGGCTCTTGGCGTCGGAAATGGGTACAGTATTTTCGAGGGTCCTCGTGTGCCCAGTGGGAGGCTACGGTCAGAAGCCTGCCCTAAAATGGCAAGAAATGCCCAGCGGCGCAGCGCTTGAAATAGTCGCAGAGGCCGGTGGGCTATAGCCTTTGGTCCACGGGGGTTGGGGAGGTTTCGGGGCTCGTTCTCGGAAATGGGCACCGCTTCGAGGGTCCTCAGGCCCAGGGAGGCTACGGCCAGAAGTATGCCCTAAAATGGCAATACATGCCCAGCGCGCAGCTGCAAGGAAATAGTCGCTGGCCGTGGCTATAGCCTTTGGTCCGCGGGGTTGAGGGGCGTCGGGGCTCGGCCGAAATGGGTACAGTCTTTTCGAGGGTCCTCGTAGCCTGGGCCGAGGCTACACGCCAGAGGCCCTTAAATGTCAAGGGCAATGCCCAGCGCGAAAGGCGGGAAATAGTCATCGAGGCCGGTGGGCTATAGCCTTTTGGTCCGGGGGTTGGGGAGGGGTCGGGCCTGGCCGGAAATGGGTACAGTCTTTCGAGGGTCCTCGTGGTGCCCCCGAGGCTACGCCAGAGGCCTGCCTAAATGGCAAGAAATGCCCAGCGCGCAAAGGCGGAAATAGTCGCCGAGGCCGGTGGTCTATAGCCTTGGTCCGCAGGGTTGGGAGGGTGGTTCGGGGTTCCGTCCGCCGAAATGGGTACAGCTTTTCGAGTGTCCTCGTGCCTGTGGGGAGGCTACGGCAGAGGCCTGCCTAAAATGGCAAGAAATCCCTCAGCGCGCAGCTGCGGAAATGGTCGCCGAGGCCGTGGGCTATAGCCTTTTGGTCCGCTGGGGTTGGGATGGAAGTTCCGGCTCGCCGAAATGGGTACATTTTTTCGAGTGTCCTCGCAGCCTGGGGGAGGCTACGTCGAGGCCCGCCCTAAATGGCAAGAATGCCCAGGGCGCGCTTGAAATAGTCAGCCGAGGCCGCGCGCTATAGCCTTGGTCCACGGGGTTAGGGAGGGTCGGGGCCCGCTGGTCGGAAATGGCACAGTCTTTCGAGGGTCCTTCAGGCCCTGTGGGAGGCTACAAGCCCGCCCTAAAATGGCTAGAAATGTCCAGCGCGCCGTGAAATAGTCGCCGAGGCCGTGGTCTATAGCCTGGTCCGCGGGGTTGGGAGGGGGTTCGGGAGTTCCCGCCGAAATGGCTACAGCCTTTCGAGTGTCCTGCAGTGCCTGTGGGAGGCTACGGTCGAGGCCTGCCCTAAATGGCAAGAAATCCCAGCCGCGCAGCTGAAATGGTCGCCGAGGCCGTGGCTATAGCCTTGGTCCGCTGGGGTGAGGGAAGTTCGGGGCTCCGCCGAAATGGGTACAGTCTTTTCGAGTGTCCTTGTGTGCCCAGGGGGAGGCTACGGTCAGAGTCCTGCCCTAAAATGGCAAGAAATCCCCAGCGACGCAGCGCGAGAAATGGTCGCCGAGGCCGGTGGGATATAGCCTTTGGTCCGCGGGGATTAGGGAGGGAAGTTCTGGGGTCTGGGCGTCGGAAATGGGTACAGCCTTTTCGAGTGTCCTCGTGTGCCCAGTGGGAGGCTACGGTCAGAGGCCTGCCCTAAAATGGCAAGAAATGCCCAGCGGCGCATCGCGTGAAATAGTCGCCGAGGCCGGTGGTCTATAGCCTTTGGTCCGCGGGGGTTGGGGAGGGGGGTTCGGCGGTTCTGGTCGTCAGAAATGGGTTCATGCTTTTCGAGTGTCCTCGTGTGCCCAGGGGGAGGCTACGGTCAGAGGCCTGCCCTAAAATGGCAAGAAATCCCCAGCGGGGCAGTGCGTGAAATAGTCGCCGAGGCCGGTGGGCTATAGCCTTTTGGTCCGCTGGGCGGGGAGGGGTTTAGGGCTCGCCGCCGGAAATTGGTACAATCATTTCGAGGGTGCTCGTGTGGGGAGGGTACGGCCGAGGCCCGCCCTAAAATGGCAAGAAATTTCAGCGCAACGCGGAAATAGTCGCCGAGGCCGCGGGGCTATAGGCTTCGGTCCGTGGGGTTGGGGAGGGCTGAAATGGGTACGCCTTTTCGAGGGTCCTCGGTACTGGCGGGAGGCTACGGTCAAGCCTCGCCTAAAATGGAAGACATGCCCGCGCGCAGCAAGGTGAAATAGTCGCCGAGGCCGGTGGGCTATAGCCTGGTCCGCTGGGGCCGAGAGGGCGCTCCTGGGGCTCGTCCGAATGGGTACAGTCTTTCGAGGGTCCTCGGTAGCCTGGGGAGGCTACGGCCGAGGCCCGCCCTAAATGGCAAGAAATGCCTGCAGCGCAGCGCTGGAAATAGTCACCGATGCCGGTGGCTATAGCCTTGGTCCGAGGGGTCGGGAGGGGTTTCGGGATCCGCCGTCGAAATGGGTACGCCTTTTCGAGAGTCCTCGTAGCCCAGCTGGGAGGCTACGGTCGAGGCCTCGCCCTAAATGGCAAAAATTCAGCGCGCAGAGCGCTGCGGAAATAGTCCCCGAGGCTGGGCTAGCCTTTGGTCCGGGCCGGGGCGGGGTTTATGGGGCTCGTGTCGGAAATGGGTACAGTCTTTTCGAGGGTCTTCGCAGCCCGGGGAGGCTACGGTCAGAAGCCCGCCCCAAAATGGCAAGAAATGCCCAGCGCGCAGCGCGAAATGGTCGCCGAGGCCGGTGGGCTATAGCCTGGTCCGCGGGGTCGGGAGGGAAGGGCCTGGGCGCCGAAATGGGTACAGTCTTTCGAGGGTCCTCGTGCCCAGTAGGAGGCGACGGTCAGAAGCATGCCCTAAATGGCAAGAAATGCCCAGCGCATCGCGGAAATAGTCGCCGAGTCCGTGGTCTATAGCCTTGGTCCGCGGGGTCAGTGGGGGTGCGGGGGTTCTGGTCGTCCGAAATGGGTACAGACTTTTCGAGTGTCCTCGTGTGCCCAGTGGGAGGCTACGGTCAGAGGCCTGCCCTAAAATGGCAAGAAATGCCCAGCGACGCAGCGCGTGAAATGGTCGCCGAGGCCGGTGGGCTATAGCCTTTGGTCCGCGGCGGTTGGGGAGGGAAGTTCTAGGGCTCTGGGTGTCGAAAATGGGTACAGTCTTTTCGAGGGTCCTCGTGTGCCCAGTGGGAGGCTACGGTCAGAAGCCTGCGCTAAAATGGCAAGAAATGCCCAGCGGCGCATCACGTGAAATAGTCGCCGAGTCCGGTGGTCTATAGCCTTTGGTCCGCGGGGGTGGGGGTGGGGGGTGCAGGGGTTCTGGTCGTTGGAAATGGGTACAGCCTTTTCGAGTGTCCTCCTATGCCCAGTGGGAGGCTACGGTCAGAGGCCTGCCCTAAAATGGCAAGAAATTCCTAGCGGCTCAGCGCGTGAAATGGTCGCCGAGGCCGGTGGGCTATAGCCTTTGGTCCGCGGGCGGGAGGGAAGTTCGGGCCTTGGCGCCGGAAATGGGTACAGATTTTCGAGGTCCTCGCTTGCCTGGGAGGCTACGGCCAGAAGCCCCGCCCTAAATGGCAAGAAATGCCCAGCGCGCAGCTCTTGAAATAGTCGAGGCCGTGGGCTATAGCCTTGGTCCACCGGGCCGAGGGGGCTTTCGGGCTCGTTGTCGAAAATGGCATGCCTTTTCGAGGGTCCTCGTGCCTGGGAGGCTACGGTCGAAGCCTGCCCTAAATGCCAAGAAATGTCCAGCGGCGGCGCTGCGGAAATAGTCGCCGAGGCCGGTGGGCTAGCCTGGTCCGCTGGGGCCGGGAGGGCGTCGGGGCTCGGGCCGGAAATGGGAATGCCTTTACGAGGGTCCTCGGTGCCCTGGGGAGGCTACGGTCAGAAGCCTGCCCTAAATGGCAAGAAATGTCCAGCGCGGCGTGAAATAGTCGCCGAGGCCGGTGGGCCAGCTTTTGGTCCGCTGGGCCGGGGAGGGGTTTAGGGGCTCGCCGGAAATGGGTACAATCCTTTTCGAGGGTCCTCGTGTGCCTGGGAGGCTACGGTCGAGGCCCGCCCTAAAATGGAAGACATGCCCGCGCAGCTGTGAAATAGTCGCCGACACCGGCGGGCTATAGCCTGGTCCGCGGGGCCGAGGGCGTCGGGGCCTGCATCCGAAATGGGTACAGTCTTTTCGAGGGTCCTCGTGTGCCCAGTGGGAAGCTACGGTCAGAGTCCTACCCTAAAATGGCAAGAAATGCCCAGCGGCGCAGTGCGGGAAATAGTCACTGAGGCCGGTGGGCTATAGCCTTTGGTCCGCGGGGGTTGGGGAGGGGGTTTCGGGGGCTCTGGTCATCGGAAATGGGTACAGTCTTTACGAGGGTCCTCGTGTGCCCAGTGGGAGGCTACAGTCAGAAGCCTGCCCTAAAATGGCAAGAAATGTCCAGCGGCGAAGCGCGTGAAATAGTCGCCGAGGCCGGTGGGCTATAGCCTTTTGTCCATGGGGGTTGGGGAGGGGCGTCGGAAATGGGTACAGTCTTTTCGAGGGTCCTCGTGTGCCCAGTGGGAAGCTACGGTCAGAGTCCTACCCTAAAATGGCAAGAAATGCCCAGCGGCGCAGTACGGGAAATAGTCACTGAGGCCGGTGGGATATAGCCTTTGGTCCGCGGGGGTTGGGGAGGGGGTTTCGGGGGCTCTGGTCGTCGGAAATGGGTACAGTATTTACGAGGGTCCTCATGTGCCCAGTGGGAGGGTACGGTCAGAAGCCTGCCCTAAAATGGCCAGAAATGTCCAGCGGCGCAGTGCGGGAAATAGTTACTGAGGCCGGTGGGCTATAGCCTTTGGTCCGCGGGGGTTGGGGAGGGGGTTTCGGGGGCTCTGGTCATCGGAAATGGCATACTTACGAGGGTCCTCGTGGTGCCCAGCTGAGACTACAATGTAAGCATGCCCCAAATGGCAAGAATGTCCAGCTGCGGTTGAAATAGTCGCCGAGGTCGGTGGCTATAGCCTTTGTCCATGGGGTTGGGAGGCGCCGAAATGGGTACAGCCTTTTTCGAGGGTCCTCGTGCAGCCCATGGAAGCTTACGGTCAGAGTCCTACCAAATGGCAAGAAATGCCCAGCGCGCAAGACGGGAAATAGTCACCGAGGCCGTGGGATATAGCCTGGTCCGCGCTGGTCGGGAGGGGCGCTCGGGGCTCAAGGCCGGAAATGGGTACAGCTGCCTTTCGACGGTCCTCGGTACCCGGCTGGAGGCTTACGGTCGAGGCCCCGCCTAAATGGCTAGACATACCCAGCCGCGCACAAGGTGGAAATAGTCGCCGAGGCCGGTGGGCTATAGCCTTGGTCCGCTGGCTGCGGAGGGCGCTCGGGGCTCGCGCCGGAAATAGTGGCTTTTCGAGGGTCCCTGCACTGGGGCTGGGAGGCTACGGTCGAGGCTCACCCTAAATGGAAAGAAAATGCCCAGCGGCAACATGGAAATTGTCACCGAGGCCGGTGGCTATAGCCTTGGTCCGCTGGGGTTGGGAGGGGTTTCGGGGCTCTAGTCGCCGGAAATGGGTACAGCCTTTACGAGGGTCCTCGCAGCCCGCGGAGGGTACGGTCACCACCGCGCTAAAATGGCAAGACCCAGCGGCGCAGCGCTGCCGAAATACCGCCGACACCACGGGCTATAGCCTTTGGTCCGCTGGGGTTGGGGAGGGCGCTCGGGGCCTGCATCCGAATGGGTACAGTCTTTCGAGGGTCCTCGTGTGCCCAAAGGGGAAGCTACTGGCAGAGTCCTACCCTTAAAATGGCAAGAAATGCCCAGCGCGCAGCGGCGGAAATAGTCACCGAGGCCTGGTGGGCTATAGCCTGGGTCCGGCGGGGCTGGGGAGGGGTTTCGGCCTCGTCATCGGAAATGGCACAGTCTTTACGAGGGTCCTCGCAGCTCAAAGTGGGAGGCTACAGCCGAAGCCCGCCCTAAATGGCAAGAAATGTCCAGCGCGGCTGCGTGAAATAGTCGCCGAGGCCGGTGGGCTATAGCCTTTTGGTCCATGGGGCTGGGAGGGCGCCGGAAATGGGTACAGCCTTTTCGAGGGTCCTCGTGCCCAGCGGGAAGCTACGGTCAGAGGCTCACCCTAAATGGCAAGAAATGCTCACGCGCAGACGGGAAATAGTCATCGAGGCCGCGGATATAGCCTTCGTCCGCTGGTCGGGGAGGGGCGCTCAGGCTCAATGGGCCGGAAATGGCAGCCTTTTCGACGGTCCCCGTGGTACCCAAGTGGGAGGTTACGGTCGAGGCCTGCCCCAAAATGGCTAGACATACCCAGCGCGCAGAAGGTGAAATAGTCGCCGAGGTCCGTGGGCTATAGCCTTGGTCCGCTGGGTCATGGAGGGGCTGCTCGGGGCCCGCCGGAAATCGGTAGAGACTTTTCGAGGGTCCTCGTGTGCCCTGTGGGAGGCTACGGTCAGAGGCCTGCCCTAAAATGGAAAGAAATGCCCAGCGGCGCAGCGCGGGAAATTGTCACTGAGGCCGGTGGGCTATAGCCTTTGGTCCGCGGGGGTTGGGGAGGGGGTTTCGGGGGCTCTAGTCATCGGAAATGGGTACAGTCTTTACGAGGGTCCTCGCAGCCCAGCTGAGGGTACGGTCACCACCGCTGGCTAAAATGGCAAGACATGCCCAGCGCAGCAGCTGCTGTGAAATAGTCGCCAGGGCCGGGGCTATAGCCTTTGGTCCGGGCGAGGTCTGGGAGGGGCGTCGGGGCTCGCGCCGGAAATAGGTACAGTCTTTTCGAGGGTCCTCGTGTACCCAGCGGGAGGTTACGGTCACAAGCCTGCCCTAAATGGCTAGACATACCCAGCGAAGCAGCTGCGAAATAGTCGCCGAGGTCGGTGGGCTATAGCCTGGTCCGCTGGTCGCGGAGGGGCGCTCGGGGCTCGCCGGAAATAGGTACAGTCTTTTCGAGGGTCCTCGTGTACCCAATGGGAGGCTAAGGTCAGAGGCCTGCCCTCAAATGGAAAGAAATGCCCAGCGCGCAGCTGGAAATAGTCATCCGAGGCCGGTGAGGCTGCATAGCCTTTGGTCCGCTGGGGCTGGGAGGGGTTTCGCCCCGTCCGGAAATGGGCATACAGTATTACGAGGGTCCTTGCGTGCCTGCGGGAGGGTACGGTCAAGCCCGCCTAAATGGCCAGAATGTCCAGCGCAATGAGGAAATAGTCGCCGAGGCCGGTGGGCTATAGCCCGCTCCGCTGGGGGGCCGGGAGGGGTTCGGCCTGGGCGCCGGAAATGGGTACGCCTTTTCGAGGGTCCTCGCAGCTCAGTGGGAGGTTACGGTCACCACCGCGCTTAAATGGCAAGACATGCCCAGCGCGCGCGCTGGAAATATTCGCCGAGGCCGGTGGGCTATAGCCTCGGGTCCGCTGGTCGGGGAGGTTTCGGGGCCCGTCACGTAAATGGGTACAGTCTTACGAGGGTTCTCGTGGTGCCCGCGCTGAAGGGTACGCAGAAGCCTGCCCTAAAATGGCAAGAAATGCCCAGCGGCGCAGGGAAATAGTCACCGAGGCCAGGGCTATAGCCTTGGTCCGTGGGGTCGGGAGGGGTTTCGGGACTCGTCATCGAAATGGGTACAGCTTTTCAAGGGTCCTCGTGGTGCCCAGTGGGAGGCTATCGCTAGAAGCCCGCCCTTAAAATGGCAAGAAATACAGAAGCGCAGCGCCGTGAAATAGTCACCGAGGCCGGTGGGCTATAGCCTGGTCCGCTGGGGTCGAGAGGCTCGGGCTCGTCGCCGGAAATGGCACATTTACGAGGGTTCTCGTGCCCGCCTGGAAGGGTACGTCAGAAGCCCGCCCTAAAATGGACAGAAATGTCCAGCGGCGCACAGATGAAATAGTCGCCGAGGCCGTGGGATATAGCCTTTGGTCCGCTGGTCCGGGAGGGGCTGCCTGGGGCTCGAAAGGCCGGAAATAGGTGCTCTTTCGACGGTCTCGTGGTACCCAAAGTGGGAGGCTACCAGAGGCTTGCCCTAAATGGCAAGAAATGCCCAGCCGCGCAGCGCCAGGCGAAGTAGTCGCCGAGGCGGGTGGGCTACGCCTCCCCGGGCCGGGGGTTCGGGGCCTGGGCGGCCGGAAATGGGTACAGTCTTTTCGAGGGTCCTCGATGCCCAGCTGAGGTTACCCACCACCGCGCTTAAAATGGCAAGACATGCCCAGCGCGCAGCGCTGAAATAGTCACCGAGGCCGTGGGCTATAGCCTCGGTCCGCTGGGGTCGGGAAGGGGTTTCGGGCTCGTCATCGGAAATGGGTACAGCTTTCGAGGTCTCGTGGTGCCCAGCTGGGAGGTTACGGTCAGAAGCTCCGCCAAATGGCAAGAAATGCCTGGGAGGCGCAGCCGGGAAATAGTCCACTGAGGCCGGTGGGCTATAGCCTTGTCCGCTGGGGTCGGGGAGGGGTTTCGGGCTCGGTGATCGGAAATGGCATGCCCTTCGAGGTCCTCGCAGCCTGGGGGAGGCTATCGTCAAGCTCGCCTAAAATGGCAAGAATACCCAGCGGCGCATCGCGGAAATATTCACCGAGGCCGTGGGCTATAGCCTTTGGTCCGCGGGGTGGGGAGGCTTAGGGCCTCGGTCGTCCGAAATGGGTACAGTCTTTTCGAGGGTCCCAGTGTGCCTGGGCTGGGAGGCTACGGCCGAGGCCTCGCCCTAAAATGGCAAGAAATGCCCAGCAGCCAGCAGCATGAAACGGTCGCCGAGGCCTGGGCTATGTTTTGGTCCGCGGGGTTGGGGCTGCCTGAGCGCCGAAATGGGTACAGCTTTTCGACGGTCCTCGTAGTACCTGGGAGGCTACGGTCAGAGGCACGCCTAAAAAGGAAAGAAATGCCCAGCGGCGCAGCGCGGGAAATAGTCTCCGAGGCCGGTGGCTATAGCCTTTGGTCCGCTGGGGTCCGGGAGGGGTTTCGGGCCCGTCAGCCGGAAATGGCATGTCTTTTCGAGGGTCCTCGTGTGCCCAGCTGGGAGGCTACGGTCAGAAGCCCCGCCCTAAAATGGCAAGAAATGCCCAGCGCGCAGCGGGAAATAGTCGCCGAGGCCGGGTGGTTATAGTCTGGCTCCGCCGGGGTTGGGAGGGGTTCGGGGCCTGCCGTGAAATGGGTACATGCCTTTTCGAGGTCCTCGTGCCCAAGTGGATGGCTACGGTCACAAGCCCGCACTAAAATGGCACGACATGCCCAGCGCCAGGCGTGAAATAGTCGCCAAGGCCGTGGCACAGCCTTTGGTCCGCCTGGTCGGGAGGGCGCCTGGGGCCTGAGGCCGGAAATAGGGTACAGTCATTTCGACGGTCCTCGGGTACCCGCTGGAGGCTACAGCCAGAGGCCCGCCCTAAAATGGAAAGAAATGCCCAGCGGCGCAGCGCTCAAAATAGTCACCGAGGCCGGTGGGCTATAGCCTCGGTCCGCGGGGTCGGGAGGGGTTTCGGGGCTCAGGTCGCCGAAATGGCACAGTTTTACGAGGGTCCTCGCAGCCCATTGGTAGTACGGTCGAGGCCCGCCCCTAAATGGCAAGAAATGCCTCAGCGGGCAATGATGAAATAGTCGCCGAGGCCGGTGGGCTATAGCCTTTGGTCCGCTGGTCGGGAGGGGCGCCTGGGGCTCTCGCCGGAAATAGGTACAGTCTTTTCGACGGTCCTCGTGGTACCCAGGGGAGGCTACAATGAGGCCTGCCCTTAAAATGGCAAGAAATGCCCAGCGCGCAGCGGAAATAGTCGCCGAGGCGGTGGGCTATAGTCTGCTGGGGGGGGTTCGGGGCCCGGGCGCCGGAAATGGGTACAGTTTTTCGAGGGTCCTCGATGCCCAGCTGAGGTTACGGTCACCACCTCGCTAAATGGCAAGATATGCCCAGCGGGCGCAGCGCGTGAAATAGTCGCCGAGGCCGGGCTGGCAGCCTGGTCCGCGCGGGTTGGGGAGGGCGCTCGGGGCTCGTCATCGGAAATGGGTACAGTCTTTCGAGGGTCCTCGCAGTGCCTGGGAGAGGCTACGGTCAGAAGCCTGCCCTTAAATGGAAATAAATACCCAGCGTCGCAGCGGTTGTAATAGTCACCGAGGCCGGGGGGCTATAGCCTTTGGTCCGCGGGGTTGGGGAGGGGTTTCGGGCTCGTCGCTGGAAATGGGTACGCCTTTACGAGGATCCTCAGCCCATTGGGGAGGCTACGGCCAGAGGCCTGCCCTCAAATGGCAAGAAATGCCCAGCGCAGCTGCGTGAAATAGTCGCCGAGGCCGTGGGCTATAGCCTTGGGTCCACGGGTTTTGGGAGGGCGCCTTAAATGGGTACAGCTTTTTCGAGGGTCCTCGTGCCTGTGGAGGCTACGGTCAGAGGCCTGCTCTAAATGTGCAAGATATGCCCAGCGCGCAGCTGCCGTGAAATAGTCGCCGAGGCCGGTGGGCTATAGCCTTGGTCCGCTGGGGTCGGGGAGGCTTTAGGGCCCCGTCGCCGGAAATGGTACAGTCTTTTCGAGGGTCCTCGTGGTGCCCAGCGGGGAGGCTACGGTCAGAGGCCCGCCCTAAAATGGCAAGAAATACCCAGCGCGCAGCGGAAACGGTCGCCGAGGCCGGTGGGCTATAGCCTTGGTCCGCGGGCTGGGAGGAAGCCTCGAGCTCGCATCGGAAATCGGTACGCCTTTTCGAGGTCCTCGGTGCCCAAAGTGAGGCTACACGAAGCCTGCCCTAAATGGCAAGAAATACCCAGCGCGCAAGATCGCGCGTGAAATAGTCACCGAGGCCGGTGGGCTATAGCCTTTGGTCCGCTGGGGCTGGGGGAGGGTTAGGGCTCGGTCGTCCAAATGGGTACAGTCTTTCGAGGGTCCTCATGTGCCTGCTGGGGAGGCTACGGTCCGAGGCCTGCCCTAAAATGACAAGAAATGCCCAGCAGCGCAGCGTGTGAAACGGTCGTCGAGGCCGGTGGGCTATAGCCTTTGGTCCGCGGGGGTTGGGGAGGGAAGTTCTGGGCTCGAAAGGCCGGAAATGGCAGTCTCGACGGTCCTCGTACCTGGGAGGCTACGGTCGAGGCCCGCCCTAAAATGGAAAGAAATGCCCAGCGCGCAGCGCGGGAAATAGTCATCGAGGCCGTGGCTATAGCCTTGGTCCGCGGGGGGTTGGGGAGGGGTTTCGGGGCCCGGGTCGCCGGAAATGGGTACAATCTTTCGACGGTCCTCGTGTGCCCAGTGGGAGGCTACGGTCAGAAGCCTGCCCTAAAATGGCAAGAAATGCCCAGCGGCGCAGCGCGTGAAATAGTCGTCGAGGCCGGTGGGCTATAGCCTTTGGTCCGCGGGGGTTTGGGGGAGGGTTTAGGGGGCTCTGGTCGTCCGAAATGGGTACAGTCTTTTCGAGGGTCCTCGGTGCCTGCTGAGGCTACGGTCGAGGCTCTGCCCTAAAATGGCAAGAAATGCCCAGCAGCGCAGCTGCGTGAAACGGTCGCCGAGGCCGTGGCTATAGCCTGGTCCGCTGGGGTCGGGGAGGGGTTTCGGCCCGTCGCCGGAAATGGCATACCTTTACGAGGGTCCTCGTGTGCCCATTGGTAGGGTACGGTCAGAGGCCTGCCCTAAAATGGCAAGAAATGCCCAGCGGCGCAGCGCATGAAATAGTCGCCGAGGCCGGTGGGCTATAGCCTTTGGTCCGCGCGGGTTGGGGAGGGGCGTTCGGGGGCTCTGAGCGTCGGAAATAGGTACAGTCTTTTCGACGGTCCTCGTACCCAAAGGGGAGGCTACCGTAGGCCTGCCCTAAATGGCAAGAAATGCCCAACAAGCGCGCAGCTGCGGAAATAGTCGCCGAGGCGGGTGGGCTATAGTCCCTGCCCGCTGGGTCGGGGGGTTCGGGCTCGGGCGTCCAAATGGCACAGTCTTTTCGAGGGTCCTCGTATGCCCAAAGTGGAGGTTACGGTCACCACCGCGCTTAAAATGGCAAGACATGCCAGCGGCGCAGGAAATAGTCGCCGAGGCCGGGTGGGCTATAGCCTTGGTCCGCTGGGTCGGGAGGGGCGTCGGGGCTCGTCATCGGAAATGGGTACAGCCTTTTCGAGGGTCCTCGTGCCTGGGAGGAGGCTACGCAGAAGCCTGCCCTAAATGGAAAGAAATACCCAGCCGCGCAGCGGGAAATAGTCACCGAGGCCGGTGGCTATAGCCTTGGTCCGCGGGCCGGGAGGGGTTTCGGGGCTCGTCGCCGGAAATGGTACAGTCTTTACGAGGATCCCCTTGGGAGGCTACGGTCAGAGGCCTGCCCTAAAATGGCAAGAAATGCCCAGCGCGCAGCGCGTGAAATAGTCGCTGAGGCCGAGGCGGGCTATAGCCTCGTCCACGGGGTTTGGGAGGGCGCCGAAATGGGTACAGTCTCTTCGAGGGTCCTCGTGTGCCCCGTGGGAGGCTACGGTCAGAGGCCTGCCTAAAATGGCAAGAAATGCCCAGCGGCGCAGCGCGGAAATAGTCACCGAGGCCGGTGGGCTATAGCCTTTGGTCCGGGGGTCGGGAGGGGTTTAGGCCCGGTCGCCGGAAATGGGTACAGTCTTTCGAGGGTCCTCGTGGTGCCCAAAGTGGGAGGCTACGGCCGAGGCCCGCCCCAAATGGCAAGAAATACCCAGCGCGCAGCGCGTGAAACGTCGCCGAGGCCGGTGGCCTATAGCCTTTTGGTCCGCGGGTCGGGAGGGAAGTTCGAGCTCGCATCGGAAATCGGTACAGTCTTTTCGAGGGTCCTCGGTGCCTGGAGGCTACGGTCAGAAGCCTGCCCTAAATGGGAAGAAATACCCAGCGCGCAGCTGCGGAAATAGTCGCCGAGGCCGGTGGGATATAGCCTTGGTCCGCGCTGGCCGGGAGGGCCGCGGCGGGCCTAAGGGCGCCGGAAATAGGTACATGCCTTTTACGAGGGTCCTCGTGGTACCTGGGGAGGCTACGTCAGAGGCCTGCCCTAAAATGGAAAGAAATACCGCCGCGCAGCGGGAAATAGTCACCGATGCCGTGGCTATAGCCTTGGTCCGCGGGGCCGGGGAGGGGGTTTCAGGCCTGCTCGCCTGGAAATGGGTACAGCCTTTACGAGGGTCCTCGTGTGCCCAAAGTGGGGAGCGTACGGTCAGAAGCTCGCCCTAAAATGGCAAGAAATGTCCAGCGCGCAGCGCGGAAATTCTCGCCGAGGCCGTGGGCTATAGCCTGGTCCGCAGGGTCGGGAGGGGTTTGGGTTCCGTCGCCGGAAATGGGTATGCCTATACGAGGGTCCTCGTGGTGCCGGGGAGGAACGGTCAAGCCCGCCCTAAAATGGCAAGAATGCAGCGCGCAGCGCTGGAAATAGTCGCCGCCGGTGGGCTATATAGTTGGTCCGCTGGGTGGGAGGGGCGCTCGGCCTGAGTGTCGGAATGGGTACAGTCTTTCGACGGTCCTCGTACCTGGGAGGCTACGGTCAGAGGCCTGCCCTAAATGGAAAGAAATGCCCAGCGGCGCAGCCCGGAAATAGTCATCGAGGCCGGTGGCTATAGCCTTTGGTCCGCTGGGGTCGAGGGGTTTTGGGGCCTGGGTCGCCGGAAATAGGTACAGTTTTTTCGACGGTCCTCGTGGTACCTGGGAGGCTACGGAGGCCTGCCCTAAATGGCAAGAAATGCCAGCGCGCAGCGTGAAATAGTCGCCGAGGCCGTGGGCTATAGTCCCGCCTCCGGGCCGGGGGTTCGGGGCTCGGGCGCCGGAAATGGGCACTTTTCGAGGGTCCTCGTGGTGCCCAGCTGGGGAGGCTACGGCCACAGGCCTGCCCTAAAATGGAAAGAAATGCCCAGCGCGCAGCTGCTGGAAGTAGTCACCGAGACGGCGGGCTATAGCCTTTGGTCCGCGGGGTTCGGAGGGGTTTCGGCCTGCCGCCGGAAATGGTACAGTTTTCGAGGGTCCTCGTGTGCCCAGCTGGGAGGCCACGGTCAGAAGCCTTGTCAAAATGGCAAGAAATGCCCAGCGCGCAGCTGCTGAAATAGCCGCCGAGGCCGGTGGGCTATAGTCTTGCCCGCTGGAGGTGGGAGGGGGTTCGGGGCCCGCGCCGGAAATGGGTACAGTCTTTTCGAGGGTCCTCGTGTGCCCAGTGGGAGGCTACGGTCACAAGCTTGCCCTAAAATGGCCAGACAAGCCCAGCGGCGCAGCACGTGAAATAGTCGCCGAGGCCGGTGGGCTATAGCCTTTGGTCCGCTGGTTGGGAGGGGCGCCTGGGGCTCGGCCGGAAATAGGTACGCCTTTTCGACGGTCCTCGTGTACCCAGTGGGAGGCTACGGTCAGAGGCCTGCCCTAAAATGCCCAGCGGCGCAGCGCGGGAAATAGTCACCGAGGCCGGTGGGCTATAGCATTTGGTCCGCGGGGGTTGGGGAGGGGTTTCGGGGGCTCTGGTCGTCGGAAATGGGTACAGTCTTTACGAGGGTCCTCGTGTGCCCATTGGGAGGCTACGGTCAGAGGCCTGCCCTAAAATGGCAAGAAATGCCCAGCGGCGCAGCGCGTGAAATAGTCACCGAGGCCGGTGGGCTATAGCCTTTGGTCCGCGGGGTTTGGGGAGGGGCGTCGGAAATGGGTACAGTCTTTTCGAGGGTCCTCATGTGCCCAGTGGGAGGCTACGGTCACAAGCCAGCCCTAAAATGGCAAGACATGCCCAGCGGCGCAGCGCGTGAAATATTCGCCGAGGCCGGTGGGCTATAGCCTTTGGTCCGCTGCCGGGAGGGCGTCGGGGGCTCGGCGCCGGAAGTAGGTACAGTCTTTTCGAGGGTCCTCGTACCCAGCAGGCTACGGTCGAGGCCTGCCCTAAATGGAAAGAATACCCAGCGCGCAGTCACGGAAATAGTCAATCGAGGCCGTGGGCTATAGCCTTGGTCCGCTGGGGCCGGGAGGGGTCAGGGTTCTGCCGCCGAAATGGCATGTTCACGAGGGTCCTCGTTCCCATTGGGAGGCTACGGTCGAGGCCTGCCCTAAAATGGCAAGAAATGCAGCGCAGGAAATAGTCACCGAGGCCGCGGTATAGCCTTGGTCCACGGGCTCGGGAGGGCGCCGAAATGGTACAGTCTTTTCGAGGGTCCTCGTGTGCCCCGTGGGAGGCTACGGTCGAGGCCCGCTTAAAATGGCAAGAAATACCCAGCGCGCAGCGTGAAATAGTGCCGAGGTCGGTGGCTATAGCCTTTGGTCCGCGGGGCTGGGAGGTTTAGGGGCTGGCCGCCGGAAATGGCACAGTCTTTCGAGGGTCCTCGTAGCCCAGCTGAGGCTACGGTCGAGGCCTGCCCTAAATGGCAAGAAATACCCAGCGCGAAAGGCGGAAACGGTCGCCGAGGCCGGTGGGCTATAGCCGGTCCGCTGGGGTTGGGAGGGAAGTTCCTGGAGCTCGCATCGGAAATCGGCACAGTCTTTCCGAGGGTCCTCGGTGCCCAGGAGGCTACGGTCAAGCCCCGCAAAACGGGAAGAAATACCCGCCGCGCAGCTGGAAATAGTCGCCGAGGCCGGTGGGATATAGCCTGGTCCGCTGGCTGGGAGGGCCAAGCAAGGGCCTGGTGTCGGAAATAGGTACAGCCTTTTACGAGGGTCTCGTGTACCCAGCTGAGGCTACGGTCGAGGCCTGCCTAAAATGGAAAGAAATGCCCAGCCGTCGCAGCGCGCTGGAAATAGTCACCGATGCCGGTGGGCTATAGCCTTGGTCCGCGCGGCCGGAGGGGTTTCAGTGGGCTCGTCGCCGGAAATGGGTACAGTTTTACGAGGGTCCTCGTGCCTGGGTGAGCGTGACGGTCAGAAGCCCGCCTTAAAATGGCAAGAATGTCCAGCGCGCAGCGTGAAATAGTCCGCCGAGGCCGGTGGGCTATAGCCTTTGGTCCGCTGGGGTTGGGAGGCTTTCGGGGCCTCGTCGGAAATGGGTACAGTCTTACGAGGGTCCTCGTGCCTGCTGGGAGGGTACGGTCAAGCCCCCTAAAATGGCAAGAAATGCGCAGCGCAGCCGCGGAAATAGTCGCTGCCGCGGGTTATAGCCTTTGTCCGGGGCCGGGAGGGCGCCTGGGGCTCGAGTCGGAAATGGCACGTCATTTAGAAGGTCCTTGAGTGTCCAATGGGAGGCTACAGTTAGAGGCATGCGCTAAAATGGCAAGAAATGCTCCGCGGCGCAGCGCGTGAAATAGTCGCCGAGGCCGGTGGGCTATAGTCTTTGCTCCGCGGGGGTTGGGGAGGGGGTTTCGGGGGCTCTGGTCGTCGGAAATGGGTACAGTCTTTTCGAGGGTCCTCGTGTGCCCAATGGGAGGCTACGGTCACCACCCTGCGCTAAAATGGCAAGACATGCCCTGCGGCGCAGCGCGTGAAATAGTCGCCGAGGCCGGTGGGCTATAGCCTTTGGTCCGCGGGGGTTGGGGAGGGGGTTTCGGGGGCTCTGGTCATCGGAAATGGGTACAGTCTTTTCGAGGGTCCTCGTGTGCCTAGTGGGAGACTACGGTCAGAGGCCTGCCCAAAAAAGGCAAGAAATACCCAGCGGCGCAGCGCGCGAAATAGTCGCGGAGGCCGGTGGGCTATGGCCTTTGGTCCGCGGGGGTTAGGGAGGGGGGTTCGGGGGCCCTGTGCGTCGGAAATGGGTACAGTCTTTTTCAGGGTCCTCTTGTGCCCAGTGGGATGCTACGGTCAGAGGGCTGCCCAAAAAAGACAAGAAATACCCAGCGGCGCAGCGCGCGAAAAAGTCACCGAGGCCGGCGGGCTATGGCCTTTGGTCCGTGGGGGTTGGGGAGGGGGGTTCGGGGGCTCTGGGTGTCGGAAATGGGTACAGTCTTTACGAGGGTCCTCGCGTGCCCAGTGGGAGGCTACGGTCAGAAGCCTGCCCTAAAAGGGTAAGAAATGCCCAGCGATACAGCGCACGAAATAGTCGCAGAGGCCGGTGGGCTATAGCCTGCGGTCCCGCTGGGGTCAAGGAGGGGGTTCTGGGGCTCGGGCGCCGGAAATGGGTACAGTCTTTCGAGGGCCCTCGTAGCCCAGTGGAGGCTACGGTCAGAAGCCCCGCCATAAAGGCAAGAAATGCCCAGCTGCACAGCACAGGAAATAGTCGCCGACGCTGGGCTATAGCCTTCGGGTCCGCTGGGGTTCGGGGCCTGGGTGTCAAGAATGGCATAGTCCTTTTCGAGGGTCCTCAGCGTTAGCGGGAGGCTACGGTCAGAAGCCTCCCTAAATGACAAGAAATGCAAAGAAGGCGCAGCTGCGGAAATAGTCGCCGAGGCCGGTGGGCTATAGCCTTTTGTCTCCGCTGGGGTCGGGAGGGGTTCGGGGTTCCGGTGTCGGAAATGGGTACAGTCTTTTGATCGGGCCTCGTGTCCCGAAGCGGGAGGCTACGGTCGAGGCCTGCCCTAAAGCACAAGAAATGCCCGCCGACGCAATACAAGAAATAGTCCCCGAGGCCGGCCGGGGAGGGAGGTTCGGGGCTCAGGCATCGGAAATGGCTCCAATCATTTTTCAGTGGCCTCAGTACCAGCGGAGCCACGGTCAGAAGTACGCGCTAAAAGGCAAGAAATACCGCGCGCAACGCCAAAGAGCCGCCGATGCCGGTGGGTATAAAGGTCTGTCTACTGGGCCTGGAGGGGGTTCGAGGACCGCCATCGAACCTCGAAATGGGTCTAGTCTTTTTGAGTGGCCTCGCTGCTGGGAGCCCACGGTCTGAGGCCTGCCCTAAAAGGCAAGAAATATCCCACGCACGTCAACAGCGAATTGTCTCCGAGCCTGCGGGCTATAGCATTTGGTCCGCTGGGGTTAGTAGGAGGTCTGGCTCGGGCGCGAACGGGTCCAGCTTTCGAGGGGCCCCATGTGACCAAAGGGGAGTCTATGGTCGAGGCCCGGCCTAAAAGTGGCAAGGAATGCCCAGCCGGCGCAGCGCGAAATAGTCGCAGAGGCCGGGGCTAGCCTTGGTCCGCTGGGGGTTTACGAGGGCGCTCGGTTCCGCGCCGAAATGGGTACCGCCTTTTTCGAGGGTCATCGTGTGCCCAGTGGAAGGCTACGGTTAGAAGCGCATGAAATAGTCGCCGAGGCCGGGGGACTATAGCCTTTGGTCCACGGGGTCGAGGGGGTTCGGGGCCCAGTGTCGAAAAATGGGTACATACCTTTTCGAGGGTCCTCATGTGCCCAGCTGGGAGGCAACGCCGTAAGCCCGCCCTAAATGACGGAAATACCCAGCGCAGCGCTGGAAATAGTCGCCGAGGCCGGTGGCTATAGCCTTTGGTCCGCGGGGCCGGGGAGGGGGTTCGGGGCCTGTGTCGGAAATGGATACGCCTTTTCGAGGGTGCTCGTGGTGCCTGGGAGGCAAACGCCAGAAGCCCGTCCTAAAATTACAAGAACCGCCACGGTACATGCACGGAAATAGTCGCCGGGCCGGGGCTAATAATGTCTGCTCCACGGGGGTTCGGGGACTCGGCATCGGAATGTGTCTTGCCTTTGAGTGGCCTCGTGCTCGCTGGGAGCCTACGCCCCGAGGTGCCGCTCAAAAAGGCAAGAATCTCACGCGCCACACAAATTGTTTCAAAGCCCTGGGCTATAGCCATTGGTCCGTGGGGGTCAGGGGGTCTGGGACGGGGAATCCAAATGGGTGCAGTCTTTTTCGAGGGGCCTCGTGTGACCAGGAGGCTACGGGTCGAGGGCTGCCCAAAGTGGCAAGAAATGCCCAGCGATGCAGGTGAAATAGTCGCCGAGGCCGGTGGGCTATAGCCTGGTCCGCGGGGCTGGGACGGGGCCCGGGCTCGCCGGAAATGGGTACAGTCTTTTCAGGGTCCTCGGTGCCTGGGGAGGCTGGCCGAGCTCGCCCAAATGACGGAAATACCCAGCCGCGAATGGTGAAATAGTCGCCGAGGCCGGGCTGGCACAGCCTTTGGTCCGCGGGGCCGGGAGGGGTTCGGGGCTCGTGTCGGAAATGGATACGCTCTTTTCGAGGGTGCTCGTCAGCCTGGGCAGAGTAACGGCCGAAGCTCGCCCTAAAATTACAAGAATCGCCCAAATAAGCGTACTAAATAGTCGCTGGGCCGGTGGGCTATAATGTCTGTTCCACGGGGGTTCGGGGGCTCGGCATCGAATGTGTCTTGCCTTTTGAGTGGCCTCGCAGTGTCATGGAGCCTACTCCGAGGCCTGCCCTAAAAGGCAAGAAATCTCTCACGGCCGCACACAAATACTTTCTAAAGCCCTGGCTATAGCCATTGGGTCCGGGGGGTCAGTAGGGGGTCTGGGATTTGGGAATCGAATGGGTGCAGTTCTTCGAGGGGCCTCGCAGACCAAAGCAGGAGGCTACGCAGAGGGTCGCTTGTGTGGGCAAGAAATGCCCAGCGATGCAGCGCGTGAAATAGTCACCGAGGCCGGTGGGCTATAGCCTTTGGTCCGCTGGGGTTGGGACGGGGGTCGGGGGCCTCTGGGTGTCGGAAATGGATACAGTCTTTTCGAGGGTCCTCGTAGCCTGGGCAGAGGCTACGGTCGAGCCTGCTCCAAAATGACGGAAATACCCAGCGCGCAGCAGGTGAAATAGCCCGAGGCCGCTGGGCTATAGCCTTGGTCCCCATGGGCTGGGAGGGGGTTCTGGGGCCTGGTGTCGGAAATGGATACGCCTTTTCGAGGGTGCTCAGGTGCCCATAGAGGCAACGCTAAGCCTCGCCCTAAAATTACAAGAACCGCCAATGTACAAAGGTACCTAAATAGTCGCCGGGGCCGGTGGCTATAATGTCTGCTCCACGGGGTTCGGGACTCGGCATCGAATGTGTCTTGCCTTTGAGTGGCCTCGTGCTCGCCGGGAGCCACAGGCCCGAGGCCTGCCCTAAAAAGGCAAGAATGTCCCACGGTTGCCAGCCACGAAATAGTCGAGGGTCCGTGGTGACCGCTGAGTCTACCAAGCCCCGCCTTGGGTGCGGCAAGAAATGCCCGCGATGCAGCGAAATAGTCGCCCGGCCGTGGGCATAGCCTTTGGTCCGCGGGGTCAGAGGGGGATTCTGGGGCTCGGGTCACGGAATGGGTACATGTTTTGATGGTCCTCGTGACCAGCTGGGAGGTCCGGTCGAGGCTCCGCCTTGTATGGCAAGAAATGCCCTGACGAGTCAAATACGAATAGTCGCCTGGCCGTGGCTATAGCCTTTGTCCGCTGGGGGGTGAGGGGGTTCAGGCTCGCCGGAAATTGGTACCTTTTTCGAGGGTCCTCGTGCAGCTCAGCTGGGAGGCTACGGTCAAGCCGCCCTAAAATGACGGAACTACCCAGCGCGCAACAGAAATAGTCGCCGAGGTCGGGGGCTATGGCCTTTGGTCCGCGGGGGTTGGGGAACGGGGTCTGGGGCTCGTGTCGGAAATAGATATGCCTTTCGAGGGACCTCAGGTGCCTGGGCTGGAGGCCACGCCGTAAGCCCGCCCCAAAATTTCAAGAACCGCCAACAAGACAAAGGCACTAAATAGTCGCCGGGCCGTACATAGGCATCTGCCCACCTGGGGTTGGGGAGGGGGTTCGGGGACTCGCATCGGAAATGTGTCTAGTCTTTTGAGTGGCCCTGCAGCACTCACTGGGAGCCTACAACGAGGCCTGCCCTAAAAAGAAGAATGTCCCACGCAGCTGCGTTAAATAGTCCCCGAGCCCGGTGGGCTATAGCCTTTGGTCCGTGGGGGTTGGGGTAGGGGGTTCGAGGGCTCTGGTTATCGGACATGGGTACATGCTTGTCAAGGGCCTCGTGTGACCAAAGGGAGGTCATGGTCAGAGGCCCCGCCTTGTGCGGCAAGAAACGCCAAGCGATGCAATACATGAAATAGTCGCCGAGGCCGGTGGGCTATAGCCTGTCGTCCGCGGGGGTTGGGGGGGGGGTTTCGGGGGCTCTGGTCGTCGAAAATGGGTACAGTTCTTTCGAGGGTCCTCGTGTGCCTGGCAGGAGGCTACGTCAGAAGCCCGCCCCAAATGACGAGAATACCCAAAGGCGCAGCGCTGCGGAAATAGTCGCCGAGGCCGGTGGGCTATAGCCTTTGGTCCGCTGGGGTCGGGAGGGGGTTCGGGGCTCGTGTCGGAAATGGATACAGTTTTCTAGGGTCCCTGTGGTGCCTGGGAGGCAACGCGAAGCTCGCCTAAAATTACAAGAACCGCCAATGCAAAGGTGCACGAAATAGTCGCCGGGTGGGCTAGCTGCTCCACGGGGTTCGGAGGGGGTTCGGGACTCGCATCGGAAATGTGTCTAGTCCTTTGAGTGGCCTCGTGTGCCTGGGAGCCATAGCCTCGAGGCCCCGCCAAAAAGGTGAATGTCTCACCACAGGCGCACGAAGGTCTCCGAGCCCGTGGGCTATAGCCTTGGTCCGTAGGGGCCGGGTAGGGGTTCGGTCCGCACTGGACATGGGTGCAGCCTTGTTGAGGGCCTGCAGACCAGTGGGAGGTCATGGCCGAGGCTCACAGTGGCAAGAAATGCCCAGCCGATGCGCGCGCAATATTCGCCGAGGCCGTGGGCTATAGCCTTGTCTCCGGGGTTGGGGAGGGGGTTCGGGGCCCGGGCCGCCGGAAATGGGTACAGTCTTTCGAGGGTCCTTGTGTGCCCAGGGAGGCTACTACGTCAAGCCCGCCCTAAATGACGAGAATACCCAGCGCGCAGCTGGTGAAATAGTTGTCGAGGCCGGTGGCTATAGCCTTGGGTCCGCGGGGTTGGGAGGGGGTTCTAGGCTCGGTGTCGGAAATGGGTACAATTTTTCTCGAGGGTCCCCGTGCAGACCATGGGAGGCTACGGTCGTAGGCCCCGCCTAAAAGGGCAAGAAGAAATACTGGCATCGGAATTGTGTCTAGTCTTTTCGAGGGCCTAGTGTGCTCAGGGCAAGTACAAGAGGCCTGCCTCAAAAGGCAAGAAATGTCCAATAACGCATAACGAGTTACGCCTCCGGTCTCAGGCTATAGCCTTGGTCCGCGGGGCGGGGAGAGGATTCGGGGCCCGTTGTCGGAATGGTACAGCACCTTTTCGAGGGTCCTCGATGCCCAGCGGAGGCTGTCGAAGCCCGCCTCTAAATGATAAGAAATACCCAGCTCAACAAGGTGAAATAGTCGCCGAGGCCGGTGGATCAGCCTTGGTCCACGAGGGTCGGAGGGGTTCGGGGGTCGGGGCTCGTCATTGGAATGGGTCCGGCTTTTTCGAGGGGCCTGTGACGCCTGGGGAGGCTACGGTCGAGGCCCACCCTAAATGGCAATCGAGGCTACGAGGACCGCCCATCGGCAAGAAATGCGAGCGGAAATAGTCGCCGACGCCTATAGCCTTTGGTCCGGGGAGAGGGGTTCGGGGCCTGGTGAAAATGGGTACAATATTTTCGAGGGTCCTCGTGTAACCAATGGGAGGCTACGGTCATAGGCCTGCCCAAAAAGCGCAAGAAATGCCCAACGATGCAAATACAAATAGTCGCCAGCCGGGCTATAGCCTTTGGTCCGCGGGGGTTGGGGGGGGGGGTTGGGGGGCTCATGTCATCAGAAATGGGTACAGTCTTTTTGAGCTTCCTCGTGTTCCCAGTGGGAGGCGACGGTCAGAAGCCTGCCCTAAAATGACAAGAAATACCCAATGACGCGCAGGAAATAGCCGCCGAGGGTGGGCTATAGTCTTGGTCCGCGGGGAAGTGGGGGCCTGGTGTCGGAAATGGGTACTGCCTTTTTCGAGGGTCCTCGTAGCCTGGGCATGGAGGCAACGGCAAGAAGCCCGCCCTAAATTACGAGAAATGCCCAGCGCACAACAGCGCACGTAAATAGTCGCCGGTGGGTATACAGCTGTTCCACGGGGTTCGGAGGAGGTTCGGGGACTGCACAGGAAATGTGTCTAGTCTTTGAGTGGTCCTCGGTGCTGGGAGCTGACGAGGCCGCCCTAAAAGGGCAAGAAATGCCCAATGATACAGGAAATAGTCACCGAGGCCGGGTGGTCCGCGGGGTCGGGGTGGGGGTTCGGGCCTGGGTGTCGAAATGATTACAGCCTTTTTCGAGGGCCTCAGACGCCCAAGAGGAGGCAACGGTCGAGGCCTGCCCTAAAATGGCAAGAAATGCCCAGAGGCGCAGTGCGAAATACCGCGGGCCGGGCTATGATTTGTCCCACGGGGTTTGGGAGGGGCCTGGGATTCGCATCGGAAATGTTTAGTATTTTAGGGCCTGTGCCTGGGCTGGGAGGCTACGGTCGAAGCCCGCCTAAAAGACAAGAATGCGCCACGGCGCAGTCACAAGAAAATAGTGTCCGATCCCGTGGGCTATAGCCTCGGTCCGCGGGGGTCGGGAAGGTGGTTCGGGGCCGCCGAAATGGGTACAGTTTTCAAGGGTCCTCGTGGTGACCAGGGGAGGCTACTACGTAGGCCCGCCGAAATGGCAAGAATGCCCGCGGCGCAGCCGCATAAATTGTCGCCGAGGCCGGGGCTATAGCCTTTGGTCCGCAGGGTCAAGGGGGTTCTGGGCCTGGAATGGTACAGTCTTTTCGAGGGTCCTCGGTGCCTGGGGAGGCTACGGTCGAGGCCCGCCGTAAATGGCAAGAAATGCCCGGCGCAGCGCGCGAAATTATCGCCGAGGCCGGGCTATACAGCCTTTGGTCCGCTAGGTCGGGGGTTCGGGAATCTGGCATCGGAAATGGGTCTAGTCTTTCGAGGGCCTGTGTGCTCGGGAAACTACGGTTGAGGCCCGCCCTAAAAGGCAAGAAATCTCCACGGGCGATCGCTAAATAGTCTACGAGCCTGTGGGCTATAGCCTTTGGTCCGTGGGGGCTGGGAGGGGGTTCGGGGCTCGTCGTAAATGGGTACAGATTTTTAGGGCCCTCAGATGCCCAAGTGAGGCTACGTAAGCCCGCCCCTAAAATGGCAAGAAATGTCCAACAGCGCAGTGCTGGGTGAAATAGTCGCCGAGGCCGGTGGGCTATAGCCTTTGGTCACGGGTCGGGAGGGGGCTCGGGGCTCGGAAATGGTACCGCCTTTTCGAGGGTCCTCGTGTTCCCAAAGTGGAGGCTACGGCCGAGGTCGTCAGAAATGGCAAGAAATACCCGCGGCGCAAAGACGGGTTGTCGCCGGGCCGGTGGGCTATAGCCTGGTCCGCAGGGTTGGGAGGGGGTTCGGGGACTCGGGCATTGAAATGGGTCAGGTCTTTTAGGGTCCTCGTGTTAGAGGGGAACATACGGTCGAGGCTCGCCCTAAAAGGGGAAGAAATGCCAAGGCGCCAACGGCGCAAATAGTCAGTCGCCGAGGCCGCAGGCAGCCTTCGTCCGGGGTCCGGGGAGTTGGGGTTCGGGGCTCGAGTCGGAAATTGGTACCATTTCGAGGGTCCTCGTGGTGCCCGGGAGGCTACGGTCAAGCCGCGCTAAAATGGCAAGAAATGCCCAGTCAACAGGAAATAGTCGCCGAGGCTGGTGGACTGAGCCTTTCGGTCCACGAGGGTCCGGGAGGGGGTTCGGGCTCGCCGGAAATGGGTCCAGGCTTTTCGAGGGCCTCAGACGCCTGGGGGCTACAGAGGCCTCACCCTAAATGGCAAGAAATGCCCAGGGCACAACAGGCGAAATAGTCGCCGAGGCCGTGGGCTATAGCTTGGTCCGCTGGGGCCGGGAGGGGGTCTGGGGCCTGTGGCGCAAAGTGTACAGTCCTTTTCGAGTGTCCTAATGTGCCCATTGGGAGGCTATTATCGAGGATCGCCCCAGAATGGCAAGAATGCCCAGCGGAGCGAAATAGTCGCCGACGCCGTGGGCTATAGCCTGGGTCCGGTGGGGGTCAGAGGGGTCTGGGGCCTGGGTGTCAAAATGGGTAGCCTTTCGAGGGTCCTCGTGTAACCAGTGGGAGGCTACGGTCAGAGGCCTGCCCTAAAAGGGCAAGAAATGCCCAACGATGCAGCGCGCGAAATAGACCCCCAGGCCGGTGGGCTATAGCCTTTGGTCCGCGGGGGTTGGGGAGGGGGATTCGGGGGCTCTGGTCATCAGAAATGGGTACAGTCTTTTTGAGGGTCCTCGTGTGACCAAAGGGGAGGCAGAAGCCCGCCCCTAAAATGACAAGAAATACCCAGCGACGCAGCGCGTGAAATAGTCGCCGAGGCCTGTGTGCTATAGTATATGGTCCGCTGGGTCAAGGGGTTCGGGGCCTGGGTGTCGGAAATGGCATAGCCTCGAGGGTCCTCGGTGCCTGGGAGGCAACGGCAAGAAGCAAGCCCGAAAATAACGAGAAATACCCAGCGCACAAGGCACGTCGCCGGGCCGTGGGCTATAAAGATCTGTTCCACGGGGGTTCGGGAGGGAGGTTCGGGGACTCTGGGCACAGGAAATGTGTCTAGTCTTTTTGAGTGGCCTCGTGTGCTCAGTGGGAGCCTACAGTCTGAGGCCTGCCCTAAAAGGGCAAGAAATGCCCAGCGATACAGCGCGTGAAATAGTCGCTGAGGCCGGTGGTCTATAGCCTTTGGTCCGCTGGGCCGGGGTGGGGGTTCGGGGCCTGGGTGTCGAAATGATTACATTTTTCGAGGGCCTGCACGCAAGAGGGGAGGCTACGAGGCCTGCCCTAAAATGGCAAGAATGCCCAGAGGCGCGCGCCGAAATAGTCGCCGGGGGTGGGCTATTGCATTTGTTCCAGGGGGGTTTGGGTGGGGGGTCGGGGATTCTGGGCCTCGGAAATTTGTTTAGTATTTTACGGGCCTCGTGCCTGCTGGGGAGCCACGGTCGAGGCCCGCCCTAAAGACAAGAATGCGCCACGCGCACACAAGAAAATAGTGTCCGATCCGTGGGCTATAGCCTGGTCCGCGGGTCGGGAAGGCGTTCGGGGCTCGCCGAAATGGCATGCTTTTCGAGGGTCCTCGTGACCAAAGGGAGGTTACGTCGAGGCCCGCCAGAAATGGCAAGAAATGCCCGGCGGCGCAGCGCACGAATTTGTCGCAGGGGCCGTTGGGCTATAGCCTTTGGTCCGCAGGGGTTGGGACGGGGGTTCGGGGTTGGCCGGAAATGGGTACAGTCTTTTCGAGGGTCCTCGGTGCCAGTGGCGAGGCTACCACGAGGCCTCAAAATTGCAAGAAATGCCCAGCGCGCAGGCGCGAAATTGTCGCCGGGCCGGGCTATAGCCTTTCGTCCGCCAGGGTCGGGAGGGGGTTCGGGAACTGGGCATCGGAAATGGGTCTAGTCTTTTCGAGGCTCGTGCCTGGGAAACTACGATCGAGGCCTGCCCTAGAAAGGCAAGAATCTCCACGCAGATCGCGCGAATAGTCACGAGCCGCGGGCTATAGCCTGGTCCGCGGGAGGGGGTTCGGGTCGTGTCAAATGGCATGATTTTTAGGCCTCGATCGTTGAGTGTGAAAGTGTATATTTATAAAGGAGAAAATCGTTTTACACTTCAAGTCTCACTAACATTGTTATTTTTATTTATTTAAGTATTTTGTTATTTAATTACGTGTTTCATTATAATTAGTTATTTTATGTATTTTAGTGGTATCACGATTGTTTCACAATGAACGAGTGATCAGACAGCAAAACGGACGTCACATTTGAACTCATGACGATCGAAAACTTTAGAGGAGCATAAAAGGAAAAATGTCATCGCTCACATATACTAACTATTCATATGTATAGTAATGTTCATGATCGCATAAATAGTGTTACCGCAAAAACCGCCATCGTAAATAGTGGTCAAACCGTGTGAATCTGCAAATAGTATTACCGCAAAACCGGTTTATCAGGTGCAAATAGTGGTCAAACCGTGGTGAACTGTAAAATAGTGTTACCGCTCAAATAGTGGTCGTTGATCGTTGATCACGACGGGCGCAACTCGAAGGCCCAAACTGCTTTTAATCCGATGGTCATGATTCACCAATGTATTTATAAAAGGGGCTTCTCAATTTGATATCCCCGAATTCATTTCTAAGCTTAGATTTTTGTAATTCCTTCTTTCTTGTATTTTCTATGTATTTTAATAAATTCCCATTTTACCCTAGTTCAACAATGAGTAGCTTAATTTTCTTTAAGTCATGTGAAGCTCAACATGTTCCATGGGCTTTATTTGGTAAATTTATTTTCTATTCCCTCAATATTTGTGGTTGTTTTGACTTTTTCGACAAATAATAATAGTCTTGTTCAGACACACCGGTTAAACCCAAGACCCTAGTACAAGGTTATTATTATTCGCACGATAAGCCCTTAGCACCATATTTATTTTGAAGTGGTTCATGAGGTGGAATCCCCTCATGATTTAATTGGTATTAATATGGAATATTTAGCCCATGGAGCATGTTGATGCGCATCCTGATACCCAAGTGCTTTATTTCAATAGTTTCCAGCTTGTTATTCCTATTCCAATTTAATTTCTAGCACAATTTAAATTCCTTTCACTATCAATCCAACCATCCATCTAAAGAAAATTAATTACACACAATTAAAATCAACCTCCTCGTGGATCGACATCGTCACCATTGATCTATTCTCGCGCGCTATGTAGTTCAATAAAATTTGCACAACAAGTTTTTGGCGCCGTTGCCGGGGAGGTAAGTATTTTAATTTGTAGAGTTAGTTTTTTTTTTCTTTTAATATATATATTTTTTAATTTATTTTTAGTCGTTTTCTTGTAATTTTTTTTAATTTTAGTAATATTTGTTTCAATTAATATCTTTTTCTTATAACAATTGATTTTATTTTCATATTAAGATCAGAATAACGCACAAGGTTAGTATCGTAATTTCTCCTCTTTATTTTTATTTGTTTTATTTTCATTTATTTTGTTCTTTGTATGCGTGGTCGAAGGTCATTATCACCTAATCTTGAGCCTTTAGACCTTGAGTTAGAAAAAACACTTCGCACACATAAACACACCGCATTTAAAAAGCAATTTGACATGGATTTACAAAACCAACAACCAGAACCACAAGAGAGGCCATTTAAGGACTATTTTAGTCCCTTAGCAAATTTGAGCACATCATGCATCAGATACCCAAATGTAGCTGCTAGGAGTTTTGAATTAAAACCTAGTGTGCTAAATTGTCTCCCTACATTTTATGGCCTAGAAAATGAGGACCCATATAATCATCTGAATGATTTCCATGCTATATGTCAGACTTTTAAATATGAGAATTTTTCAGATGATGATGTTAAACTTAGATTATTCCCATTTTCTTTAAAGGATAGAGCTCGTTCATGGTTTAATACATTGCCTGCTAATAGCATTACATCATGGGAACAAATGGTAACTAAATTTTAAATAAATATTTCCCACCATAAAACCAATGCTATTCGCAGGAAATTTCAGAATTTACCCAAAGAGACGACGAGCAATTTTTCAAGCATGGAGCGATTCAATGGGCTACTCTTGAAGTGTCCACATCATGGTACGAGAATGGCACCAATGCCAATACTTTTGAGGGATTATTGCCACATGTGCAAGAATGGCTAATGGCGACCAAAGGAGGAGAGAGCTTATGTCAAAAGTGCTTCGTAGATTTGGGAATTCTTCCAATACCAATCGGATAATTCCCAACAACGTAGTCGATCACCAGAATACCAGTGAGAATTAAGGGAGTGAACGAGGTTAACATTGGTGAGTCAAGCTCGTAAATCAAGGAAGTCAAAGCAATAATCAAGGTCTTTCTCGACAACAAGATCATTGACGATCGCCAACTCAATGTAACCACATGACCATGACTCATATTCGATCAAGCCAATGCCATAGAATCATGAGAAAACCATCAAACTACAATCCTTACTCCAACACATACAACACTGGAAGGATAGAACACCCCAATTTTTCATGTTCTCAAGGATTCCAACAAAATCAACAAACAGCTCCACCACAACCAATTCAACCAAATGCACCAAATCCTCAAATTTCTCAAGCTTCTCACCACCATTTGCACCATACAATCAAAACCCAAACCACTCTCAACCTGCACTACGGGAGGATACATTCCAATTTCAAGAATTTACTCATTCTAGAATCGAGCATCAGTAACCGCACCATTGATGAATTGTGAAATGAGTGAGGGCGGGCTTCAACTCACAAGCTCAACCGCAAGCCTCGAGAAATGGTGGACAACTTGCTTCTTCGCTCAAACCTTGGCAATGACCATTGAGAAAGGTAAATTCCCAAGTCAACCAAAGGCTCAACCCTAAAGCATGAAGCAAGTACCACCACCACAACATCATGGAGAGGTCAAAGCAGATGACCTCGAAAAGGGAAAGAAGTCGATAACAAAGTGGAGATGCCAAAATCAACTCGATCATTGTACCGTGAATGCCGAGGATTCATCACCAAAGGAGAAAGAGGAAACCAACCACGAGAATATGTTCCTAAAGCTCCATTTCCTCGTGAGGTTAGCTAAAGGGAACAAAGGAAAATCCACAGTGAGATTTTTGAAATCTTCAAATGTAAGTGTTAACATCCTCTTGAAGTTTATAAAACAAGTGCCATCATATGCCAAGTTTCTAAAGACCTTTGCACTAAAAAGAGAAATATTCATGTTCGTAAAAAGGCCTTTTAACAAAATGTTAGTTCTATACTCCAACATAAAATGCCTCTAAAATTCAAAAGATCCAGTCCCCCACTATCTCATGTAGTATAGTGGAACCACACAATTGAGAATGCTTTGCTGGATTTGTGAGCTAGTGTAAATCGTTGCCTTATTCTCAGATTTGTGAAACTTGACCCGGGAGAATTACACCCAACTCAGCAGGGTGTTACAATTGCAGATCGGGTCCACAAAATACCTCGTGGTATTGTGGAAGACGGTTTATTCGTGTAGACAAGTTTTATTTTCCGTTGATTTCATTGTAATCGACACTCAACCAAGACAGATTCAAAGAAGCACATCCCCATTATCCTAGGTCGACCTTTCTTGGCAACCGATGCTCACATTCAATGCGAATCGGAAATATGCAGTTGTCCTTTGGCAATATGACCATGGAGCTCAATATTTTCAACATTGCCAAACAACCTCACAATGGATGATGGAATTGTTGATGTGGATTTAATAGAAGCATTAGTTGATAATAATTTTCTTTCAAACCTTAGTGATGACCCTTTGCAAACATGTTTAACTCACTTTGGTTTAGATTTTGATATTGACAGATCAATTGATGAGGTCAATGCCCTGCTTGACTCAGCACCATCCATGGACACAAATAAATGGAAGTCAAGAGCTGAACAACTAGTGCCATCGAGAAAAACTCAACCCATCAGAATCACCACCAAAACTCGAGCTCAAGCCATTACCCAACACTTTGGAATACGCATTCTTGGGAGAAGAAAGCACTTTGCCAGTAATCATCTCTTCCTCCCTTGATGATGAACAAAAAGGTAAGTTGTTGGATGTTTTAAAAGAGCATAAAGGAGCATTAGGATGGACCATAGCATATAAAGGTATAAACCCAAAGAGATCGCATGCATTACATTCACCTTGATGAAAATGCTAGACCTACTAGGAAATGCAACGCCGGTTAAATCCCAACATGAAAGAAGTTGCTCAGACCAAGTCCTTAAGCTATTAGATAGGTATTATTTACCCCATTTCCGAGTAGTTCATGGGTTAGTCCTGCAAGTTGTTCCTAAAAGTCGAGTCATGAGTTACCAATGCTAATAATGAATTAGGCTCACCAGAGTAACTACAGTGATGGCGTGTATGCATTGATTATAGAAAGTTGAATTATGTCAGACGTAAAGACCACTTTTCTTTACCATTTATCGATCAAATGCTTGATAGATTAGTAGGTCATAAATTTTATTACTTTCTAGATAGCTACTCAGGATACAATCAAATTCCTATAGCACCAAAAGATCAAGAGAAGACTACCTTCACTTGCGCTTTTGGCACTTTTATATATAGGAGAATGTCATTTGGATTATGAAATGCACCTGCTACATTTCAACGATGCATGTTGAGTATTTTTCCGATATGGTTGAACGATTCCTTGAGGTCTTTATGGATGACTTTTCTGCTTTTTGGTGATTCATTTGATCAATGTTTACATCATCTAACACTAGTTCTCAGAGATGTATCGAGAAGAATTTAGTCTTGAATTGGGAAAAATGCCATTTTACGGTAAAACAAGGTATTGTTCTCGGTCACATCATTTCAAGCAAAGGTATTGAGGTTGATAAAGCCAAGGTGGATCTCATTTCTAATCTTCCTCCACCCAAAACAAATGCAGAAGTAAGATCTTTCCTTGGGCATGCTGGTTTTATAGACGTTCATTAAAGATTTTAGCAAAGTTTCTAGACCCTTATGCAATCTACTCAAGGATGTATCTTTGTCTTCGATGATTCATGTCTTGTGGCATTTGAAAATTAAAGTTGTTGACATCATCACCCATCATTCAAATTTCAAATTGGAATTTACCTTTTGAGCTTATGCGTGATGCATCCGACATGCGCAGAGAGCAGATAGACAAAGAGTTGATCGAGTTCCCATGTGATTTACTATGCTAGTATGACATTGAATGATGCACAATTGAATTATTCAACCACGAAAAGAAATGCTAGTGTAGTGTTTGCATTAGAGAAATTTCGATCTTATCTCATTGGTTGTAAAATAATTATATTCACTGCATCACGCCGCTTTAAATATCTTCTCACAAAGAAATATGCAAAAGCTAGACTAATTCGTTGGGTGTTACTTTTACAGGAATTTGACTTAGAATTCAAGGATAAGAAAGGAACAGAAAATATTGTGGCTGACCATCTTTTCCATCTCCATTTTAACACAATTATAGAACCATTACCCTTGAATGAGTCATTTCCAGATGATCAATTAATGAGTGTGGAAGTAGTACCATGGTATGCTGATATTGTTAATTATCTTGTTACAGGTCAACTTCTAGAGCATTGACCAAGCAGACAAGGCCAAATTCTTCGTAAATAAAGAATTTCTTTGGGATGATCCTTATCTATTCAAGTATTGCGCAGATCAAATTGTTCGACGATGTGTCCCAGAGAATGAATTTCAAAACATTCTTTCATTCTCGCCATGAACAAGCTTCATGAGGCCATTTCAGGTTAAGAAAAAAAGCTACAAAAATTTTACAATGTGGTTTCTATTGGCCAACTATATTTCGAGATGCTTACATTTTGTTCTTCATGTGATAGGTGTCAACGAACGGGAGCATAACACGAAGAATATGATGCCACTAAATCCAATTTTAGTGGTTGAAATTTCACGATGGGTATCGATTTCATGGGACCCTTTCCTCCATCTTTTGGCCATCAATACATATTGGTTGGTGTTGACTATGTTTCAAATGGGTAGAGGCAATTCCGCAGGACCAACGATCACAAAGTAGTGATAAGATTTTGAAAAGCAACATTGTTTGGATTTCCTCGAGCAATTATCGGATGGTGCCCACTTTGCAATAAATCCTTCAAAGCACTTTTGACAAAGTACTCCATCACTCATAAAGTGGCAACCCCATATCATCCAAAACCAAAGGGCCAAGTTGAGATCTCCAATCGAGAAATAAAGCACATTTTAGAAAAACGGTGAGGCCCGATGTAAAAGATTGGTCGCCGAGGCTCACGATGCATTACGGGCATATAGAACATTTTCAAAACTCCAATTGGGATGTCACCCTACGTGCTAGTGTATGGAAAAGCATGCCACCCACCGTGGAACTCGAGCATCGTATGCGATCGGGCCATCAAGAAATTAATTTTGACATGCAAAGAAGTCGCTCGAAAAGAAGATTACAACCGCGTAATCAAGAAATTCGCAATGACGCTGTATGAAAATGCCAAGATTTACAAGCAACGAATGAAAGTCTTTCACGACAAGCAAATTACGAAAATCTTTACCCGTGTCGAAAGTGCTTTTATTCAATTCTCGCTGCACCTATTTCCGTGTAAGTTACGCTCTCGATGGTCCGTCCATTTGTTGTTCACACTGCTTTTTCCACATGGGCAATTGAAATTATGATCCAAAGAACGCTTACTTTTTAAAGTAAATGGTCAAAGATTAAAGCCATATCTAGAATACCAACCACATGGAGAGGAGAGTGAAATAAACTGAGTGACCCACCAAGTTTAAATTGAGGTTTTTCTTTTCTTTTCGTAATTTGATTTGATTCTTTTCTTTCTTTGATTATTCTTTTGCTAATTGAAATTATTTTTGTTTAAGTGTGTTTGTTTAACCATTATAGTTTTCTTATCATTTTAATCATGAGACAAGACTTTGTACACGATTAGAACACTTCAACGATCCAAACTCATCTCGTAAAAGTTAGACACGATTTTGTAAATTTCATCCTATCCGGATCTACAACCGCCAGAGTTAGTATTCCACGTTAAAGATCTAGAAAGACAACTCATGTAAATAGAGGATGGAATTTTTGATCCGAATCGAGCTTGAGGTAATTCGACAAGAGGACGATTTTAATTTGCTTTGTGTGTTTTAATTTGTTTTTCCGCTTGTGTGTTTTAGTTTGCTTTGTGTGTTTAAGTTTGTCACCCCTGAAGAGGCGGATAACCAGATTCGTGACAATCAAGTCGGTTATTTCCGCTTCCCACAATAACTGATATTCTGAGACGGCATGGACAGAGACGAGATTTTAGCAAAGCTTCACAAACGATTCCCTTCGCTTCCTCAGAATGCACTCTTTCAATCTATAAAGCCCGATCCGAACGCATGCGATTGCTTATGAAGAATGGCATACCTGCTGACATCCGCTGGTTAATCGAGGCCAAAGTACGCTTAAGGTGAGTTGCCTCCCAAATTTATCATACATGCCTGGTTGTGGTAAAGGAAATTACGCAAGAAAACGACGAGCCAAAAGACTTTCTCGTTGTTTGTCATAAGTGTGCCGTAACGATATGCACAAAAACCATGTTCTTAGAATGGTGTCCGATAACAGTGGAAGATAAGATTAAATTCATTGTGATGGCTTGAATAAAGAGTCATTGGATAATATCCTTTGTCTTTGAAACGATCCCTGGATATGCAAAAGAGCGATTCTCCGCTTATGGCCATTATTCGAGAAAGAACGCACGATATGCCTCGGAATCTGACTATAAACGACTTCGCTTGCCGCTTTGTAAGAAAACCGGATGGGAAGCCTATCCTCGACCCATGAGGGCGCTCGTTGCCGCTTCGACGAAACCGAGGAAGATGTGAGCCATGCAACTACCCGTGGATATCCTTTTACTTTATCGTTGTTTTACTTTCATCGTTATTTTACCATCGCATTATTGCTTGTAAGAATTTTTTTCTTGTTATCATTGTTTTGCTTTTCCTTTTAACTGCTTTCTTTTTACTCGAGCCATGTGCCTTACGCGTTAATGGACATTGACATAATGCCTCATACACAGCTGTGACCCGTTGTCACCAAGGTTCTTAAATATAATTTTTGTTGTTGTGCACTCACAAGTTGTTTTTGAGCAGTATCCTAATGGCATACTCCCAAAGAAACAATTCAAGAACATTTGTGCTCTCGGATTTAACTATGGCAAACATAAAGAGTTCGCTGAGGCCATAGATCTTGGTCAAGAATACAGAGAGAAAATTGCACTTGGTGTATGGAGGAGGTGACCGAGGGTTATCCAAAATGGTCTCGTGTCGCTTATGTCGAGGGAGCCAAGTTAGCATCATCCCAACAATCCTAAAACCTTTCTGCTTTGTCTAACTCATCAACGGAGAAGAGTTAGTTGTCTCGTATGCAAGAACGCATAATCGAAATGATAAATCACGCCGATGCTTTTATTTTCCTTCCGTGAGATCTTGCAACTCAGAGGCACTAATCACATTAGCATCTCGGGCCCATCTCGAACATCCACCGAAACCCATCGGTTTGTTAAATGTCAATAATTTTATGATGGCTTTATCGCATTTCTTAACCATGCAATAAAAACCTATTTCATTCCTTCCTCGCTTAAAAGTCTTTATTTGTGCACATATCGCTAACGAGCTACTTGATCCGCTATGTTTATCAATCGCAGATGCATCCCAGGACCATTGTGTTGGAGTGTTCAAATAATGATGGTAACAGTAGCCGCAGTAAGAAGTACAAATTAGATTTAACTCTCCGTTTGTAAATATTTTCTTCTGTGTTGCACTACCCAGGTGATGTCTTCTAAACTTTACTTCTTTCCTTTCAAACATTGAGGACAATGTTTCATTCAGGTTGGGGGGAGGGAATAGTTGACAATTGTGGAATATTGGTTAAGTTTTTACTAATTTTTTGTTGTAGAACTAACCATTTTGAATAGAAGATGGCTGAATATGGAGTGTAGTTACTCTAGAAACGCATCTTCTTAGTAAAAAAAAAAATTATTATTATGTTTTTCCTAACTTTTCTTTTTGACTTCTCCTTTATAAATATATGTTTTCAAGTTTTTAAGTCGAAGATGGCTGAATATGGAGTGTAGTGACTCTAGAAACGCATCTTCTTTAAAAAAAAAAAAAATCAGACATTTTTCTTTAATTTTCCGCATGTATGTTTTTCTTTTATGTTTGTAGATAGGTTGGGGGTAGAATTTCGTTAAAAAAAAAATATATTTGGTAATTTTGTGTGAATTTTTTATATTGGATGATATGATGACTTTTAAATTTTAGTATTTGTATTATCTTTGGTCTTGAGTGATGTTACACCATGTTTGCTATTCTATATGTTGATGTTGGGGACAAATATGAGTTGTCAAGGAATGCATATGTCAAAATAAATTCCAAGTGAGTTTTGAGCCTATTAATTTTTCTTGAGAGAGTAACCCTTTTGCCCATTATTCATGCAAATTTTAGCGCTTATTATTTTATACATGATCTCTAGATTTTTAAGTCAACCCTTTAAAAAAAAAAAAAATGTGTTGTCAGCATCTAAAGGCCCACCTAACTAGTAGATATGGAAGATTATTTAGAGCTCTAAGAGACGATGGAAGGCCATCTTTGATCCGTTTGAGCCTTTCAAGCCATCCCTATTGTAAAATATCCATAGTTAGCCATTTTGAGCCTAAATAAATAAATTTAAAAAAAAAAAAGCTTTTTCTTTGTTAACTTATCATCCTGACCCACTCCAATTTGGAGTATTACCTGATATAATACAAGTTCCATCACCTATTCATGTTTGAGAAAAAGGATAAATAATTATTTTGTTCAATAAAGTTGTGCCATAAAAAAAAAATTCAAAAAAAAGAAAAAAAAAAGAAAAAAAAAAGAGAAAAAAAAGGGATATACAATAGCAATAAATAAGCAAAACGCATCTTGTAATTTTCAAAAGTTCTTGAAATTTTTCTCAAACATATATATTTTGTTTCCCTATTTTCCTTTCTTTGTTAAGCCATGTCCCTAGCCTACGTTACGTCCTAATAAAAGTCCTTCTTTATTTTATATAAATATTTTCTTAATTAAAAGCTTTTTATATGGGCTATTAATTTGTATTTTTGCATTTATAAAAAAAAAAAAAAAAAAAAAGAATAAATTGGGTTGACTAGTAATTTATTTGAGGTCGATTATTTTAAGTCCGGGCATATTTCTTTCATCTTGGTGAGAGTGTGGTATTTCTATGTTATTTTCTCTCAATTCACCATTCATTGTAGTGACAATTTTATTGGGTTTAATTTCTTTGTGAGAGTGTCACTACTACCGTGAGATTTTGGGGTTTGACATGTTATTCTTGAAAGTGGCCCGATTACTATAGTCTACCGGATCGATGCATGTGGATTGTTGATGTGGCTATGATATTTCTTTAGACCGAGATAATACTTGTACTTTTCTTTGATTGCTATCATTAACTGATTGAATAAACACGGTGTTTAAAAAAAAAAAAATGGTTTTGAATTTTATCTTCGCTTTATTTGCTGTGACTAGCAATAAGTCGGGTTTGGGGTGTTGAGTGTTAGAAAGTGTATATTTATAAAGGAGAAAATCATTATTTTACACTTCAAGTCTCACTAACATTGTTATTTTTATTTATTTAAGTATTTTGTTATTTAATTACGGTGTTTCATTATAATTAGTTATTTTATGTATTTTAGGGTATCACGATTGTTTCACAATGAACGAGTGATCGACAAAGAAACGGACGCCACATTTGAACTCGTGACGATCGAAAACTTTAGAGGAGCATAAAAGGAAAATGTCACTGCTCACATATACGAACTATTCATATGTATAGATCCGCTCATGGTACCGCATAAATAGTGTTACCGCAAAACCGCCATCGTAAATAGGGTCAAACCGTGCGAATCTGCAAATAGTATTACTGCAAAACCGATTTATCAGGCAAATAGTGTCAAACCGCGTGAATCCGTGCAAATAGTGTTACCGCTCAAATAGTGGCCGTTGATCGTTGATCGATGACGGGCGCAACTCGAGCGCCCAAACTGCTTTTAATCCGATGGTCATGATTCACTCAATGTATTTATAAAAAGGGGCTTCTAATTTGATATCCCCGAATTCATTTCTAAGCTTAGATTTTTGTAATTCCTTCTTTCTTGTATTTTCTATGTATTTTAATAAATTCATTTTACCCCTAGTTCAACAATGAGTAGCTAATTTTCTTTTAAGCTTGGGTCAAGGTGAAGCCTCAACATGTTCCATGGGCTTTATTTGGTAAATTTATTTTCTATTCCCTCTAATATTTGTGGTTGTTTTGACTTTTCACGACAGATAATAATAGTCTTGTTCAGATACCGCCTCGTTAAACCCAAGACCCCTAGTACAAGGTTATTATTATTTGGCACGATAAGCCCTTAGCACCATATTTATTTGAAGCGTGGTTCATGAGGTGGAACTCTCATGATTTAATTGGTATTAATATGGAATATTTAGCCCATGGAGCATGTCGATGCGCATCCTGACACCCAAGTGCTTTATTTCAATAGTTTCCGCTTAAGTTATTCCTCGCTATTCCAATTTAATTTCTAGCACAATTTAAATTCCTTTCACTATCAATCCAACCATCCATCTAAAGAAAATTAATTCTACACACAATTAAAATCAACCTCCTCAGGATCGACATCCACCATTGATCTATTCTAAGAGATTCGTGGCGCTATGAAGTTCAATAAAATTTGCACAACATATGCCCAGCCTGGGAGGCTATAGCCGAAGCCTGCCCTAAATGGCAGGTGAATGTCCAGCGCACACAGGAAATAGTCGCCGAGGCCGGGGCTATAAATTTTGGTCACGGTGGTCGGGAGGGGGTTCGGGGCTCGGGCGCCGGAAATGGGTACCGCTTTTCGAGGGTCCTCGTGTTCCTGGAAGTTACGGTCGAGGCCCGCCAAATGGCAAGAAATACCCGGCGCGCAGCGCCGGTTGTCGCCGGGCCGGGCTATAGCCTGGTCCGCAGGGTCGGGAGGGGGTTCGGGACTCGGGCATTGAAATGGGCCAGGTCTTTTGAGGGCCTCGTGCTTAGTGGGAACATACGGTCAGAGGCCTGCCCTAAAAGGGGAAGAAATGCCCAGCAAGGCAGCGCGCCAAATAGTCGCCGAGGCCGGTGGGCTATAGGCTTGGGTCCGCGGGGTGGGAGTCAGTTCGGGGCCTGGGAGTCGGAAATGGGTACAGTCATTTCGAGGGTGCTCGTGTGACCAGGGGGAGGTTACGAAGCTCGCGCTAAAATGGCAAGAAATGCTGGCGCAGCCTGCGGAAATAGTCGCCGAGGCCGTGGGCTATAGCCTCGTCCGCTGGGGTCGGGAGGGAGCTGGGGTTCTGGGCGAGGAAATGGGTACCATCTTCCTGGGTCCTTGTGTGCCTGAAGCTACGGTCGAGGCCTGCCCTAAAATGGCGAAATGCCTAGCGTCGCAGAAGGCGAAATATTCGCCGAGGCCGGGCTACAGTTTTGGCCCTGCAGGGGCTGGGAGGGGTTCGGGACTCGCATCGGAAATGGGTCCGTATTTTGAGGGGCCTGTGATCAGTGGAGCCTACGGTCGAGGGCTGCCATAAAAGGCAAGAATGCTCATGCGCAGCACAAATACTCTCCTGTGCCGGCGCCATAGCGCCTGCTCCGCTGGGGTCGGGGAGGGGGTCTGGGACTCGGGCATCGAAATGGGTCTAGTATTTTTGAGGTGCCTGCCCAAAGTGAGAGGAGGCTACGGTCGAGGCCTGCCCTAAATGGCAAGAATGCCCAACGGCGCAGCGCAAAATAGTTCTACGAGCCCGTGGGCTATAGCCTCGGTCCGCAGGGTCGGGAGGGGGTTCGGGGCTCCGCCGGAAATGGGTACAGTCTTTCGAGGGTCCTCGGTGCCCAGTGCGAGGCTACGCCAGAGGCTCACCATAAATGGCAAGAAATGCCCAGCGCAGTCAAGAAAATAGTCTACGAGCCCGGCTGTAGAGCCTGGTCCGCTGGGGCCGGGGTGGGGGTTCAGGGCCTGGGCATCGGAAATGGGTCCGCTTTTCGAGGGGCCTGCAGACCAAGAGGAGGCTACGGTCGAGGCCCGCCTAAAAGGGAAGAAATGCCTGACACAACAGCGCCAAATAGTCGCCGCGGCCGGGGGCCTATAGCCTCGGGTCCGCGGGGTCGGGAGTCGGGGTCCGGGGCTCGGGAGTCGGAAATGGCACAGCCATTTCGAGGGTCCTCGTAGCCTGGGAGGCTACGGTCAGAAGCCCACGCCAAATGGCAAGAAATGCCCAGCGGGCGCAGCCCGTGAATAGTCGCCGAGGCTGGGCTATAGCCACGTCCGCTGGGGCCGGGAGGGCTTGTGGGTTCGGGGCCTCGCATCGGAAATGGGTACAGTCTTTCAAGGGGCCTCGTGGTGCCCAGCGGTAGGCTACGGTCGAGGCCCCGCCCTAAAATGGCAAGAATGCCTGGCGCAGCGCCAAATAGTCGCCGAGGTCGGTGGGCTATATCCTTCGTCCGCGGGGTCGAGAGGGGTTCGTGGTCTCGATCGGAAATGGGCACCGCCTTTCAAGGGGCCTCGTGACCAGCGGTAGGATACGGTCGAGGCCCCGCCCTAAAAGGGAAGAAATGCTCATGCACAGTCGCATCAAATTATCGCCGAGGCCACTGGGCTATATCGCCTTTTTCCGTGGCGGGCCGGGAGGGGGTTTGGGGCTCTAGGCTTCGCAAATGGGTCTAGTCTTTTCGAGGGGCCTCGTGGCGCCTAATGGGAGGCTACGCCGAGGCCTGCCCTAAATGGCAAGAAGTACCCAATGAACACGCCAAATAGTCGCCGAGGCCGGGCCATAGCCTTTGGTCCGCTGGGGTCATATGGGTTCGGGGTTCAAGGCCGGAAATGGGTACAGCCTTTTCGAGGGTCCTCATGTACCAAAGTGGAGGCTTACGGTCATAGGCCTACCCTAAATGGGAGGAAATACCCAAAGAAGACAACGCTAAATAGTCACCGAGGTCGGGCTATAGCCTTTGGCCCGCTGGGTTGGAGGGGATTCGGGCCTGGGTGTCGGAAATGGTACAATTTTCGAGGGTCCTCGTGACCAAAGGAGGCTACGGTCAGGGCCCGCCTTAAAAGGGCAAGAAATACCATCGATGCAGCACGCGAAATAGTCGCCAGCCGGGGCTATAGCCTTTGGTCCGCTGGGGTCCGGGGAGCTGGATTCGGGGGCGGCCGGAAATGGGTACAATATTTTCAAGGGTCCTTGTGTCTCAAAGGGAGGCTACGGTCGAGGCCCGCCGTGAAATGGCAGTAATGCCCAGCGCACAACAAGGAAATAGTCGCCAAGGCAGGTGGTCTATAGCCTTTGGTCCGCGGGGGTTGGGGAGGGGGGTTCGGGGGCTCTGGGCGTCGGAAATGGGTACAACATTTTCGAGGGTCCTCATGTGCCCAGTCGGAGGCAACGGCCAGAAGCCTACCCTAAAATGGCAAGAAATGCCCAGCGGCGCAGCTCGCAAAATAGTCTACGAGCCCGATGGGCTGTAGCCTTTGGTCCGCGGGGTCGTGGGGGTTCAGGCCTGGGCATCGGAAATGGGTCCGGGCTTTTTCGAGGGGCCTCGTGGTGACCAAGTAGAGGCTACGTCGAGGCCCGCCTTGCGGGAAGAAATGCCCATACGACAGCGCTAAATAGTCGCCGAGGCCGTGGCCTATAGCCTTCGGGTCCGCTGGGGGAGTCGGGGTCCGGGGCTCGAGTCGGAAATGGGTACAGCATTTCGAGGGTCCTCGCAGCCAAAGGGGAGGCTACGGTCAGAAGCCTACGCTCAAATGGCAAGAAATGCCCAGTGGCGCAGCCCGTGAAATAGTCGCCGAGGCCGGTGGGCTATAGCCTTACGTCCGCGGGGGTTGGGGAGGGGGCTTCAGGGGTTCGGGGGCTCTGGGCATCGGAAATGGGTACAGTCTTTTCAAGGGGCCTCGTGCCTGGGCCGGTAGGCTTACGGCCGAGGCCCGCCCAAATGGCAAGAATGCCCAGCGCAGTCAGCCGAAATAGTCGCCGAGGTCGGGCGGCTATATCCTTCGTCCGCTGGGGTCGGGGAGGGGGTTCGTGGGTCTCAGACGGAAATGGGCACCGTCTTTTCAAGGGGCCTCGTGTGACCAGCGGTAGGATACGGTCAGAGGCCTGCCCTAAAAAGGGAAGAAATGCCCTGCGGCGCAGCGCACGAAATTATCGCTGAGGCCATTGGGCTATATCGTCTTTTCCGTGGCGGTTGGGGAGGGGGGTTTGGGGGCTCTAGGCTTCGCAAATGGGTCTAGTCTTTTCGAGGGGCCTCGTGCGCCCAATGGGAGGCTACGCCGCAGGCCCGCCCTAAATGGCAAGAAGTACCCAGGAACACGCTACAAATAGTCGCCGAGGCGCGGGCCATAGCCTTTGGTCCGCGGGTCAGTATACGGGTTCGGGGTTCGGGCCGGAAATGGGTGCCTTTTCGAGGGTCCTCATGTACCCAAAGGAGGCTACGGTCATAGGCCTACCCTAAATGGGAGGAAATACCCAAGAGCACAACGCTACAATAGTCGCCGAGGTCGGGCTATAGCCTTGGCCCGCTGGGGTCGGGGAGGGGATTCGGGCCTGGGTGTCGGAAATGGCATTTTTCGAGGGTCCTCGTGACCAGCTGGAGGCTACGGTCAGGGGCCTGCCCTAAAAGCGGCAAGAAATACCTATCGATGCAAAGACGAAATAGTCGCCTGTGCCGCGGGCTATAGCCTTTGGTCCGCTGGGGTCGGGGAGCGGATTCGGGGCCTGGGCGCCGGAAATGGGTACACATTTTCAAGGGTCCTTGTGTCCCAGGGAGGCTACGTCCGAGGCTCGCCGTGAAATGGCAGTAATGCCCAGCTGCACAACAAGGAAATAGTCGCCAAGGTGTGGTCTATAGCCTTGGTCCGCGGGGTCGGGAGGGGGTTCGGGGCTCGGCCGGAAATGGGTACAACATTTTCGAGGGTCCTCATGTGCCCACGGGAGGCAACGGCCAGAAGCCTACCCTAAAATGGCAAGAAATGCAGAAAATAGTCTACGAGCCCGACGGGCTGTAGCCTTGGTCCGCTGGGGTCGGGTGGGGGTTCAGGCCTGCATCGGAAATGGGTCCATTTTTTTCGAGGCGCCTCGTGACCAAGAGGAGGCTACGGTCGAGGCCCGCCTTGTGGGAAGAAATACCCAACGATACAAATACAGCCAAATAGTCGCCGAGGCCGGCCTATAGCCTGGTCCGCGGGGTCGGGGAGTCAGTCCGGGCTCTGGGAGTCGGAAATGGGTACAGTCATTTCGAGGGTCCTCGTGTGCCCAGTGGGAGGCTACGGTCAGAAGCCTACGCTCAAATGGCAAGAAATGCCCAGTGGCGCAGCCCGTGAAATAGTCGCCGAGGCCGGTGGGCTATAGCCTTACGTCCGCGGGGCCGGGAGGGGCCTGGGTTCGGGGCTCGCATCGGAAATGGGCATTTTTTCAAGGGGCCTCGTGGTGCCCAGCCGGTAGGCTACGGTCGAGGCCTGCCCTAAATGGCAAGAATGCCCACCGCAGTCAAGGCAAATAGTCGCCGAGGTCAAGGCGGGCTATATCCTCGTCCGCTGGGGCCTGGGAGGGGGGTTCGGTGGGTCTCTGCATCGGAAATGGGCACCGTCTTTTCAAGGGGCCTCGTGTGACCAGCGGTAGGATACGGTCAGAGGCCTGCCCTAAAAAGGGAAGAAATGCCCTGCGGCGCAGCGCACGAAATTATCGCTGAGGCCATTGGGCTATATCGTCTTTTCCGTGGCGGTTGGGGAGGGGGGTTTGGGGGCTCTAGGCTTCGGAAATGGGTCTAGTCTTTTCGAGGGGCCTCGTGCGCCCAATGGGAGGCTACGCTCAGAGGCCTGCCCTAAAATGGCAAGAAGTACCCAGCGGAACACGCGCGAAATAGTCGCCGAGGCCGGTGGGCCATAGCCTTTGGTCCGCGGGGGTTGGGCATATGGGTTCGGGGTTCTGGGCGTCGGAAATGGGTACAGTCTTTTCGAGGGTCCTCATGTACCCAGTGGGAGGCTACGGTCATAGGCCTACCCTAAAATGGGAGGAAATAACCAAGAGACAACGCTAAATAAATAGTCGCCGAGGTGGGCTATAGCCTGGCCCGCGGGGTCGGGAGGGGATTCGGGCCTGGTGCCTGGAAATGGCATGTTTTCGAGGGTCCTCGTGACCAGTGGGAGGCTACGGTCAGGGTCGCCTAAAAGGGCAAGAAATACCCATCGATGCAGACGCGAAATAGTCGCCAGCCGTGGGCTATAGCCTTTGGTCCGCGGGGTTGGGGAGCGGATTCGGGGCCTGGCCGGAAATGGGTACAATATTTTCAAGGGTCCTTGTGTCCCTGGGGAGGCTACGGCCGAGGCCCGCCGTGAAATGGCAAGTAATGCCCAGCGGCACAGAGCGTGAAATAGTCGCCAAGTCAGGTGGTCTATAGCCTTTGGTCCGCGGGGGTGGGGGAGGGGGGTTCGGGGGCTCAGGGCGTCGGAAATGTGTACAGCATTTTAGAGTGTGCTCATGTGCCTGGGCCGAGGCAACGGCCAAGCCTACCCTAAATCGCAGTGCACGAAATAGTCGCCGGGGCGGGCTATAAAGGCCTTTTTCCATGAGGGTTCCGGAGGGGGTTCGGGGACTCTAGGCATCGGAAATCTGTCTAGTCTTTTTGAGTGGTCTCGTGCTCAGCCCCGAGGCCTCGCCTAAAAGGCAAGAATACCCCACGGCGCAGCGAATACTCTCCGAGTCTGGCACATAGCCTTTGGTCCGTGGGGACTGGGGCAGGGGTTCAGTGGCTCGGCATCGGACATGGGTCCGCTGTTGAGGGCCTGTGACCGTGGGAGGTCATGGTCAGAGGCCTGCCCTAGAAGGGCAAGAAATGCGCAGCGATGCAGCGCGCGAAATAGTCGCCGAGGCCGGTAGGCTATAGCCTTTGGTCCGCGGGGGTTGGGGAGGGGGGTTCGGGTACTCTGGTCGTCGGAAATGGGTACAGTCTTTTCGAGGGTCCTCGTGTGACCGGGAGGTTGATGGTCAGAAGCTCGCGCTTAAAATGGCAAGAAATGCGGGCGCAGCCCGTGAAATAGTCGCCGAGGCCGGTGGGCTATAGCCCTTCGTCCGCGGGGTCCGGGAGGAGCCGGGTTCGGGGCTCGGGCGAGGAAATGGGTACCATCTTCCTGGGGTCCTTGTGTGCCTGGGCTGGAAGTTACTACGAGGTCGCCTAAAATGGCAAGAAATGCCTAGCGTCAGCAGGCGCGAAATATTCGCCGAGGCTGGCAGCCTTTGGCCCGCAGGGCTGGGAGGGGTTCGGGGACTCGCATCGGAAATGGGTCCGTATTTTGAGGGGCCTGTGATCAGTGGGAGCCTACGGTCGAGGGCTGCCATAAAAGGCAAGAATGCCTCCGCGCGCAGCGCTACAAATACTCTCCCTGTGCCGGCGCTTATACCCGCTCCATGCTGGGGAGGGGTTCGTGGGACCTGCACGGAAATGGGTCTAGTATTTTCGAGGCCTGTGCCCAAAGTGAGAGGGAGGCCACGCAGGCCCGCCTAAAATGGCAAGAATGCCCAACGGGCGCGCAGCAAAATAGTCTACGAGTCTGTGGGCTATAGCCTTGGGTCCCGCAGGGGTCCGGGAGGTTCGGGGCCCGGCCCGCCGGAAATGGGTGCATGCCTTTTCGAGGTCCTCGGTGCTCAAAGGCGAGGCTACGCCAGAGGCCTACCCTAAAATGGCAAGAAATGCCTACAAGCTAGTCAAGAAATAGTTCACGAGCCCGGCCGGGTCAGTAGTTTCGGTCCGCTGGGGTTGGGGGGGTTCAGGCCTCGCATCGGAAATGGGTCCGGGCTTTTTCGAGGGGCCTCGTAGACCAGTAGAGGCTACGGCCGAGGCCCCGCCCTAAAAGGGGAAGAAATGCCCAGCGACAGCGCCAAATAGTCGCCGAGGTCGGGCTATAGCCTTCGTCCGCGGGGTCGGGAGTTGGGGTCCGGGGCTCGGGAGTCGGAAATGGCATACTATTTCGAGGGTCTCGTAGCCGCGGGAGGTTACGGTCAGAAGTTTCACGCCAAATGGCAAGAAATGCCCAGCGGCGCAGCCCGTGAATAGTCGCCGAGGCCGGGCTATAGCCCACGTCCGCGGGGCCGCTTGTGGGGTTCGGGGCTCGGGCATCGGAAATGGGTACATGCTTTCGGGGCCTCGTGCAGCCTGGGGCCGGTAGGCTACGGTCCGAGGCCCGCCTAAAATGGCAAGAATGCCCAACAAGCAGCCGCGAAATAGCCGCCGAGGTCCGGTGGGCTATATCCTTCGTCCGCGGGTTGGGGAGGGGGTTCGTGGGTCTCAGATCGAAATGGGCACCGCCTTTCAAGGGGCCTCGTGGTGACCAGCGGAGGATACGGCCGTGAGGCCCGCCCTAAAAAGGGAAGAAATGTCTCGCGGCGCCAGTCACACGAAATTATCACCGAGGCCACTGGGCTATATCGCCTTTTCCGTGGCGTGGCGGCCGAGGGGTTCGGGAAGCTCTAGGCTTCGAAATGGGTCTAGTCTTTTCGAGGGGGCCTGCAGGCCTGCAACTAATGGAGGCTACGCCGAGGCCCGCCTAAATGGCAAGAAGTACCCAATGGAACATCGCCACAAATAGTCGCCGAGGCCGGGCCATAGCCTTTGGTCCGCTGGGGCCAGGCATACGGGTTCGGGGTTCTGGCCGGAAATGGCATGCTTTTCGAGGGTCCTCATGTACCTGGGGTGAGGCTACGGTCCATAGGCCTACCCTAAATGGGAGGAAATACCCAGAAGACAACGCTGAATAGTCGCCGAGGCCGGCTATAGCCTTATAATGGCCCGCTGGGCTGGGAGGGGATTCGGGCCTGCGTGCGGAAATGGGTACGCCTTTTCGAGGGTCCTCGTGGTGACCAGGGAGGCTACGTCAGGCCTTCGCCCTAAAAGGGCAAGAAATACCATCGATGCAAGACGCGAAATAGTCACCCAGCCGGTGGCTATAGCCTTTGGTCCGCGGGGCCGGGGAGCGGATTCGGGGCCCGCGCCGGAAATGGGTACAATATTTTCAAGGGTCCTGTGTCCCCAGCTGAGGCTACGGCCGTAGTCCCGCCGTGAAATGGCAGTAATGCCCAGCCGCACAACAAGGTGAAATAGTCGCCAAGCGCGTGGTCTATAGCCTGGTCCGCGGGCCGGGAGGGGGTTCGGGGCTCAAGGCGCCGGAAATGGGTACAGCATTTTCGAGGGTCTCGCGTGCCTGGGCCGGAGGCAACGCCGAAGCTTCACCCTAAATGGCAAGAAATACCTAGCGGGCGCAGGCACGAAATAGTCGCCGGCCGGCTATAAAGCGCTTTTTCCACGAGGGTTCCGGAGGGGGGTTCGGGGACTCTAGGCATCGGAAATCTGTCTAGTCTTTTTGAGTGGTCTCAGCTGGGGAGCCTACCCGAGGCCCCGCCTCAAAAGGCAAGAATACCCCACGGCAGCCGCGAAATACTCTCCGAGTCTGGGCTATAGCCTGGTCCGTGGGGACTGGGGCAGGGGTCTGTGGCTCGCATCGGACATGGGTCCGCCTTGTTGAGGGCCTGTGGTGACCGGGGAGGTCATGGTCCGAGGCCCGCCCTAGAAGGGAGAAGAAATGCGCAGCGCAGCGCGAATAGTCGCCGAGGCCCAGAGGCTATAGCCTTTTGGTCCGCGGGGTCGAGGGGGTTCGCACTGGGTCCGCCGGAAATGGCAATTTTTCGAGGGTCCTCTATGCCTGAGGCTACGAGGTTAAGCGCCCCTAAAATGACGAGAAATACCAATGGTATCGCAGGAAATAGTCGCCGAGGCCGGTGGGCTATAGCCTTTGGTCCGCTGGGTCTGGGAGGGGGTTCAGTGGTTCGGTGTCGAAAATGGGTATGCCTTCCGAGGGTCCTCGGTGCCTGGGGAGGTAACGCCGTAATCTTGTCCTAAAATTGGTGGAACCGCCCAAATGCTGCACGAAATAGTCGCCAGGCCGGTGGGGCTATAAAGGCTCGCTCCACGGGGTTCGGGAAGGTTCGGACTCGGGCATCGGAAATGTGTCTAGTCTGAGTGGCCTAGTTTGCTCAGCGAGCCCCCGAGGCCCGCCTAAAAGGCAAGAATGTCCAACACGCTGCGAAATAGTCTCCAGCCCGGTCTGGCTATAGCCTTTGGTCCGCTGGGGCGGGATGGGATTCTGGGGCCTGGCCGCCGGAAATGGGTCCAAGATTTTCGAGGGCCTCAGACGCCCAAAGGAGGCTACGGTCATAGGCCTGCCCAAAAAGGGCAAGAAATGCCTGGCACAACGCGCAATAGTCGCCGAGGCCGTGGGCTATAGCAGCTTTGGTCCGCTGGGGTGGGGAGGGGGTTCGGGGCCTGGTGGCGCAACGGTACAGTCCTTTCGAGGGTCCTAATGTTCTATTGGGAGGCTACGATCGAGGACCGCCCGTATCGGTAAGAAATGCCCAGCTGAGCGAGCAAATAGTCACCGACGCCGTGGGCTATAGCCTGGTCCGGGGTTGGGGAGGGGGTTCGGGGCTCTGTCGAAAATGGGTACAGTTTTTCGAGGGTCCTCGTAACCAAGCTGGAAGCCACGGTCCGAGAGGCCCGTAAGTGGCAAGAAATGCCCAACGACGCAATACAAGGAATAGTCGCCAGCCTGTGTGGGCTATAGTCTTTGGTCCGCTGGGCTGGGGAGGGGATTCGGGGCTCGTCATCGAAATGGGTACTGCCTTTACGAGGGTCCTCGTGCCCAGCTGAGGCGACGTCGAAGTCGCCCTAAATGACAAGAATACCAACAAGGCAGTCAAGGAAATAGTCGCCGAGGCCCGTGGCTATAGTCTTTGGTCCGCTGGGGTCAAGTGGGGTTCGGGGCCTGGTGTCGAAAATGGCATGCTTTCGAGGGTCCTCGTGCCTAGTGGGAGGCAACGCAAGAAGCCCGCCCTAAATTAGAAATGCCCAGCCGCACAAAGGTACCAAATAGCCGGGCCGGTGGGCTAGCATCTGCTCCATGGGGGTTCTGAGGGGATTCGGGGACCGTGGCACGTGAAATTTGTCTAGTCTTTTGAGTGGCGCAGTGCCTGGCTAGCCTAAGGCCCCGAGGCCCCGCCTGTGCAAAGGCCCAGAAATGCCCAAATGATGCACAGGAAATAGTCGCCGAGGCCGGGGTTCTATAGCCTTTGGTCCGCGGGGGTTGGGGTGGGGGTCTGGGGCCTGCGTCGAAATGGCACAGTTTTGAGGGCCTCGGCGCCAGAGGAGGCTACGGTCGAGGCCCGCCTAAAATGGCAAGAAATGCCCAGTGAGCGTGCGCAAATACCGCCGGCCGGTGGGCTATTGCATTTGTTCCCGGGGGGTTGGGGGGGGGGGTCGGGGATTCTGGGCATCGGAAATTTGTTTAGTATTTTGAGGGCCTGTGCCTGGGAGCCTACGGCCGAGGCCCGCCCCTAAAAGACAAGAATGCGCCACGGCGCAGCAAGAAATAGTGTCCGATCCGGTGGGCTATAGCCTTTGGTCCGCGGGTGGGAAGGTGCTCGGGCTCAAGGCCGAATGGTACGCTTTTTCGAGGGTCCTCGTGGTGACCAGCTGAGGCTACGGTCGAGGCCTGCTTAAAATGACGAAATACCTAGCGGCGCAACGCGTGAAATAGTAGCTCAGGCCGGTGGGCTATGGCGTTTGGTCCGCGGGGGTGGGAATGGGGTTCGGGGCCTGGGGCCGGAAATGGCATGCCGAGGGTCCTCGTGTGGCAAGTGGGAGGCTACGGTCAGAGGCATGTCGTAAAATGACAAGAAATGCCCGGCGGCGCAGCGCACGAAATTGTCGCAGCTGGGTGGGCACATAGCCTTTGGTCCGCAGGGTCGGGGGTTCAGGCCTGGCCGTCGGAAATGGGTACTTTTTCGAGGGTCCTCGTGCCTGGGAGGCTACGGCCGAAGCCTGCCTAAATGACGAGAAATACCCAACAAGCGCAGCGTGAAATAGTAGCCGAGGCCGTGGCCAGCCTTGGTCCGCTGGGCCGGGAGGGGGTTCGGGACTCGGGCCGGAAATGGGCACAGTCTTTTCGAGGGTCCTCGTGGTGCCTGGGCAGGCTACGTCGAGGCCCGCTAAATGGCAAGAAATGCCTGGGCCAGCGCGCAAGAAAATAGTTCTACGAGCCCGTGGGCTATAGCCTTGGTCCGCAGGGTCTGGGGAGCGGGTTCGGGCCTGGGTGTCGAAAATGGTACATGATTTTAGGCCTCAGATGCCCAAAGGGGAGGCTACAAGCCGCCTCAAAATGGCAAGAATGTCCAGCGGCGCAACACAGGTGAAATAGTCGCCGAGGGGTGGGCTATAGCCTGGTCCGCAGGGGTTGGGGAGGGGTTCGGGGCCTGGGCCGGAAATGGGCATGAGCTTTTCGAGGGTCCTCGGTGCGCCAAGACGAGGCTACGGCCGAGGCCTGCCCTAAATGGCAAGAATGCCCAGCGGCGCAGTCACAAGAAAATAGTCTACGAGCCCTGGGCTATAGCCTTTGGTCCGCAGGGTCGGGAGGGGGTTCGGGGCCTGGGCGCCGAAATGGGTACAGTCTTTTCGAGGGTCCTCGGTGCCCAGGGCGAGGCTACGCCGCAGGCTCGCCTAAATGGCAAGAAATGCCAGCGGCCAAGCGAGCGAAATTAGTTCACGAGCCCGGGGCTCTAGCCTTGGTCCGCTGGGTCGGGTGGGGGTCTGGGGCTCGCGTCGGAAATGGGTCCGCCTTTTCGAGGGGCCTCGTGACCAGTAGGAGGCTACGGCCGAGGCCCGCCTAAAAGGGAAGAAATGCCCAAGGATGCAACAAGGCCAATAGTCGCCGAGGCCGCGGGCCTATAGCCTGGTCCGCGGGGTTGGGAGTCAGTTCGGGGGCTCGGGAGTCGGAAATGGGTACAGCTATTTCGAGTGTCCTCGCAGTGCTCAGGGAGGCTACGGTCAGAAGCCTACGCTTAAAATGGCAAGATATACCCAGCGGCGCATCTCGCGAAATAGTCGCCGAGGCCGGCGGGCTATAGTCTTTGGTCCGCGGCGGCCGGGGGTTTCGGGGTTCGGGGCTCTGCATCGGAAATGGGTACGCCTTTTCTGGGGCCTCGTGTGCCTGGGAGGCTACGGTCGAGGCCTGCCCTAAATGGCAAATGCCCAACGCGCAGCGCCGAAATAGTCGCCGAGGCCGGTGGGCTATATCCTTTGGTGAGCGGGGGTCGGGAAGGGGTTCGGGGTTCGTGGTCCGCATCGGAAATGGGCACCGCTTTTCAAGGGGCCTCGTGGTGACCAGCGGTAGGCTACGGTCAGAAGCTCACGCCAAATGGCAAGAATGCCCAGCGGCGCAGCCCGCGAATAGTCGCCGAGGCCGCGGCTATAGCCTACGTCCGCTGGGGTCGGAGGGGCTTGTGGGTTCGGCCTGCATCGGAAATGGGTACAGTCTTTTCAAGGGGCCTCGTGTGCCTGGGCCGGTAGGCTACGGTCGAGGCCTGCCCTAAAATGGCAAGAATGCCCAGCCGCGCACAAGCGCCAAATAGCCGCCGAGGTCCGGGTGGGCTATATCCTCGTCCGCGGGGTCGAGGGGGTTCGTGGGTCTCGAGATCGGAAATGGGCACCGCCTTTTCAAGGGGCCTCGTGGTGACCAGCGTAGGATACGGTCGAGGCCCGCCCTAAAAGGAAGAAATGCCTGCGCATACGCACGAAATTATCGCCGAGGCCACTGGGCTATATCGCCTTTTCCGTGGCGGCCGGGGAGGGGGTCGGGGCTCTAGGCTCGGAAATGGGTCTAGTCTTTCGAGGGGCCTCAGGCGCCCAATGGAGGCTACGCCAGAGGCCTCGCCCTAAAATGGCAAGAAGTACCCAGCCGGAACACGCCAAACAGTCGCCGAGGCCGCGGGCCATAGCCTTTGGTCCGCTGGGGTATGGGTTCGGGGTTCGGGCGCCGAAATGGCACAGCTTTTCGAGGGTCCTCATGTACCAAAGGAGGCTACGGTCATAGGCCTCACCCTAAAATGGGAGGAAATACCCAAGAAAGACAACGCGAAATAGTCAGCTGAGGTCGGTGGCTATAGCCTTGGGTCTGGCGGGGGTCGGGAGGGGATTCGGGCCTGGTGTCGGAAATGGCATGCTTTTCGAGGGTCCCTGGTGACCAGTGGGAGGCTTACGGTCAGGGCCCGCCTAAAAGGGCAAGAAATACCTATCGATGCAAAGACGCGAAATAGTCACCCAGCCGCGGCTATAGCCTGGTCCGCTGGGGCTGGGGAGCGGATTCGGGGCCTGGGCCGGAAATGGGTACAATATTTTCAAGGGTCCTTGTTTCAGGAGGCTACGGTCGAGGCCCGCCGTGAAATGGCAGACAAATACAAGGAAATAGCCGCCAAGGCGTGGTCTATAGCCTTGGTCCGCTGGGGTTGGGAGGGGGTTCGGGCCTCAAGGGCCGGAAATGGGTACAGCATTTTCGAGGGTCCTCATGTGCCTGGGCCGGAGGCAACGCCAAGCCTACCCTAAATGGCAAGAAATACCTAGCGCGCAAGAAGTAACGAAATAGTCGCCGGGCCGCGTGGCTATAGCTGCCTTTTCCACGAGGGTTCCTGAGGGGGTCTGGGACTCTAGGCATCGGAAATCTGTCTAGTCTTTTGAGTGGTCTCGCAGCCTGGGAGCCTACAGCCGAGGCCCGCCCTTGGCAAGAATACCCCACGCGCACCGAATACTCCGAGCCCGGGCTATAGCCTTGGTCCGTGGGGATTGGGGTAGGGGTTCAGGGCTCGCATCGGACATGGGTCCGGGGCTTGCTGAGGGGCCTCGTGACCAGGGAGGTCTGTCGAGGCCCGCCTAGAAGGGCAGAAGAAATGCGCGATGCAGCGAAATAGTCGCCGAGGCCGCAGAGGCTATAGCCTTTGGTCCGCGGGGCCGGGGAGGGGGTTCGCACTGCCGCCGGAAATGGGTACGCCTTTTCGAGGTCCTCTATGTGCCCAGAGGCTACGTAAGCCTGCCCTAAAATGACGAGAAATACCATGGTGCATCGCGTGAAATAGTCGCCGAGGCCGGGCTATAGCCTTGGTCCGCGGGGTCGGGAGGGGGTTCCCGTGGTTCGGTGTCGAAAATGGCATGCCTTCCGAGGTCCTCGTAGCTGGGAGGTAACGCCAGAATCTCGCCTAAAATTGCAGTGAACCGCAACGCACAAGGTACCTAAATAGTCGCCAGGGCCGGTGGGCTATAGCGTCTGTTCCACGGGGGTTCGGGAAGGGGGTTCGGGGACTCTGGGCATCGGAAATGTGTCTAGTCTTTTTGAGTGGCCTAGTTTGCTCAGTGGGAGCCTACAGTCTGAGGCCTGCCCTAAAAAGGCAAGAAATGTCCAACAGCGCGGCGCGCGAAATAGTCTCCGAGCCCGGTGGGCTATAGCCTTTGGTCCGCGGGGGTTGGGGATGGGGATTCGGGGGCTCTGGTCGTCGGAAATGGGTCCAGTATTTTCGAGGGGCCTCGTACGCCCAGTGGGAGGCTACGGTCATAGGCTCGCCTAAATGGCAAGAATGCCCAAAGGGCACAACGCGCAAATAGTCGCCGAGGCCGGTGGGCTATAGCCTTCGTCCGCTGGGGTCGGGAGGGGGGTTCGGGGCTCGGTGGCGCAAACGTGTACAGTCCTTTCGAGGGTCCTAATGTTCCCATTGGGAGGCTACGATCAGAGGACCGCTCTGCACGGCAAGAAATGCCCAGCGGAGCGAGCGAATAGTCACCGACGCCGTGGCTATAGCCTGGTCCGCTGGGGGCTGGGGAGGGGGTTCGGGGCCTCGTGTCGAAAATGGGTACAGCTTTTCGAGGGTCCTCGTAACTAAGTGGAAGCCACGGTCAGAGGCCCGTCTAAAAGGGCAAGAAATGCCCAACGATGCAGGAAATAGTCGCCAAAGGCCGGTGGCTATAGTCTGGTCCGCTGGGGCTGGGAGGGGGATTCTGGGGCTCGTCATCGAAATGGGTACTGCCTTTATGAGGGTCCTCGTGCCCAGCTGGGAGGCGACGGTCAGAAGCTCGCCTTAAAATGACAAGAAATACCCAGCGCGCAGTGCTGGAAATAGTCGCCGAGGCCTGGGCTATAGTCTTGGTCCGCGGGGTCATGGGGTTCGGGGCCTGGTGTCAAAATGGGTACAGTGCTTTTCTTGGGTCCTCGTGTGCCTTGTGGGAGGCAACGGCATTAAGCATGCCCTAAAATTACGAGAAATGCCCAGCGGCACAGTGCACGAATTTGTCGCCGGGGCCGTTGGGCTATAGCATCTGTTCCTTGGGGGTTCGGGAGGGGATCTGGGACCTGTGGCAGGTGAAATTTGTCTAGTCTTTTGAGTGGCCTCGCAGGCTCAAGGCTAGCCGAGGCCCCGCCTAAAAGGCCCAAATGCCCAGCCGATGCAGCAGGAAATAGTCCGCCGAGGCCGGTGGTCTATAGCCTTGGTCCGCGGGGTCAGGGGTGGGGGTTCGGCCTGGGTGTCGAAATGGCATGTTTTGAGGGCCTGTGCGCCCAAGAGGAGGCTACGGTCGAGGCCTGCCCTAAAATGGCAAGAAATGCCCAGAGGAGCGCGAAATACCGCCGGTGGCTATAGCATTTGTTCCACGGGGTTTGGGAGGGGGTCGGGATTCGCATCGGAAATTTGTTTAGTATTTTGAGGCCTCGTGCCTGGGTGGGAGCCTACGGTCAGAGGCCTGCCCTAAAAAGACAAGAAATGCGCCACGGCGCAGCGCGTGAAATAGTGTCCGATCCCGGTGGGCTATAGCTTGTGGTCCGCGGGTGCAGGGAAGGTGCTTCGGGGCCTGGGCGCCGAATGGGTACAGCTTTTCGAGGGTCCTCGTGTGACCAGGGAGGCCACGGTCGAGGCCCGCTTAAATGACGAAATACCTAGCGGCGCAACGCGAAATAGTAGCTCAGCCGGTGGCTATAGCTTTGGTCCGCGGGGTTGGGAATGGGCTGGGGGCTCAAGGCCGGAAATGGGTACAGTCTTTTCGAGGGTCCTCGTGTGGCCAGTGGGAGGCTACGGTCAGAGGCATGTCGTAAAATGACAAGAAATGCCCGGCGGCGCAGCGCGCGAAATTGTCGCTGGGGCCGTGGGGCTAGCCTTGGTCCGCAGGGGTCAAGGGGGGTTCAGGGCTCGTCGGAAATGGGTACGCCTTTTTCGAGGGTCCTCATGTGCCTGGGAGGCTACGGTCAAGCCCGCCCTAAAATGACGAGAAATACCCAGCGGCGCAGCGCGGGAAATAGTATACGAGGCCGGTGGGCTATAGCCTGGTCCGCGGGGCCGGGAGGGGTTCGGGACTCGGGCGCCGGAAATGGGTACAGTCTTTTCGAGGGTCCTCGTGGTGCCCAAGGCGAGGCTACGGTCGAGGCCTGCCCTAAATGGCAAGAATGCCCAAGAGCGCGCAAAATAGTCTACGAGCCCGGTGGGCTATAGCCTTTGGTCCGCAGGGTCGGGAGCGGGTTCGGGGCTCGTCGAAAATGGGTACAGATTTTTAGGCCCTCAGATGCCCGGGGAGGCTACAACAAGCCCCGCCTAAAATGGCAAGAAATGTCCAGCGCGCAACAGGAAATAGTCGCCGAGGGCGGTGGGCTATAGCCTTTGGTCCGCAGGGTTGGGGAGGGGGTTCGGGGCTCAAGGCCGGAAATGGGCACAAGAGCTGAGGGTCCCTGGGTGCCCAAGACGAGGCTACGGTCGAGGCCTGCCCTAAAATGGCAAGAAATGCCCAGCGCAGCGTAAAATAGCTCCACGAGCCCGTGGGCTATAGCCTTGGTCCGCAGGGTCGGGGAGGGGGTTCGGGGCTCGGGCGCCGGAAATGGCAGTCTTTTCGAGGGTCCTCGGGTGCCCAAAGGCGAGGCTACGCCAGAGGCCTGCCCTAAAATGGCAAGAAATGCCCAGCGCAGCTGCAAGCAAATAGTTCACGAGCCCGTGGGCTCTAGCCTTTGGTCCGCGGGGGTTGGGGTGGGGGTTCAGGCTCGCCGGAAATGGGTCCGCTTTTTCGAGGGCCTGTGACCAAGAGAGGCTACGGTCGAGGCCTCGCCTAAAAAGGGAAGAAATGCCTGATGCAGCGCAAATAGTCGCCGAGGCCGTGGCCTATAGCCTTGGTCCGCGGGGGCTGGGAGTCAGTTCGGGGCTCGGGAGTCGGAAATGGCATGTCATTTCGAGTGTCCTCGCAGTGCCCAAAGGGAGGCTACGGTCAGAAGCCTACGCTAAAATGGCAAGAAATACCCAGTGGGCGCAGCCTGTGAAATAGTCGCCGAGGCCGGTGGGCTATAGTCTTCGTCCGCGGCGTCGGGGGTTTCGGGGTTCGGGGCCTGCATCGGAAATGGGTACAGTCTTTCAAGGCCTCGTGTGCCCAGCTGGGAGGCTACGGTCGAGGCCCGCCTAAAATGGCAAGAATGCCCAACGCGCAGCCACAAATAGTCGCCGAGGCCGCGGGCTATATCCTTGGTCCGCGGGGTCAAGGGGTTCGGGGTTCGTGGTCTGGGCATCGGAAATGGGCACCGCCTTTCAAGGGGCCTCGTGACCAGCGTAGGTTACGGTCAGAAGCCTCACGCCAATGCGGCAAGAATGCCCAGGGCGCAGCCCGTGAATAGTCGCCGAGGCCGCGGGCTATAGCCTTACGTCCGCGGGCCGGAGGGCTTCAGGGGTTCTGGGGCTCGCATCGGAAATGGGTACAGTCTTTTCAAGGGGCCTGTGCCCAGGTAGGCTACGGTCGAGGCCCGCCCTAAATGGCAAGAATGTGCCGCGCAGCCGCAAATAGTCGCCGAGGTCGGGGCTATATCCTTCGTCCGCTGGGGGGGAGGGGGTTCGTGGTCTCGTGATCGGAAATGGGCACCGCCTTTTCAAGGGGCCTCGTGGTGACCAGCGGTAGGATACGGTCGAGGCCCGCCTAAAAGTGGAAGAAATGCTCGGCGCAGTCAGCACGAAATTATCGCCGAGGCCACTGGGCTATATCGCCTTTTCCGTGGCGGCCTGGGGAGGGGTTCGGGGGCTCTAGGCTTCGAAATGGGTCTAGTCTTTCGAGGCCTGTGGCGCCCAATGGGAGGCTACGCCGTAGGCCCGCCTAAATGGCAAGAAGCACCACGAACACGCTGAAATAGTCGCCGAGGTGGGCCATAGCCTTTGGTCCGCGGGGTTGGGTTCGGGTTCGCGCCGGAAATGGGTACAGCCTTTTCGAGGGTCCTCATGTACCAGCTGAGGCTACGGTCATAGGCCTACCCTAAATGGGAGGAAATACCCAAAGAAGACAACGCCAAATAGTCGCCGAGGTCGGTGGCTATAGCCTTTTGGCCCGCTGGGTCAGAGGGGATTCGGGCCTGGTGTCGGAAATGGGTACGCCTTTTCGAGGGTCCTCGTGACCAGTGGGAGGCTACGGTCAGGGCTCGCCTAAAGGGCAAGAAATACCTATCGATGCAAAGACGCGAAATAGTCACCCAGCCGGTGGCTATAGCCTTTGGTCCGCGGGGCCGGGGAGCGGATTCGGGGCCTGGCCGGAAATGGGTACAATATTTTCAAGGGTCCTTGTTTCCTGGAGGCTACGGCCGAGGCCCGCCGTGAAATGGCAGTAATGCCCAGCTGCACAACAAGTGAAATAGTCGCCAAGGTGTGTGGTCTATAGCCTTCGTCCGCTGGGTCGGGAGGGGGTTCGGGGCCTCAAGGCCGGAAATGGGTACAGCATTTTCGAGTGTCCTCATGTGCCCGGGCCGGAGGCAACGCCAAGCCTACCCTAAAATGGCAAGAACAGGTACGAATAGTCGCCGGGGCCGGTGGGCTATAGCGTCTTTTCCACGAGGGTTCCGGAGGGGGGTTCGGGGAAGCTAGGAAACGGAAGTCTGTCAAGTCTTTTTGAGTGGTCTGCAGCTGGGAGCCATACCCGAGGCCTGCCCTAAAAAGGCAAGAAATACCCCACGGCGCAGCGCGCGAAATACTCTCCGAGCCCGGTGGGCTATAGCCTTTGGTCCGTGGGGATTGGGGTAGGGGGTTCAGGGGCTCTGGGCATCGGACATGGGTCCAGTCTTGTTGAGGGGCCTCGTGTGACCAGTGGGAGGCTGCGGTCAGAGGCCTGCCCTAGAAGGGCAAGAAATGCGCAGCGATGCAGCGCGCGAAATAGTCGCCGAGGCCGGTAGGCTATAGCCTTTGGTCCGCGGGGGTTGGGGAGGGGGGTTCGGGTACTCTGGTCGTCGGAAATGGGTACAGTCTTTTCGAGGGTCCTCTATGTGCCTGCTGAGGCTACGCGTAAGCCCGCCTAAAATGACGAGAAATACCCAGCGGGTGCATCGCGTGAAATAGTCGCCGAGGCCGGTGGGCTATAGCCTTTGGTCCGCGGGGGTTGGGGAGGGGGGTTCAGGGGTTCTGGGTGTCGAAAATGGGTACAGTCTTTCCGAGGGTCCTCGTGTGCCCAGCTGAGGTAACGCCGTAATCCCGCCTAAAATTGCAGGAATCGCCACAAAGGCACGTAAATAGTCGCCAGGCCGGTGGGCTATAGGCCTGCTCCACGGGGTTCGGAAGGGGTTCGGGACTCGGCATCGGAAATGTGTCTAGTCTTTTGAGTGGCCTAGTTTGCTGGGAGCCTCACTGAGGCCCGCCTAAAAGGCAAGAATGTCCAACAGGCGCGAATAGTCTCCGAGTCTGGGCTATAACCTTTGGTCCGCTGGGGTTGGGATGGGACTGGGGCCTGGCCGGAAATGGGTCCAAGATTTTCGAGGGCCTCAGACGCCTAAAGGGAGGCTTACGGTCATAGGCCCGCCCTAAATGGCAAGAATGCCTGGCACAACGTAAATAGTCGCCGAGGCTGGTGGGCTATAGCCTTGGTCCGCTGGGGTTGGGAGGGGTTCGGGGCCTGCATGGCAAACGTGTACAGTCCTTTCGAGGGTCCTAATGTTCCCATTGGGAGGCTACGATCAGAGGACTGCCCCAGAATGGCAAGAAATGCCCAGCGGCGGAGCGCGCGAAATAGTCACCGACGCCGGTGGGCTATAGCCTTTGGTCCGTGGGGGTTGGGGAGGGGGGTTCGGGGGCTCTGGGTGTCGAAAATGGGTACAGTCTTTTCGAGGGTCCTCGTGTAACCAGTGGAAGCCTACGGTCAGAGGTCGCCCTTGTGCGGCAAGAAATGCCCAACGATGCAGCTGCCAAATAGTCGCCAGCCGTGGGCTATAGTCTTGGTCCGCGGGGTTGGGAGGGGATTCGGGGCCCGTCATCGAAATGGGTACTGTCTTTATGAGGGTCCTCGTAGCCCATGGGAGGCGACGGTCAAGCCTGCCCTAAATGACAAGAAATACCCAGCGCGCTGCAAGGAAATAGCCGCCGAGGCCCGTGGGCTATAGTCTTTGGTCCGCTGGGGTCAAGGGGGTTCGGCCTGGGTGTCGAAAATGGGTACATGCCTTTTCGAGGGTCCTCGTGTGTTTAGTGGGAGGCAACGGCAAGAAGCCCCGCCTAAAATTACGAAATGCCCAGCGCACAAAGGCACGTAAATAGTCGCCGGGCCGTGGCTATAGATCTGCTCCATGGGGTTCGGGAGGGGATTCGGGACCTGTATGTGAAATTTGTCTAGTCTTTTGAGTGGCCTCGTGCTCGGGCAGCCTACAGGCCCGGGGCCTGCCCTAAAAGGGCAAGAAATACCCAGCGATGCAGCGCGTGAAATAGTCGCCGAGGCCGGTGGTCTATAGCTTTTGGTCCGCGGGGGTTGGGGTGGGGGGTTCGGGGGCTCTGGGTGTCAGAAATGGGTACAGTCTTTTCGAGGGGCCTCATGCGCCCAGTAGGAGGCTACGGTCAGAGGCCTGCCCTAAAATGGCAAGAAATGCCCAGAGGCGCGAAATACCGGGCCGTGTGGCTATAGCATTTGTTCCACGGGGTTTGGGAGGGGGTCGGGATTCCGGCATCGGAAATTTGTTTAGTATTTTTGAGGGCCTCGTGCCTGGGGAGCCTACGGTCGGAGGCCCGCCCTAAAAGACAAGAATGCGCCACGGCGCAGCGCAAAATAGTGTCCGATCCCGTGGGCTATAGCCTTTTGGTCCGGGGGGTGGGAAGGTGCTTCGGGCTCAAGGCCGAATGGGTACTTTTCGATGGTCCTCGTGTGACCAGGGGGAGGCTACGGTCAGAGGTCTGCTCTAAAATGACGAGAAATACCTAGCGGCGCAACGCGTGAAATAGAAGCTGAGGCCGCGGGTCTAGAGCTGTGGGTGAGCGGGGGTTGGGGAATGGGGTTCGGGGGCTCTGGGCGTCGGAAGTGGGTACAGTCGTTTCGAGGGTTCTCGTGGCTGCGGGAGGCTACGGTCGAGGCATGTCGAAATGACAAGAATGCCCGCGGCGCAGCTCTTTAAATTGTCGCTGGGGCCGGTGGGCTATAGCCTTTGGTCCGCAGGGTCGGGAAGGGGTTCAGGGCTGCCGCCGGAAATGGGTACGCCTTTTCGAGGGTCCTCATGTGCCTGGGAGGCTACCGAAGCCCGCCTAAAATGACGAAATACCCAGCGCGCAAGGTGAAATAGTAGCCGAGGCCGGTGGGCTATAGCCTGGTCCGCGGGGTTGGGAGGGGGTTCGGGACTCAAGCGCCGGAAATGGGTACATGCCTTTTTCGAGGGTCCTCGTGTGGCTGGCGAGGCTACGGTCGAGGCCCGCCCTAAATGGCAAGAAATGCCTGGGCCAGCGCAAAATAGTCTACGAGCCCGTGGCTATAGCCTTTGTCCGCAGGGGCCGGGGAGCGGGTTCGGCCTGGGTGTCAAAATGGCAGTATTTTTAGGGCCTCAGATGCCTGGGGGAGGCTACAATAAGCCTGCCCTAAAATGGCAAGAAATGTCCAGCGCGCAACAAGGTGAAATAGTCGCCGAGGGAGGTGGGCTATAGCCTTTGGTCCGCAGGGCTGGGAGGGGGTTCGGGGCTCTGGGCGCCGGAAATGGGCACAAGAGCTGAGGGTCCTCGGTGCCCAAAGACGAGGCTACGGTCGAGGCCCGCCCTAAATGGCAAGAAATGCCCAGCGCAGTCACAAGAAAATAGTCTACGAGCCCGTGGGCTATAGCCTTCGTCCGCAGGCTGGGAGGGGGTTCGGGGCCTGGCCGGAAATGGGTACAGTGTTTTCGAGGGTCCTCGGGTGCCCAGTACGAGGCTACGGTCAGAGGCCTGCCCTAAAATGGCAAGAAATGCCCAGCGGCGCAGCGCGCAAAATAGTCTACGAGCCCGGTGGGCTCTAGCCTTTGGTCCGCGGGGGTTGGGGTGGGGGGTTCAGGGCTCGGGCGCCGGAAATGGGTCCGCTTTTCGAGGGGCCTGTGCAGACCAAGAGAGAGGCTACGGTCAGAGGCCTGCCCTAAAAGGGGAAGAAATGCCCAGTGATGCAGCGCGCCAAATAGTCGCCGAGGCCGGTGGCCTATAGCCTTTGGTCCGCTGGGAGCTGGGAGTTCGGGGCCCGGAGTCGGAAATGGTACAGTCATTTCGAGTGTCCTCAGCTCAAAGTGGGAGGCTACGGTCAGAAGCCTACGCTCAAATGGCAAGAAATGCCCAGTGGCGCAGCGCGAGAAATAGTCGCCGAGGCCGTGGGCTATAGTCCCGGTCCGCGCGGTCGTGGGGTTTCGGGGGTTCGGGGCTCGCATCGGAAATGGGTACAGTCTTTCAAGGGCTCGTAGCCTGGGCCGGGAGGCTACGGTCGAGGCCCGCCCTAAATGGCAAGAATGCCCAGCGCGCGCACAAATAGTCGCCGAGGCCGGTGGGCTATATCCTTCGTCCGCGGGGTCGGGAAGGGGTTCGGGGTTCGTGGGTCCGCATCGGAAATGGGCACATTCTTTTACAGGGGCCTCTTGTGACCAGCGGTAGGCTACGGTCAGAGGCCTGCCCTAAAGGGAAGAAGAAATGCCTGGCGCACACAAATTATCGCCGAGGCCATTGGGCTATAGGCCTTTTCCGTGGGTCATGGCGAGGGGGTCTGGGGCTCTAGGCCGGAAATGGGTCTAGTCTTTTCGAGGGGCCTCGTGCGCCCAATGGGAGGCTACGCTCAGAGGCCTGCCCTAAGATGGCAAGAAATACCCAACGGTGCAGCGCGCGAAATAGTCGCTGAGGCCAGTGGGCTATAGCCTTTGGTCCGCAGGGTTGGGGAGGGGTGTTCGGGGACTCTGGGCATCGAAAATGGGTCTAGTCTTTTTACAGGGCCTCGTGTTTACTGGGGACCCACGGTCCGAGGCCCGCCCTAAAAAGGCAAAAAGAATGCCTGCGCAGCGCGCGAAATTGTGTACGAGCCCGGTGGGCTATAGCCTTTGGTCCGCGGGGGTTGGGGTGGGGGGTTCGGGGGCTCTGGGCATCGGAATGGGTACAGTCGTTTCAATGGTCCTTGTGTGCCCAGTACGAGGCTACGGTCAGAGGCCTACCCTAAAAAGGGGAAGAAATGCCCAGCGATGCAGCGCGCGAAATAGTCGCAGAGGCCGGTGGGCTATAGCCTTTGGTCCGTGGGGATTGGGGAGGGGGGTTCGGGGCTCGCATAGGAAATGGGTACCATCTTTTCGGGGGTCCTTGTGTGCCTGGGGAGGCTACGGCCACGAGGCCTGCCCTAAATGGCAAGAAATGCCCGCAATACAGTGCTGAAATAGTCGCCGAGGCCGGGCTATAGCTGCCTATTCCACGGGGTTAGGAGGGGGTTCAGGACTCAAGGCCGGAAACGGGTCAAGTCTTTTAAAGGGGCCTCGTGGATCCAGTGGGAGTCTACGGTCAGAGGCCTGCCCTAAAATGGCAAGAAATGCCTAGCGCCGCAGTTGGGCGAAATATTCGCCGAGGCTTGGGCTACAGCCTTGGCCTGGGGTCGGGAGGGGTGGGGGGACTCTAGGCATCGGAAATGGGTCCGCCTTTTGAGGGCCTCGGTGATCAGTGGGAGCCACGGTCGAGGGCTGCCATAAAACGAAATGCTGCGCGCAGCGCGAATACTTCCCCGCCGGTGCGCTTATAGGCCTGCTCCGGGGGTTGGGAGGGGTTCGGGACTCTGGGCCTCGGAAACGGGTCTAGTATTTTTTAGGTGCCTCGTGTGCCCAGGGAGAGGCTACGGTCAGAGGCCTGCCCTACAATGGCAAGAAATGCCCCACGGCGCAGCGCGCAAAATAGTCTACGAGCCCGTGCGGCTATAGCCTTGGTCCGCAGGGCCGGGGAGGGGGTTCGGGGCCCGGGCGCCGGAAATGGGTACAGTCTTTCGAGGGTCCTCGGTGCCCAAAGGCAGGCTACGCCAGAGGCCTACCCTAAAATGGCAAGAAATGCCCACGGCGCAGTCAAAATAGTCTACGAGCCCGGCGGGCTGTAGCCTTGGTCCGTCCGGGGTTGGGGTGGGGGTTCAGGCCTGGCATCGGAAATGGGTCCGCTTTTCGAGGGCCTGCAGACCAGTAGGAGGCTACGGTCAGAGGCCTGCCCTAAAAGGGGAAGAAATGCCCAGCGATACAGCGCGCCAAATAGTCGCCGAGGCCGGTGGCCTATAGCCTTTGGTCCGCGGGGGTTGGGGAGTTGGGGTCCGGGGGCTCTGGGAGTCGGAAATGGGTACAGTCATTTCGAGGGTCCTCGTGTGCCCAGTGGGAGGCTACGGTCAGAAGCCTACGCTCAAATGGCAAGAAATGCCCAGTGGCGCAGCCCGTGAAATAGTCGCCGAGGCCGGTGGCCATAGCCCACGTCCGCTGGGGCCGGAGGGGCTTCAGGGGTTCGGGGCCCGCACGGAAATGGCACAGTCTTTTCAAGGGGCCTGCAGCCTGGGCCGGTAGGCTACGGCCGAGGCCCGCCTAAATGGCAAGAATGCTCAGCAGCGCCAAATAGTCAGCCGAGGTCAGCGGCTATATCCTTTGGTCCGCGGGGTTGGGAGGGGGTTCGTGGGTCTCAGATCGGAAATGGGCACCGCCTTTTTCAAGGGGCCTCGTGACCAGCGGTAGGATACGGTCGAGGCCCGCCTAAAAGGGAAGAAATGCTCTGCGCAGCGCACGAAATTATCGAGGCCATTGGGCTATATCGCCTTTCCGCGGCGTGGGGAGGGGCTCAGGGTTCTAGGGGCTCGAAAATGGGTCTAGTCTTTTCGAGGGGCCCGTGTGCCCTAATGGGAGGTAGGCTACGCCGTAGGCTCGCCCTAAATGGCAAGAAATGCCCAGCGAACACGCTGCCAAATAGTCGCCGAGGTCGGGCCATAGCCTTGGGTCCGCGGGGTTGGGCATGGGGTTGGGGTCTCAGATCGGAAATGGGTACCGCCTTTTCAAGGGTCCCGTGGTGACCAGCGGTAGGATACGGTCGAGGCTCACCCTAAATGGGAGGAAATACCGAAGACAACGCCAAATTATCGCCGAGGCTCGGGGCTATAGCCTTTCTCCGTGGCGGCTGGGGAGGGGGATTTGGGGCCTCAGGCTCGGAAATGGGTCTAGTCTTTTCGAGGGTCCTCAGACCAATGGGAGGCTACGCCAGGCCCGCCCTAAAAGGCAAGAATACCATCGATGCAACACGCGAAATAGTCGCCGAGGCCGGGCCATAGCCTTTGGTCCGCGGGGCTGGGGAGCGGGACTGGGGGGCTCAAGGCCGGAAATGGGTACAATATTTCAAGGGTCCTCATGTACCCTGGGAGGCTACGGTCATAGGCCTACGCCAGGAAATGGCAGGAAATACACAAGTTAAATAGTCAGCCAAGGCGCTGGTCTATAGCCTTGGTCCGCTGGGGTTGGGGAGGGGATCTGGGCCTGGGTGTCGGAAATGGTACAGTTTTCGAGGGTCCTCGGTGACCAGCGGGGAGGCTACGGTCAGGCCTCGCCTAAAAGGGCAAGAAATACTCATCGATGCAGCACGCGAATAGTCACCCAGCCGGGCTAGCCTTTGGTCCGCTGGGGAGCGGATTCGGGGCCTGGCGCCGGAAATGGGTACAATATTTTCAAGGGTCCTTGTGTCCTGGGAGGCTACGGTCGAGGCTCCCGCCGTGAAATGGCAGTAATGCCCAAATGCAATACAAGGAAATAGTCGCCAAGGCAGTGTGGTTCATAGCCTTGGTCCGCGGGGTCGAGGTTCGGGCCTGGGCGCCGGAAATGGGTACAGCATTGAGGGTCCTCGCGTGCCCGGGCCGAGGCAACGGCCAGAAGCCTACCCTAAATGGCAAGAAATACCTAGCGAAGTTGCACGTAAATAGTCGCTGGGCCGGTGGCTATAGCCTTTTTTCCACGAGGGTTCCGGAGGGGGTTCGGGACTCTAGGCATCGGAAATCTGTCTAGTCTTTTGAGTGGTCTCGTGCAGCTGGGAGCCATACCCGAGGCCCCGCCCTAAAAGGCAAGAATACCCCACGCAGCACAATACTCTCCGAGCCCGGTGGCTATAGCCTTTGGTCCGTGGGGATCGGGGCAGGGGGTTCAGGCTCGCACCTGGACATGGGTCCGCCTTGCTTGAGGGGCCTCGTGTGACCATGGGGAGGTCATGGGTCGAGGCCCGCCAGAAGGGTAAGAAATGCGCAGCGATGCAGCTACGAATAGTCGCCGAGGCCGGTAGGCATAGCCTTTTGGTCCGCTGGGCTGGGAGGGGGTTCGGGTACTGTCGCCGGAAATGGGTACTTTTCGAGGGTCCTCATGTGCCTGGGAGAGGCTACGCTAAGCCCCGCCCTAAAATGACGAGAAATACCCAGCGGGTGCATCGCGTGAAATAGTCGCCGAGGCCGGTGGGCTATAGCCTTTGGTCCGCGGGGGTTGGGGAGGGGGTCTGTGGGTTCGGTGTCAAATGGGTATGCCTTCCGAGGGTCCTCGTGTGCCTGGGAGGTAACGGCCGTAATCCTCGCCCTAAAATTGCAGGAACCGCCCAGCACAAGGCACGTAAATAGTCGCCAGGCCGGGCTATAAAGGCCTGCTCCACGGGGTTCGGAAGGGGTTCGGGACTCGCATCGGAAATGTGTCTAGTCTTTTGAGTGGCCTAGTTTGCGCTATACCGAGGCCCGCCCTAAAAGGCAAGAAGATAGTCTCCGAGTCTTGGCTGGGCTATAGCCTTTGGTCCGGGGGTTGGGGATGGGGATCGGGGCTCCGCCGGAAATGGGTCCAAGATTTTTCGAGGGGCCTCAGACGCCCAAAGGGGGGAGGCTACGGTCATAGGCCCGCCTAAATGGCAAGAATGCCCAGGCACAACGTACAAATAGTCGCCGAGGCCGTGGCTATAGCCTTGGGTCCGCGGGGCAATGGGAGGGGGTTCGGGGCTCGTGGCGCAAACGTACAGTCCTTTCGAGGGTCCTAATGTTCCCATTGGGAGGCTACGATCGAGGATGCCCTGCACGGCAAGAAATGCCCAGGCGTGAGCGCCGCTGAATAGTCACCGACGCCGTGGGCTATAGCCTTGGTCCGTGGGGCTGGGAGGGGTTCGGGGCCTGTCGAAAATGGTACAGTTTTCGAGGGTCCTCGTAACCAAAGTGGAAGCTCACGGTCGAGGCCGGCCCTAAAAGGGCAAGAAATGCCCAACGATGCAGCATGCGAATAGTCGCCAGCCGTGGGCTATAGTCTTGGTCCGCGGGGTCGGGAGGGGATTCTGGGGCCCGTCATCAGAAATGGGTACTGTCTTTTTACGAGGGTCCTCGTGCCTGGGTGAGGCGACGGTCGAAGCCCGCCCTAAATGACAAGAAATACTCAGCAGCGCAACAGGTGAAATAGTCCGCCGAGGCCTGGGCTATAGTCTTGGTCCGCTGGGTCAAGGGGTCTGGGGCCTGGTGTCGAAATGGCAGCTTTTCGAGGGTCCTCGTAGCCTAGTGGGAGGCAACGCAAGAAGCCCGCCCTAAAATTACGAAATGCCCAAAGGCACAAAGGCACGTAAATAGTCGCCGGGCCGGTGGGCTATAAAGATCTGTCCATGGGGTTCTGGAGGGGATTCTGGGACCTGTGGCACAGTGAAATTTGTCTAGTCTTTGAGTGGCCCTGTGCCTGGGCTGGTAGCCTAAGGCCCCGAGGCCCGCCCTAAAAGGCCTGTAAATGCCCAATGATGCAACAAGGAAATAGTCGCCGAGGCCGGGTGGTCTATAGCCTTGGTCCGCTGGGGTCAGGGGGGTTCGGGGCCTGTGTCGAAATGGCATGGCCTTTTGAGGGCCTGGCGCCCAAGAGGAGGCTACGGTCGAGGCCTGCCCTAAATGGCAAGAAATGCCCAGGAGCGTGCGTAAATACCACGGGCCGTGGTATAGCATTTGTTCCACGGGGTTTGGGAGGGGGTCGATTCTGGCATCGGAAATTTGTTTAGTATTTTGAGGGGCCTTGTGCTCAGGAGCCTACGGTCGGAGGCCCGCCCTAAAAGACAAGAAATGCGCCACGCGCAGTCACAAGAAATAGTGTCCGATCCGTGGCTATAGCCTTTGGTCCGCGGGGTGGGAAGGTGCCGGGCTCGGGCGCCGAATGGCATAGCTTTTCGAGGGTCCTCGTGGTGACCAGTGAGGCTACGGTCAGAGGCCTGCTCTAAATGACGAGAAATACCTAGCGGGCGCAACGCGTGAAATAGTAGCTCAGCCGTGGGCCATAGCTTTTGGGTCCGCTGGGGCCGGGGAATGGGGTCTGGGGCTCAAGCGCCGGAAATGGGTACATGTTTTCGAGGGTCCTCGTGGGAGGCTACGGTCAGAGGCATGTCGAAATGACAAGAATGCCCGCGCGCAGCGCACTAAATTGTCACTGGGGCCGGTGGGCTATAGCCTGGTCCGCAGGGTCAAGGGGGTTCCTGGGCTCGCCGGAAATGGGCATGCCTTTTCGAGGGTCCCTGCGTGCCTGGGAGGCTACGGCCAGAAGCCTGCCCTAAATGACGAAATACCCAGCGCAGTGTGAAATAGTAGCCGAGGCCGTGGCTATAGCCTGGTCCGCTGGGGTCGGGAGGGGGTTCGGGACTCGGCCGGAAATGGCATGCCTTTTTCGAGGGTCCTCGTAGCCCAAGGGCGAGGCTACGTGAGGCCCGCCCTAAAATGGCAAGGCGCAGCAAAATAGTTCCACGAGCCCGTGGGCTATAGCCTTTGGTCCGCAGGGTCGGGGAGCGGGTTCGGGGCCTGGGTGTCGAAAATGGTACAGATTTTTAGGGCCTCAGATGCCCAAAGGAGGCTACAACAAGCCTGCCCTAAAATGGCAAGAAATGTCCAGCGCGCAGCACAAGGTGAAATAGTCGCCGAGGGCGGTGGGGCTATAGCCTCGGTCCGCAGGGGTCAGGGAGGGGGTTCGGGGCTCGGGCCGGAAATGGGTACAAGAGTTTCTGAGGGTCCTCGGTGCCCAAGACGAGGCTACGGTCAGAGGCCCGCCCTAAATGGCAAGAATGCCCAGCAGCGCAAAATAGTCTCACGAGCCCGTGGGCTATAGCCTTTGGTCCGCAGGGTCGGGAGGGGGTCTGGGGCTCAAGGCCGGAAATGGGTACAGTCCTTTTCGAGGGTCCTCGGTGCCCGGCAGGCTACGCCAGAGGCCTGCCCTAAAATGGCAAGAAATGCCCAGCAAGCGCGCAGAATAGTTCACGAGCCCTGCGGGCTCAGCCTCGTCCGCGGGGTGGGGGGGGGGGGTTCGGGGGCTCTGGGCGTCGGAAATGGGTCCAGTCTTTTCGAGGGGCCTCGTGTGACCAGTAGGAGGCTACGGTCAGAGGCCTGCCCTAAAAGGGGAAGAAATGCCCAGTGATGCAGCGCGCCAAATAGTCGCCGAGGCCGGTGGCCTATAGCCTTTGGTCCGCGGGGGTTGGGGAGTTGGGGTTCGGGGGCTCTGGGAGTCGGAAATGGGTACAGTCATTTCGAGGGTCCTCGTGTGCCCAGTGGGAGGTTACGGTCAGAAGCCCACGCTAAATGGCAAGAAATACCCAGGGCGAAGCCTGTGAAATAGTCGCCGAGGCCGGTGGGCTTTAGTCTTGGTCCGCGCGTCGGGGGGTTTCGGGGTTCGGGGCCTGCATCGGAAATGGGTACAGTCTTTTCAAGGGGCCTCGTAGCTCACGTGAGGCTACGGTCAGAGGCCTGCCCTAAATGGCAAGAATGCTCAGCAGCGCAGCGCCAAATAGTCGCCGAGGTCAGGTGGGCTATATCCTTTCGTCCGCGGGTCGGGGAAGGGGTTCAGGGGTTCGTGGGTCCGGGCATCGGAAATGGGCACCGTTTTCAAGGGGCCTCGCAGACCAGCGGTAGGCTACGGTCGAGGCCCGCCTGTAAGGAAGAAATGCTCGCGCAGCACACACAAATTATCGCCGAGGCCATTGGGCTATCGGGCTGGCCTTTTCCGTGGGGTTGGCGAGGGGGTTCGGGGCCCCAGGCGCCGGAAATGGGTCTAGTCTTTTCGAGGCCTCGTGCGCCCAATGGGAGGCTACGCTCAGAGGCCTGCCCTAAGATGGCAAGAAATACCCAACGGTGCAGCGCGCGAAATAGTCGTTGAGGCCAGTGGGCTATAGCCTTTGGTCCGCAGGGTTGGGGAGGGGTGTTCGGGACTGCATCGAAATGGGTCTAGTCTTTACAGGCCTCGTGGTGTTTCATTGGGGACCCACGGTCCGAGGCCTGCCCCTAAAAGGCAAAAGAAATGCCCGCGCGCAGCGCCGAACAATTGTGTACGAGCCCTGGGCTATAGCCTCGTCCGCGGGGTCAGTGGGGGTTCGGGGCCTGGGCATCGGAATGGGTACAGTCGCTTCAATGGTCCTTGTGTGCCCAAGACGAGGCTACGGTCGAGGCCTCACCCTAAAAGGGGAAGAAATGCCCACGATGCAGCGCTAAATAGTCGCAGAGGCCGCGGCTATAGCCTTTGGTCCGTGGGGATTGGGAGGGGGTTCGGGGCCTGGGCATAGGAAATGGGTACCATCTTTCGGGGTCCTTGTGTGCCCATGGGAGGCTACGGTCGAGGCTCGCCCTAAATGGCAAGAATGCCCGGTCATAGTCACAGGAAATAGTCGCCGAGGCCGGGCTATGGCCTATTCCATGGGGGTTAGGGAGGTTCGTGGACTCGGGCGCCGGAAACGGGTCAAGTCTTTCAAGGGGCCTGGGATCCAGGGAGTCTACGGTACGAGGCCTGCCCTAAATGGCAAGAAATGCCTAAGGCCGCAAGGCGCGAAATATTCGCCGAGGCTGGGCTACAGCCTTTGGCCCGGGGCTGGGAGGTTCGGGACCTAGGCATCGGAAATGGGTCCGCCTCTGAGGGCCTCGTGATCAGCGGAGCCACGGTCGAGGGCTGCCATAAAAACGAGAATGCTCGCGCGCAGCGAATACTCTCCCGGCCAGGCGCTTATAGGCCTGCTCCGCTGGGGCCGGGGAGGGGGTTCGGGACTCGCATCGGAAACGGGTCTAGTATTTTCGTAGCCAGTGAGAGGCTGGTCGAGGCCCCGCCCTAAAATGGCAAGAAATGCCCAGCGGCGCAGCAAAATAGTCTACGAGCCCTGTGGGCTATAGCCTTTGGTCCGCAGGGTCGGGAGGGGTCGGGGCCGGGCGCCGGAAATGGGTACAGTCTTTCGAGGGTCCTCGGTGCCCAAAGGCGAGGCTACGCCAGAGGCTCACCCCAAATGGCAAGAAATGCCCAACAAGCAGAAAATAGTCTACGAGCCCGGCGGGCTGTAGCCTTGGTCCGCGGGCTGGGGTGGGGTTCAGGCCTGCATCGGAAATGGGTCCGCTTTTCGAGGGGCCTCGTGACCAAGAGAGGCTACGGTCGAGGCCCGCCCTCAAAGGGGAAGAAATGCTCACGATACAGCGCGCCAAATAGTCGCCGAGGCCGGTGGCCTATAGCCTGGGTCCGCTGGGTCGGGGAGTCAGTCCGGGGCCTCTGGGAGTCGGAAATTGGTACAGTCATTTCGAGGGTCCTCGGTGCCTGCGGAGGTTACGGTCAGAAGCTCACGCCAAATGGCAAGAAATGCCCAGCGGGCGCAGCCCGTGAATAGTCGCCGAGGCCGGGCCATAGCCACGTCCGCTGGGCCGGGAGGGGCTTCAGGGTTCGGGGCCCGGCATCGGAAATGGGTACAGTCTTTCAAGGGCCTGCAGCCTGGGCCGGTAGGCTACGGTCGAGGCCTGCCCTAAATGGCAAGAATGCCCAGCACAGCGCAACAAATAGTCGTCGAGGTCGGGTGGGCTATATCCTTTGGTCCGCTGGGATGGGAGGGGGTTCGTGGTCTCGCATCGGAAATGGGCACCGCTTTTCAAGGGGGCCGGTGACCAGCGGTAGGATCCGTTCTGAGGCCTGCCCTAAAAAGGCAATAAATGCCCTGCGGCGCAGCGCTCGAAATTTTCGCTGAGGCCATTGGGCTATATCTTCTTTTCCGTGGCGGTGGGGGAGGGGGGTTTGGGGGCTCTAGGCTTCGGAAATGGTCTAGTCTTTCGAGGGGCCTCGCGCCAATGGAGGCTACGCCAGAGGCCTGCCCTAAATGGCAAGAAGTACCCAGAACACGCGCAAATAGTCGCCGAGGTGGGGCCATAGCCTTTGGTCCGCGGGGTTGGGCAGTATGGGTTCGGGTTCGGCCGGAAATGGCATGCCTTTTCGAGGGTCCTCATGTACCCAAAGGGAGGCTACGGTCATAGGCCTACCCTAAATGGGAGGAAATACCCAGAAAGCACAACGCGAAATAGTCGCCGAGGCCGGGCTATAGCCTTTGGTCCGCTGGGGTTGGGAGGGGATCTGGGGCCTGGGTGTCGGAAATGGTACGCTTTTTCGAGGGTCCTCGTGACCAGTGGAGGCTACGGTCAGGGGCTCGCCTAAAAGGGCAAGAAATACCTATCGATGCAGACGCGAAATAGTCGCCAGCCGCTGGCTATAGCCTGGTCCGCGGGGTTGGGGAGCGGATCTGGGCCTGCCGGAAATGGGTACAATATTTTCAAGGGTCCTTGTGTCCCCAATGGGAGGCTACGGTCAGAGGCCTGCCGTGAAATGGCAAGTAATGCGCCAGGCACAACAAGGAAATAGTCGCCAAGGCGTGGTCTATAGCCTTGGTCCGCTGGGCTGGGAGGGGATCTGGGCCTGTGTCGGAAATGGGTACAGCCTTTTCGAGGGTCCTCGTGACCAAGTGGGGGGCTACGGTCAGGGCCCGCCTAAAAGGGCAAGAAATACCCATCGATGCAGCACGCAAATAGTCGCCAGCCGCTGGCTATAGCCTTGGTCCGCGGGGTTGGGGAGCGGATTCGGGGCCTGGCCGGAAATGGGGCAATATTTTCAAGGGTCCTGTGTCCCTGGGGAGGTTACTACGAGGCTCGCCGTGAAATTGCAAGTAATGCCCAGCTGCACAACAAGGTGAAATAGTCGCCATGTGTGGTCTATAGCCTTTGGTCCGCGGGGTTGGGAGGGGGTTCGGGGCTCAAGGCCGGAAATGGGTACAGCATTTTCGAGGGTCCTCATGTGCCCAGTCGGAGGCAACGGCCAGAAGCCTACCCTAAAATGGCAAGAAATACCTAGCGGCGCAGTGCACGAAATAGTCGCCGGGGCCGGTGGGCTATAGCGTCTTTTCCACGAGGGTTCCGGAGGGGGGTTCGGGGACTCTAGGCATCGGAAATCTGTCTAGTCTTTTTGAGTGGTCTCGTGTGCTCAGTGGGAGCCTACAGTCTGAGGCCTGCCCTAAAAAGGCAAGAAATACCCCACGGCGCAGCGCGCGAAATACTCTCCGAGCCCGGTGGGCTATAGCCTTTGGTCCGTGGGGATTGGGGTAGGGTCTGTGGGCTCGGGCATCGGACATGGTTCCAGTCATGTTGAGGGGCCTCGTGACCAAAGGGGAGGTCATGGTCAGAGGCCCGCCTCAGAAGCAAGAAGAAATGCGCAGCATGATGCACACATGAATAGTCGCCGAGGCTTCAGAGGGCTATAGCCTGGTCCGCGGGCCGGGAGGGGGTTCGCACTGTTGCTCGGAAATGGGTACAGCCTTTTCGAGGGTCCTATGTGCCTGAGGCTACGGCAGAAGCTCGCTAAATGACGAGAAATACCCAGCTGGGTACATCGCGGAAATAGTCGCCGAGGCCGGTGGGCTATAGCCTGGTCCGGGGGCTGGGAGGGGTTCTGTGGGTTCCGGTGTCAAAATGGCATGCCTTTCCGAGGGTCCTCGTGCCCAGCTGGGAGGTAACGCCGAATCCCGCCCTAAAATTGCAGAACCGCCATGCCGCACAAGGCACGAATAGCCGCCAGGCCGGTGGGCTATAGCGCCTGCTCCACGGGGTTCGGGACTCGGCATCGGAAATGTGTCTAGTCTTTGAGTGGCCTAGTTTGCTGGGAGCCTATACCGAGGCCCCGCCCTAAAAGGCAAGAAATGTCCAACATGTCAGGCGCGAATAGTCTCCGAGTCCCGGCGGCTATAGCCTGGTCCGCTGGGGCCGGGGATGGGATTCGGGGCTCGTCGCCGGAAATGGGTCCAGATTTTCGAGGGCCTCAGACGCCCAAAGGGGAGGCTACGGTCCATAGGCCCGCCTTAAATGGCAAGAAATGCCCAAAGGCACAACGCGAAATAGTCTCCGAGCCCGGTGGGCTATAGCCTTTGGTCCGCGGGGGTTGGGGAGGGGGGTTCGGGGGCTCTGGGTGGCGCAAACGTGTACAGTCCTTTCGAGGGTCCTAATGTTCCCATTGGGAGGCTACGATCAGAGGACTGCCCCAGAATGGCAAGAAATGCCCAGCGGCGGAGCGCGCGAAATAGTCACCGACGCCGGTGGGCTATAGCCTTTGGTCCGTGGGCTGGGAGGGGGTTCGGGGCCTGTGTCGAAAATGGCAGTCTTTTCGAGGGTCTCGTAACTGCGGAAGCTTCACGGTCGAGGCGTCCCTAAAAGGGCAAGAAATGCCCAACGATGCAGCGCCACAAATAGTCGCCAGCCGGTGGGCTATAGTCTTGGTCCGCTGGGCTGGGAGGATTCGGGGCTCAACATCGAAATGGGTACCTTTTTGAGGGTCCTCGTAGCCTGGGAGGCGACGTCGAAGCGCCCTAAATGACAAGAAATACCCAGCGCAACAGCGTGAAATAGTCGCCGAGGCGTGGGCTATAGTCTTGGTCCGCGGGTCAAGGGGTTCGGGGCCTGCGTCGAAAATGGCATGCCTTTTCGAGGGTCCTCGTGTGCCTAGTGGGAGGCAACGGCAAGAAGCCTGCCCTAAAATTACGAGAAATGCCCAGCGGCACAGTGCACGAAATAGTCGCCGGGGCCGGTGGGCTATAGCATCTGTTCCATGGGGGTTCGGGAGGGGGATTCGGGGACTCAGGGCACAGGAAATTTGTCTAGTCTTTGAGTGGGCCTGAGCCAAAGGCGAGCTCACAGCCTGAGGCCTGTAAAGGCCTGTAAATGCCCAACGATGCACACAGGAAATAGTCGCCGAGGCAGGTGGTCTATAGCCTTGGGTCCGCGGGCGTTGGGGTGGGGGTCGGGGGCTATGTCAGAAATGGGTACAGTCTTTTTGAGGGGCCTCGTGCGCCCAGTAGGAGGCTACGGTCAGAGGCCTGCCCTAAAATGGCAAGAAATGCCCAGAGGAGCGGTGCGCGAAATACTCGCCGGGGCCGGTGGGCTATAGCATTTGTTCCACGGGGGTTTGGGAGGGGGGTCGGGGATTCTGGGCATCGGAAATTTGTTTAGTATTTTTGAGGGGCCTCGTGTGCTCAGTGGGAGCCTACGGTCGGAGGCCTGCCCTAAAAAGACAAGAAATGCGCCACGGCGCAGCGCGCAAAATAGTGTCCGATCCCGGTGGGCTATAGCCTTGGTCCGCGGGTGGGGAAGGTGCTTCGGGGCCTGCCGAATGGGTACAGTTTTTTTCGAGGGTCCTCGTGACCAGTGAGGCTACGGTCGAGGCCTGCTCTAAATGACGAAATACTTAGCGCGCAACGCGTGAAATAGTAGCTCAGGCCGTGGGCTATAGCTGGTCCGCGGGGTTGGGGAATGGGTTCGGGGCTCAAGGCCGAAATGGGCACAGTCTTTCGAGGGTCCTCGTGGCCAGTGGGAGGCTACGAGGCATGTCGAAATGACAAGAAATGCCCGGCGGCGCAGCGCATTTAAATTGTCACTGGGGCCGTGGGCTATAGCCTTGGTCCGCAGGGCTGGGAAGGGGGTTCAGGGCTCGGGTCGCCGGAAATGGGTACGCCTTTTCGAGGGTCCTCATGTGCCTGGGAGGCTACGGCCGAAGCCCGCCTAAAATGACGAACAATACCCAGCGCGCAGCTGTGAAATAAGTAGCCGAGGCCGTGGCTATAGCCTTTGGTCCGCTGGGGTCGGGAGGGGGGTTCGGGACTCGGCGCTTAAATGGGTACAGTCTTTCGAGGGTCCTGTGGTGCCCAGCGTAGGCTACGGTCGAGGCCCGCCTCTAAATGGCAAGAATGCCCAGCGGGCGCAGTCACAAGAAAATAGTTCACGAGCCCTGGCTACAGGACCGTCCGCAGGGTCGGGGAGCGGGGTTCTGGGGCCTCGTGTCGAAAATGGGTACAGATTTTTTAGGGCCTCAGATGCCGGGTGAGGCTACAATAAGCCTCGCCCTAAATGGCAAGAAATGTCCAGCGCCAGTCAAGGTGAAATAGCCACGTTGTCACAATGGGCTATAGCCTTTGGTCCGCAGGGTCAAGGGGGTTCAGGCTCGTCGCCGGAAATGTTTTCGAGGGTCCTCATGTGCCTGGCTCACGGAAGCCCGCCTTAAATGACGAGAAATACCCCAGCAGCGCAAGAATAGTAGCCACGAGTCAGCCGTGGGCTATAGCTTTCAGTCCGCGGGGGCTGGGAGGGGGTTCGGGACTCGGCCGGAAATGGGTACAGTCTTTTCGAGGGTCCTCGTGTGCCTGGCGAGGCTACGGTCGAGGCCCGCCCTAAAATGGCAAGAATGCCCAGCGCAGTCACAAGAAATAGCTCACGAGCCCGCGGGCTATAGCCTTTGGTCCCAGGGGGTCGGGAGTGGGTTCTGGGGCTCGGGTCGAAATGGTACAGTATTTTTCAGGGCCCTCAGATGCCCAAAGGGGAGGCTACAACAAGCCCGCCTAAATGGCAAGAAATGTCCAGCTGCGCCAGTGAAATAGTCACGAGGCGGGTTATGCAGCCTTGGTCCGCAGGGCCGAGGGGGTCTGGGGCTCGCCGAAATGGGTACAGGTTTTGAGGGTCCGGTGCCCAAGACGTAGGCTACGGGTAGTTCCTAAAATGGCAAGAAATGCCCAGCTGCATGCACAGAAATAGTCTACGAGGCCCGTGGGCTATAGCCTTGGTCCGCAGGTCAGAGGGGGTTCGGGGCCTGGGCCGGAAATGGTACAGCCTTTCGAGGGTCCCTTGGTGCTCAAAGGCGAGGCTACGCCGTGAGGCTCGCCTAAATGGCAAGAAATGCCCAATGCGCATGAAGCGAAATAGTCTACGAGTCTGGGCTCTAGCCTCAGTCCGCGGGGTCAGGTGGGGGTTCAGGCTGGGCGCCGGAAATGGGTCCAGCTTTTTCGAGGGGCCTGGTGACGTGAGGGAGGCTACGGCCGGAGGCCTGCCTTGTGTGCGGGAAGAAATGCCCACGAGCGCTGGCCAAATAGTCGCCGAGGCCGTGGCTATAGCCTCGTCCTGGGGCGGGGTTCGGGGCTCGGGAGTCGGAAATGGTACAGTCATTTCGAGGGTCCTCGTGGCTCAAGGAGGCTACGTCAGAGGCTCGCCAAATGGCAAGAAATACCCAGCGGGCGCAGCCTGAAATAGTCGCCGAGGCCGTGGGCTATAGTCTGGTCCGCGCGTCGTCGGGGGTCTGGGGCCTGGGCATCGGAAACGGGTACAGGCTTTTCAAGGGGCCTCGTGGTGCTCAGCCGGAGGCTACGTCGAGGTCTGCCCTAAATGGCAAGAATGCTAAGCGCGCGCACAAGGCGAAATAGTCGCCGAGGTCGTGTGGGCTATATCTTTGGTCCGCGGGGGTCGGGGTAGGGGGTTCGTGGGTCCGGGCATCGAAATGGGCACGCCTTTTCAAGGGGCCTCGTGCAGACCAGGCGACATTACGGTCGAGGCCCGCCTGTAAGAAGAAATGCTCATACAAGCAGTCACAGCCAAATTATCGCCGAGGCCATTGGCTATAGCTGCCTTTTCCGTGGGGTTACAGGGGGTTCGGGGCCTAGGCGCCGAAATGGGTCTAGTCTTTCGAGGGCCTCGCGCCCAATGGGAGGCTACGCTGAGGCCCGCCCTAAGATGGCAAGAAATACCCAACTGCAGCGCTAAATAGTCGCCGAGGTCACATAGCCTGGTCCGCAGGGTCGGGAGGAGGTGTTCGGGACTGCATCGAAATGGGTCTAGTCTTACAGTGGCCTCGTGTGTTTCTATTGGGACCTACGCCCGAGGCTCACCTAAAAAGGCAAAGAAATGCCGCGCAGTCACGCGAATTGTGACGAGCCCGTGGGCTATAGCCTGGTCCGCTGGGGGTTGGGTGGGGTTCTGGGGCCTGCATCGGAATGGGTACAGTCGCTTCAATGGTCCTTGTGTGCCCAAGACGAGGCTACTTGGCCAGAGGCCTCACCCTAAAAGGGAAGAAATGCCCAATGCATGCAGCGAATAGTCGCAGAGGCCGGTGGCTAGCCTTTGGTCCGTGGGGACTGGGAGGGGGTTCGGGCCTGGCACAGAAATGGGTACCATCTTTTCGGGGTCCTGTGTGCCCAAGTGAGGCTACGGTCGAGGCCCGCCCTAAAATGGCAAGAATGCCCGCAGAACAGCAGTCACAGGAAATAGTCGCCGAGGCCGGGCGGGCTATGCTCATTCCATGGGGTTAGTGGAGGGGGTTCGTGGACCTCGGGCGCCGGAAACCGGTCAAGTCTTTTCAAGGGGCCTCGTGCTGCCGGTGGGAGTCTACGGTCCGAGGCCTGCCCTAAAATGGCAAGAAGGCGCGAATATTCGCCGAGGCCGGTGGGCTACAGCCGTGTGCCCGCGGGGTTGGGGAGGGGTTCAGGGACTCTAGGCATCGGAAATGGGTCCGGGTCTTTGAGGCCGCAGGAGCCTACGCACGAGGGCTGCCATAAAACGAATGCCTCGGCGCACACGCTGAATACTCTCCCCGCCGGTGCGCCAGGCCTGCCGCTGGGGTTGGGGAGGGGGTTCGGGACCTGCATCGGAAACGGGTCTAGTATTTTAGTGCCTGTGTGCTCAGTGAGAGGCTACGTCGAGGCTCGCCCTAAATGGCAAGAAATGCCCAACGCAAGGCGTAAAAAATAGCTCCACGAGCCCGTGGGCTATAGCCTTTGGTCCGCAGGGTCGGGAGGGGGTTCGGGGTCCCTGGGCGTCGGAAATGGGTACAGTCTTTTCGAGGGTCCTCGGTGCAGCCGCGAGGCTACGCCAGAGGCTCACCCTAAATGGCAAGAAATGCCCAGCAGTCGCAAAATAGTCTACGAGTCTACGGGCTGTAGCCTTGGTCCGCGGGTCAGCGGGGGGGTTCAGGGCTCGCATCGGAAATGGGTCCAGCTTTTTCGAGGGCCTCGTGACCAAGAGGAGGCTACGTCGAGGCCCCGCCTCGGAAGAAATGTCAGCGACATACTAAATAGTCGCCGAGGCCGGTGGCCTATAGCCTTGGTCCGCGGGCCGGGGAGTCAGTCCGGGGCTCGGAGTCGAAATGGGTACCCATTTCGAGGGTCCTCGTGGTGCCCAAAGTGGGAGGTTACGTCAGAAGCTCACGCCAAATGGCAAGAGCCTGGCGCAGCCCGTGAGGCGCATAGTCGCCGAGGTCATGGGCTATAGCCCCTCACGTCCGCGGGCCGGGGAGGGCTTGTGGGTTCTGGGGCCTCGCATCGGAAATGGGTACAGTCTTTTTCTCAGCCTGTGTGCAGGCTACGGTCGAGGCCCGCCTAAAATGGCAAGAATGCCCAGCCGCAGCCGAAATAGTCGCCGAGGCTGGTGGGCTATATCCTTGGTCCGCTGGGGTTTTGAGGGGGTTCGTGGTCTCGATCGGAAATGGGCACCGCCTTCAAGGGGCCTCGTGGTGACCAGCGGTAGGATACGGCCAGAGGCCTGCCCTAAAAGCGGAAGAAATGCCCGCGCGCAGCATCAAATTATCGCCGAGGCCATTGGGCTATCGCCTTTTCCGTGGGCGGCTGGGAGGGGGTTGGGGCTCTAGGCTGGAAATGGGTCTAGTCTTTTCGAGGCCTCGCGCCCAATGGGAGGCTACGCTGAGGCCTGCCCTAAATGGCAAGAAGCACCATGAACACGCTAAATAGTCGCCGAGGCCGGGCCATAGCCTCGGTCCGCTGGGTCATATGGGTTCGGGTTCCGCCGGAAATGGGTACAATTTTTCGAGGGTCCCTCATGTACCCAAAGGAGGCTACGGGTCATAGGCCTACCCTAACATGGGAGGAAATACCCAAAGAGACAACGCAAATAGTCAGCCGAGGCTGGGCTATAGCCTGGTCCGCTGGGGTCAGAGGGGGATTCGGGGCCTGGGTCGGAAATGGCAGCCTTTTCGAGGGTCCTCGTGACCAAAGGGGAGGCTACGGTCAGGGCCCGCCTAAAAGCGGCAAGAAATACCCATCGATGCAGCACGCGAAATAGTCGCCAGCCGTGGCTATAGCCTTTGGTCCGCCGGGGGCAATGGGAGCTGGATTCCGGCCCGGCCGGAAATGGGTACAATATTTTCAAGGGTCAGTGTGTCCTGGGAGAGAGGCTACTGTGTCAGGCCCCCGCCGTGAAATGGCAGTACGCCCAGCCGCACAACAAGGTGAAATAGTCGCCAAGGCGTGGTCTATAGCCTTGGTCCGCTGGGGTCTGGGAGGGGGTCTGGGGCCTCAAGGCCGGAAATGGGTACAGCATTTTCGAGGGTCCTCATGTGCCCAGTCGGAGGCAACGGCCAGAAGCCTCACCCTAAAATGGCAAGAAATACAGCGCAGTGCACTAAATAGTCGCCGGGCCGGTGGCTATAAGGCCTTTTCCACGAGGGTTCGGAGGGGGTTCTGGGACCTAGGCATCGAAATCTGTCTAGTCATGGGAGCCATACCGAGGCCCGCTGGCAAGAATACTCCCACGGCCGAATACTCTCCCGTGGGCTATAGCCTTTGGTCCGTGGGGTCGGGGTTGGGGGTTCAGGGCTCGCACGGACATGGGTCCAGGGGCTTGCTGAGGGGCCTCGTGACCAAAGGGGAGGTCATGTCGAGGCCTCGCCTGAAGTAAGAAATGCGCAGCCGATGCCGCTGCTGAATAGTCGCCGAGGCCGTAGGCTATAGCCTTGGTCCGCGGGCCGGGAGGGGTTCGGCACTGGTCGGAAATGGGCAGCCTTCGAGGGTCCTCATGCCCAGTGAGGCTACGCCTCGCCTAAAATGACGAGAAATACCCAATGGGGTGCATCGCGTGAAATAGTCGCCGAGGCCGTGGCTATAGCCTTTTGGTCCGCGGGGTCAGGGGTTGTGGGTTCCGTGTCGAAATGGCAGCTCTTCCGAGGGTCCTCGTAGCCTGGGAGGTAACGCCGTAATCTGCTCTAAAATTGCAGAATCCGCCCAAAGACAAAGGTACGAAATAGTCGCCAGGCCGGTGGGCTATAAAGCCTGCTCCACGGGGTTCGGAAGGGGGTTCGGGGACTCGCATCGGAAATGTGTCTAGTCTTTGAGTGGCCTAGTTTGCTCATGGGAGCCTACCCGAGGCCCCGCCTAAAAGGCAAGAATGTCCAACAACAGTCACGAATAGTCTCCGAGCCCGTGGGCTATAGCCTCGGTCCGCGGGGGTTGGGGAGGGGGATTCGGGGGCTCTGGTCGTCGGAAATGGGTCCAGTATTTTCGAGGGGCCTCGTACGCCGAGAGGGAGGCTACGGTCAGAGGCCTGCCCTAAAATGGCAAGAAATGCCCAGTGGCACAACGTGCGAAATAGTCGCCGAGGCCGGTGGGCTATAGCCTTTGGTCCGCGGGGGTTGGGGAGGGGGGTTCGGGGGCTCTGGGTGGCGCAAACGTGTACAGTCCTTTCGAGGGTCCTAATGTGCCCTACTGGGAGGCTACGATCGAGGATCGCCCCTGCACGGCAAGAAATGCCCAGCGCAACAAGTGAAATAGTCACCGACGCTGTGGCTATAGCCTTTGGTCCGTGGGCTGGGAGGGGGTTCGGGGCCTGGGTGTCGAAAATGGCATGCCTTTTTCGAGGGTCCTCGTAACTGGAAGCCTACGGTCGAGGCCTCGCCCTGTGCGGCAAGAAATGCCCAACGATGCACGCGAAATAGTCGCCTGTGCCGTGGGCTATAGCTTGGTCCGCATGGGGTTGGGAGGGGACTGGGGCTCGTCATCGTATATGGGTACTGTTTTTACGAGGGTCCTCGTGCCCAAGTGAGGCGTCAAGCCCCGCCTAAAATGACAAGAAATACCCAGCGCAGCAAGGAAATAGTCGCCGAGGCCTGGGCTATAGTCTTGGTCCGGGGTCAAGGGGTTCGGGGCTCGTCGAAAATGGGTACAGTCTTTCGAGGTCCTCGTGTGCCTAGTGGAGGCAACGGCAAGAAGCCTGCCCTAAAATTACGAGAAATGCCCAGCGGCACAAAGGCACGCCAGTCACGGGCCGGTATATAGACCGTGCTCGGCGAGCCTACAGCCCGAGGCCTGCCCTAAATGCCCAAATGCAAATACAAAGGAAATAGTCGCCGAGGTCGGTGGTCTATACCCTTGGTCCGCGGGGGGTGGGGGTCTGGGGCCTGTGAAATGGGCACAGCCTTGAGGGCCCTGCGCCAAGAGGAGGCTACGTCAGAGGCCCGCCCTAAAATGGCAAGAAATGCCCAGAGAGCTGTGCGCAAATACCGCCGGTGGGCTATAGCATTTGTTCCACGGGCTGGGAGGGGGTCGGGGATTCGGCATCGGAAATTTGTTTAGTAATTTTGAGGGCCTGTGCTCAGGGTGGAGCCCACGGTCGAGGCCTGCCCTAAAAGACAAGAAATGCGCACGGGCGCAGCGCAAAATAGTGTCCGATCCTCGTGGCTATAGCCTTTGGTCCGCTGGGCAGGGAAGGTGCCGGCCTGGGCGCCGAATGGGTACAGTTTTTCGAGGGTCCTCGTGACCAGTGAGGCTACGTCGAGGCCCCGCTTCTAAATGACGAGAATACCTAGCGCGCAACGCGTGAAATAGTAGCTCAGCCGGTGGGCTATAGCTGGTCCGCTGGGGTTGGAACGGGGTTCGGGGCTCCGGGCGCGGAAATGGCATTTTTCGAGGGTCCTCGTGGGCTGTGCGGAGGCTACGGTCGAGGCATGTCGAAATGACAAGAAATGCCCAGCGCGAGCGCATTTAAATTGTCGCCGGGGCCGGTGGGCTAGCCTTTGGTCCGGGCAGGGTCAAGGGGTTCAGGCTCGCCGCCGGAAATGGGTGCTCTTTCGAGGGTCCTCATGTGCCTGGAGGCTACGCCGAAGCCCGCCCTAAATGACGAGAAATACCAGCGCAGCTGCAGTGAATAGTAGCCGCGTGGGCTATAGCCTCGGTCCGCTGGGCCGAGGGGGGGGACCTCGGGCGGCCGAAATGGGCAGTCTTTCGAGGGTCCTCGTGTGCCCAGTGGGAGGCTACGGTCAGAGGCCTACCCCAAAAAGGCAAGAAATGCCCCACGGAGCATCGCACGAAATAGTCTACGAGCCCGGTGGGCTATTACCTTTGGTCCGCGGAGGTTGGGGAGGGGGGTTCCGGGGATCTGGGCGTCGGAAATGGCACAGTATTTTTAGGCCTCAGATGCCCAGTGGGAGTCTACAATGTAAGCCCCGCCTAAATGGCAAGAAATGTCCAGCGCAGCAGTACAGAAATAGTCGCCGAGGGCGGGCTATAGCCTGGTCCGCAGGGGTCGGGAGGGGGTCTGGGGCCTGATGTCGGAAATGGCACAGTGAGGGTCCTCGGTGCCCAATACGAGGCTACGGTCGAGGCCCCGCCCTAAATGGCAAGAATGCCCAGCGGCGCAGAAGCCGCAAAATAGCTACGAAATGTGGGCTATAGCCTTTGGTCCGCAGGGCTGGGAGGGGGTTCTGGGGCTCAAGGCCGGAAATGGGTACAGCTGAGGGTCCCTGTGCCCAAAGCGAGGCTACGCCTGAGGCCCGCCCTAAAATGGCAAGAATGACAATGCCAGTGCACAAAATAGTTCACGAGCCCGTGGGCTCTAGCCTGGTCCGCGGGGTTGGGGTGGGGGTTCAGGGCCTGGGCCGGAAATGGGTCCATTTTTTCGAGGGGCCTCGTAGACCGGGAGGCTACGGTCGAGGCCCCAGGGAAGAAATGCCTGTGATGCAGCGCCAAATAGTCGCCGAGCCGTGGCCTATAGCCTCGGGTCACAATGGGGAGTTAGGGGTTCGGGGCCTGGAGTCGGAATGGTACAGCCATTTCGAGGGTCCTCGTGCCTGGGGAGGTTACGGTCAGAAGCTCACGCTTAAATGGCAAGAAATACCCAGGCGCAGCCCGCGAAATAGTCGCCGAGGCCGTGGGCTATAGTTTCGTCCGCGAGGTCGTGGGGTTTTGGGGTTCGGGGCCTGGGCATCGGAAATGGCAGCCTTTTCAAGGGCCTGTAGCCTGGGAGGCTACGGTCGAGGCCTGCCTTAAAATGGCAAGAATGCCCAACAGCGCAGCGGAAATAGTCCGCCGAGGTCTGGCCATATCCTCGTCCGCTGGGGTCAAGGGGGTTCGGGGTTCGTGGGTCTGGCATCGAAATGGGCACCGCTTTTTCAAGGGGCCTCGTGTGACCAGCGGTAGGCTACGGTCAGAGGCCCCGCCTAAAGGGAAGAATGCTCCGCGCAGTCACAAATTATCGCCGAGGCCATTGGGCTATAAAGGCTTTTCCGTGGGGTTGGCGAGGGGTTCGGGGCTCTAGGCCGGAAATGGGTCTAGTCTTTTCGAGGGGCCGGAGGCTACGCCAGAGGCCTGCCCTAAGATGGCAAGAATACCCAACACATAAATAGTCGCCGAGGCTGTGGGCTATAGCCTTTGGTCCGGGTCAGAGGGTGTCTGGGACCTGGCATCGAAATGGGTCTAGTCTTTACAGGCCTCGTGGTGCACTGGGAGGCTACGGCCGAGGCCCGCCCAAAAGGCAAGAATGCTCAGCAAGCGAAATTGTGTAATGCACTGAGGCCAGGGCTATAGCCTGGTCCGCAGGGGTTGGGGTTCGGGGCCTGCATCGAATGGGTACAGCCGCTTTAATGGTCCTCGTGTGCCTGGAGGCTACGGCCGAGGCCTGCCCTAAAATGGGAAGAAATGCCCACGCATGCACAAGGAAATAGTCGAGGCCGTGGGCTATAGCCTTGGTCCGTGGGATCAGGGGGTCTGGGGCTCGGGCATAGGAAATGGGTACCATCTTTCGGGTCCTGTGTGCCCAAGACGAGGCTACGGTCGAGGCTCGCCCTAAAATGGCAAGAAATGCCGCCCAGCACAGGAAATAGTTACGAGGCGGGCTATAGCCTCATTCCGGGGGTTGGGGTGGTCTGGGGACTCAAGGCCGAAATGGGTACCATCTTTTCAAGGGGTCCTTGTGATCCTGGGAGGCTACGGTCGAGGCCTGCCCTAAAATGGCAAGAAATGCCCAGCGTCGCAAGGAAATAGTCGCCGAGGCTAATAGCCTTTGGCTGGGGAGGGGTCTGGGACTCAGGCATCGGAAATGGGTCCATCTGAGGGGCCTCATCAGTGGAGCCTACGAGGCTGCCATAAATGGCAAGAAATGCAAGGCGCAAGGAATACAAATACCGCCGGCACATAGCTTCTATTCCTGGGGTCGAGGGGGTTCGGGACCTGGCATTGGAAACGGGTCTAGTATTTTTAGGTGCCTGTAGCCCAGTGAGAGGCTACGGTCGAGGCCTGCCATAAACTGGCAAGAAATACCTAGCGGCGCAGGGCGCGAAATATTCGCCGAGGCCGGTGGCTACTTTTGGCCGCTGGGGTTGGGGAGGGGTTCGGGGACTGGCACGGAAATGGGTCCGTCTGAGGGGCCTCGTGATCAGTGGAGCCGACGGTCGAGGGCTGCCATAAAAATGGCAAGAATGCAGCGCGCGCATGAAATACTTCGCCGGCGCGCTTATGGCCTGCTCCGCGGGGTCGGGAGGGGTTCGGGACTCGGGCATCGGAAATGGGTTCAGTATTTTGAGGGCCTCATGTGCCCAAAGGGGAGGCTACGGTCAGAGGCCTGCCCAAAATGGCAAGAAATGCTCGCAGCGCACAGAAATACTTCACGAGCCGGGGCTATAGCCTCGTCCGGGAGGGGGTCTGGGACTCGGCCGGAATGGGTCAGTCTTTCGAGGGTCCGCCCAAGGACAGGCTACGCCGAGGCCTCCCTAAAATGGCAAGAAATGCCCACCGCAGTACCGCAAAATAGTTCACGAGCCTGGGCTATAGCCTGGTCCGCTGGGGGGGGTTCGGGGCCTGGGCCGGAAATGGGTCCATTTTTCGAGGGCCTGACCAAGAGGAGGCTACGGTCAGAGGCCTGCCCTGCGGAAGAAGAAATGACCAGTGATGCAGCGCCAAATAGTCGCCGAGGTGGCCTATAGCCTGGTCCACGGGGCCGGGGAGTCGTGGGGCCTGGGAGTCGGAAATGGGTACACCCGAGGGTCCTCGGTGCCCATGAGGCTACGGTCAGAAGCCTACGCTAAATGGCAAGAAATGCCCAGGGCGCAGCCTGAAGTAGTTGCCGAGGCCGGTGGCTATAGCCTGGGGGCGGGAGGGGTTTCGGGGTTCGGGGCTCGCATCGAAATGGGTACAGTCTTTCAAGGCCTGCAGCCCAGCGAGGCTACGTCAGAGGCCTGCCCAAAATGGCAAGAAATGCCCAGCGCAACAAATAGTCGCCGAGGCTCGGGCTATATCCTTGGTCCGGGGGGGGAGGGGGTCTGGTCCGCGCCGAAATGGAACCGGGCTTCAAGGGGCCTCAGATGACCAGCGTAGGTCAGAGGCCTGCCCTAAACGGGAAGAAATGCCTGCACAGCGCAACTAAATTATCGCCGAGGCCATCTGCCATATTTTTCCGGGGGGGAGGGGTTCGGGGCTAGGCTCGAAATGGGTCTAGTTCTTTCGAGGTCGCCCTAATGGAGGTTACGCCAGAGGCCTCGCCTAAAAATGGCAAGAAGTACCCAGCGCGGAACACGAAATAGTCGCCGAGGCTGGGCCATAGCCTGGTCCGCGGGGTTGGGGAGGGTTCGGGACTCGGCGTCAGAATGGGTCTAGCACAGGCCTTCGTGCTCAGTATGCCGAGGCCCGCCCAAAGGCAAAGAATTTCGCCGCGCAGGCCGCGAATTGCACGAGCCCGGGCTATAGCCTTTGGTCCGGGGGTCGGGGTTCGGGCCGGCATCGGAATGGGCACAATCTTTCGATGGTCGTTGTTTGCCCAGGCTACGGTCAGAGGCCCACCCTGTGCGGAAGAAATACCATGAATGCAGCGCGAACAGCACAGAGCTATAGCCTTTCCGGGGCCTGTGAGGGTTCGGGGCCTGGCGGAAATGGTACCATCTTTCGGTCTGCCCACAGGCACAGAGGCCTCCCGCCTAAAATGGCAAGAATGCCCAGCGCCGCAGAAATATTCTCCTAGCCCTGGGCACAGCCTTTTCGCCCAAGGGCTATAGCCCACCGGCCCCGACTATTTCATGCGCTGGCCTGCTGGGCATTTCTTGTCATTTTAGGCAGGCCTTATGATAGGCCTCCCACCGGGCACACGAGACCTCGAAAAGACTGTACCCATTTCTGACACCCGAGCCCCGAGCCCTCCCCAACCCCCACGGACTAAAGGTTATGGCCCACAATTTCAAGCACGGCCCGCAGCCGGACATTTCTTGACATTTTGGGGTAATCCTCTGAGAGCTCGCCATCGGGCACACGAGGCACCTCAAAATACTAGACCCATTTCCGATGCCCAGTAGTCCCCGAACCCTCCCCAACCCCGCATGAACAGACGCTTATAGCGCACCGGCCCTGAGAGTATTTCAAGGCCGCAGTAGGCATTTCTTGTCTTTTTAGGGCAGCCCTCTGACCGTAGGCTCCCACTGATCACACGAGGCCCCTCCAAAAGACTGGACCCATTTTCGCTGCCTGTAGTCCCCGAACCCCCAACCCCTCAAGGGCCAAAGGTCAGAGCCCACCGCTGAATATTTCACAGCTGCTAGGCATTTCTTGCCATTTTAGTGCAGTGCCTCGACCAGACTCCCATCGGGCACCACGAGGCCCCTTGAAAAGACCGAAGCATTTGATGCCCAGAGTCCCCGAACCCCACTCCCAACCCCCATGGAATGACGCTTATAGCCCACCGGCCCGCTGACTATTTCACGCACATGGATATTTCTTGCCATTTTAGGCCAGGCCTCTGACCGTAGCCTCCCACTGGGCACACAAGGACCCCTGAAAAGATGGTACCCATTTCCTACGTCCAGAGGCCCCCCCCCCCCCCCCCCCCCCCCCACGGACCAAAGGCTATAGCCCACCCGCCCCGGCGACTAATTCAAGCTGCTATCGGCATTTTTCCTTTTAGGGCAGCTCGACCGTAGCCTCCCATCACACAAGTACCCTCGAAAAGACTGTACCCATTTCCGATGCCTAGAGCCCCCGAACCCCCCACCCCAACCCCCGCGGACCAAAGGCTATAGCCCACCGGCCTCGTACACTATTTCGCGCGCTGCACCGCGGGGCATTTCTTGCCTTTTTAGGGCAGGCCTCAGACCGTAGGTTCCCACTGAGCACACGAGGCCCCGTCAAAAGACTAGACACATTTTCGATGCCCAGAGTCCCCGAACACCCCTCCCCAACCCTGCGGACCAAAGGCTATAGCCCACCGGCCTGCCGACACTCAGTCAAGGCCGCTAGGCATTTCTTGCCATTTTAGGGCAGGCCTCTGACCGTAGCCTCCCACTGGGCACACAAGGACCATCGAAAAGACTGTACCCATTTCCGACCCCCAGAGCCCCTGAACCCCCCACCCCAACCCCCGCGGACCAAAGGCTATAGCCCACCGGGCTCGTACACTATTTCCCGCGCTGCGCCGCGGAGCATTTCTTGCCTTTTTAGGGTAGGCCTCAGACCGTAGGTTCCCACTGAGTACACGAGGCCCCGTAAAAAGACTAGACCCATTTTCGATGCCCAGAGGCCCCGAACACCCCTCCCCAACCCTGCGGACCAAAGGCTATAGCCCACTGGCCTCAGCGACTATTTCGCGCGCTGCGCCGCTGGGCATTTCTTGCCATCTTAGGGCAGGCCTCTGAGCGTAGCCTCCCATTGGGCGCACGAGGCCCCTCGAAAAGACTAGACCCATTTCCGACGCCTAGATCCCCCGAACCCCCCTCCCCAACCCCTACGGAAAAGACGCTATAGCCAATCGGCTCATGATAATTTCACAAGGCCATGGGCATTTCTTCCCTTTTTAGGGCAGGCCTCTGACCGCAGCCTCCCGCTGGTCACACGAGGCCCCTTGAAAAGATGGTGCCCATTTCCGATGCCCAGAGCCCCCGAACCCCCCGAACCCCCTTCCCCAACCCCCGCGGAACAGACGCTATAGCCCACCGGCCTCCACGACATTTTCGTGCGCTGCACCGCTGGGTATTTCTCGCCATTTTAGGGCAGGCTTCTGACCGTAGCCTCCCACTGGGCACATGAGGACCCTCAAAAAGTCTGTACTCATTTCCGAAGCCCAGAGCCCCCGAACCCCCGTCCCCAACCCCCGCGGACCAAAGGCTATAGACCACCGGCCTCATGACAATTTCGAGCTACCGGATCGCTGGGCATTTCTTCCCTTTAGGTAGGCTCACCGTAGGCTCCCACTGAGCACACGAGGCCCCTCAAAAACTAGACCCATTTCCGATGCCCAGAGTCCCCGAACCCACTTCCCCAACCCTGCGGACCAAAGGCTATAGCCCATCGGCCCCGGCGACAATATCACAAGGTCACGGGTATTTCTTGCCATTTTACGCAGGCTCGAGCGAAGGAGCACCGGGCACGCTGAGGACCCTCGAAATGACTGTAGCCATTTCTGACGCCCAGAGCCCCCGAACCCCCCTCCCCAACCCCCGCCGACCAAAGGCTATAGCCCACCGACCTCCAAGACCATTTTATGCGTCACTGGCATTTCTTGCCTTTTAGACAGGCCTCGACCTTAGTCTCCCACTTGGCACACGAGGACCCTTGAAAAGACGGTACCCATTTTCGACGCCTGAGCCGCCAACCCGCCAACCCCTTCCCCAACCTCATGAACAGACGCTATAGCCCACCGGCCTCCACGACATTTTCGCGCGCTGCACCGCTGGGTATTTCTTGCCATTTTAGGGCAGGCTTCTGACCGTAGCCTCCCACTGGGCACATGAGGACCCTCAAAACATCTGTACCCATTTCCGAAGCCCAGAGCCCGCGAACCCCCGTCCCCAACCCCCGCGGACCAAAGGCTATAGACCACCGGCCTCGGCGAGAATTTCGCGCGCTGGATCGCTGGGCATTTCTTCCCCTTTTAGGGCAGGCCTCTGACCGTAGGTTCCCACTGAGCACACGAGGCCCCTCAAAAAGACTAGACCCATTTCCGATGCCCAGAGTCCCCGAACCCCCCTCCCCAACCCTGCGGACCAAAGGCTATAGCCCACCGGCCTCGGCGACTATTTCACGCGCTACGCCGTAGGAGATTTCTTGCCATTTTAGGGCAGGCTTCTGACCGTAACCTCCCAATGGACATACGAGGGCCCTCAAAAATACTGTACCCATTTTCGACACCCAGAGCCCCCGAACCCCCCTCCCCAACCCCCACGGACCAAAGGTTATAGCCCACCGGGCTCGTAGACTATTTCGCGATGGCGCTGGAGCATTTCTGCCTTTAGGGCAGGCCTCCCACCGTAGGCTCCCACCGAGCACAGAGCCCTCAAAAGACTAGACCCATTTCCGATACCCAGATTCCCCGAACCCTCCCCAAACCTCATGACCAAAGGTCTGCGCCAGGGTATTTCTGCCATTTACGCAGCTCGACAGTAGCCTCCCACTGCACACGAGGACCTCAAAAGACTGTACCCATTTCGACGCCCAGAGCCCCAACCACCTTCCCCAACCCTCATGACCAAAGCTTATAGCCCACCGATCGGACACATTATTTCACGCCAGGGGCATTTCTTGTCTTTTAGGCAGGCCTCACCGTAGGCTCCCACCGAGCACACGAGGCCCCTCAAAATACTAAACAAATTTCCGATGCCTGTAATCCCGACCCTCCCAAACCCCGCGAACTATAGCCCACCAGCCTCGGATTATTTCACGCAAGGCCATACTGGTATTTCTTGCTATTTTAGGCAGGCTCGATCAGTAGCCTCCCACCGGGCGCACAAGGCCCTCAAAGACTGTACCCATTTCCGACGCCCAGAGCCCCGAACCCCTCCCAACCTCATGACCAAAGGCTATAGACCACCGCCATGACTATTTCAGCGCGCTGGTATTTTTTGCCATTTTAGGCAGGCCTCTGACCGTAGGCCTCCCATCGGCGCACGAGGCCCTCGAAAGACTGCACCATTTCCGACGACTCGTAGCCCTCAACCCTCCCTAAGCCCCGCGACTGGGCATATAGCCCACCGGCCCCAAGGTGGATACTTCACCACGCCGGCCGGGTATTTTCTTGCTATTTTACTGCAGGCCTTCGATCAGAAGCCTCCCACGGGCACACAAGGACCCTCAAAAGATCAGATACTATTTCTCGACGCCCGTGAGCCCCCCGAACCACCTTCCCCAACCTCGCGACCAAAGCTATAGCCCACCGATCGGACACACTCTGGCCAGCGGGCGCATTTCTTGTCTTTTAGGCGTGCTCGACCGTAGGCTCCCATCGAGCACACGAGGCCCCTCAAAATACTAAACAAATTTCCGATGCCCATAATCCCCAACCCCCCTCCCAAACCCCGTGGGTGCTATAGCCCACCTTTTGCCATTATTTCACAAGATCACCGGTATTTTCTTGCCATTTTAGTATGTGCCTCTGACCGTAGCCTCCCACCGGGCGCAAGGCCCCTCGAAAGACTGCCCATTTCACGCCCAGAGCCCCTCAACCCCTCCCAACACCATGACCAAAGGCTATAGACCACCGCCGCTGACTATTTCACAGACGCGCTACTGGTATTTCTGCCTTTTAGGGCAGGCTTCGACCAGTAGCTCCATCGGCGACGAGGCCCCTCAAAAAGACTGTACTGATTTCTGATGCCTGAAGCCCCGAATCCCCTACCCAACACCCATGACCAAAGGCTATAGCCCACCGGCCGAGACTATTTCTGGCCAAGCCGCTGGACATTTCTTGCCTTTTTAGGTGTGCCTCGATCAGTAGGCTCCCACTGAGCACACGAGGCCACTCAAAAAGACTAGACACCTGTGCCTGTAGTCCCCAACCCCTCCGAACCCCCGTGGAACAGAGCAAGTTATAGCCACCGCCCCATGACTATTGCGGCACGTGTCGCTGGGCATATCTTGCCATTTTACGTGGCTGTGTCTCGACCGTAGGCCTCCCACTAGGCACTCGAGTCCCTCAAAAGGCTGACAGATTTCGACGCCCAAAGCCCCGAACCCCTCCCCAACCCCTGACCAAAGGTTATAGCCCACCGCCCTTGGCTGACTTATTTCGCTGCCGCGAAGCATTTCTTGCCATTTTAAGGTGCCTCTCGACCGTAGCCTCCCCCTGGGCACACGAGACCTCAAAAGGCTGTACACCATTTCCGACACCCAGCCCCGGAACCCCTCCCCAACCCCGCACTAAAGGCATCAGAGCCCACCGCCCTATGATTATTTCTGCATACCGAACTGGGTATTTCGCCATTTTAGAGGTGCCCCTCGACTGTAGCCTCCCACTGGGCACACTAGGCCCCTCAAAATGACTGTACCCATTTCCGACACCCAGCACCGCCGAACCCCCTTTCCCAACCCCCGCATCAAAGTTATAGCTCACCGCCGAGCTTATTTCGCGCTACCGGGCATGTCTTGTCATTTTAGGGCAGGCCTCTGACCGTAGTCTCCCACTGGGCACACAAGGACCCTCGAAATGACTGTACATATTTCCGATGCCCAGGGCCCCCAAACCCCTCTTCCCAACCCACGTGGACCAAGGGCTATGGCCCACCGGCCTCGGTGACTATTTCATGATCGGGGTCACTGGCATTTCTTGCCATTTTGGCAGGCCTGTCCGTAGCCTCCCACCGTACACGAGGCCCTCGAAAAGACTGGATCCATTTCGACGCATGCAGCCCTCAACCCTCCCCAACCCCCGCAGACCAAAGGCTATAGCCCACCGGCGTTGGCGACTATTTCGCGCGCTTCGCCGCTGGATATTTCTTGCCATTTTATGTGCCTCGATCGTAATCTCCCACTGGGCATTTCTGGCCATTTTAGGGCAGGGCTCTGACCGTAGCCTCCCACTGGGCACACGAGGACCCTCGAAATGACTGGACCCAGTTCCGACCCCCAGAGCCCCCGAACCCCCCTTCCCAACCCCCGCGGACCAAAGGCTACAGCCCACCGGCCTCGGCGACTATTTCGCGCGCTTTGTCGCTGGGCATTTCTTGCCATTTTAGGGCAGGCCTCTGAGCGTAGCCTCCCACTGGGCAGACAAGGCCCCTGGAAAAGACTGGACAGATTTCCGGTGCCCAGAGTCCCCGAACCCCCCTCCCGAACCCCCGTGGAACAGATAGCCACTGCCCCGCGACTATTTCGCGGTAATCGTGTCATTGGTATATCTTTGCCATTTTTCGACAGGTCTCTGACCGTAGCATGCCAGTGGGCTCACGAGTCACCTCGAAAAGGCTGGACAGATTTCCGACGCCCAAAGCCTCAACCTTCTACCCAACCCCTCGGACCAGTATTATAGCCCACCTAGGCCGACTATTTCACTTCACTGGGTATTTCTTGCCATTTTAGGTGCCTCGACCGTAGTCTCCCATCGGGCACACGAGACCCTCGAAAAGGCTGTATCCATTTCCGACGGTTAGACCCTGGAATCCCTGCCCCCAACCCCGCAGCACCAAAGGCCGCAGCCCACCCGCCGACGACGATTATTTCGCAGGCGCAGACCGCAGGCATTTCATGCCATTTAGGTGGCTTTGAACGGAGCCTCCCATCCGGGCATGGAGGACCTCAAAAAGACTCGGACCCATTTCGACGCCCGAGCCCCTCGAACCCCTCCCCAACCCCGCATCTAAAGTTATAGCCCACCGGCTGCCGGCGATTATTTCGCTCAAGGCTGGGTATTTCTTGCCATTTTAGGGCAGGCCTCGACCGTAGTCTCCCATCGGGCACACGAGGACCCTCGAAAAGGTTGTATCCATTTCGACGCCAGAGCCCCTGAATCCTGCCCCAACCCTCGCACTCAAAGTGCAGCCCACCCGCCGACGATTATTTCGGCCAGACCGCAGGCATTTCATGCCATTTTAGGGCAGTGGCTTTGAACGGAGCCTCCCATCGGGAACAGGAGGACCTCGAAAAGATCGGACCCATTTCGACTCCCAGAGCCCCGAACCCCCCAACCCCGCATCAAAGGCTATAGCCCACCGGGCGGCGATTATTTCGCTGCTGGGTATTTCTTGTCATTTTAGGGCAGGCCTCTGACCGTAGTCTCAGATCGGGCACAGGAGGACCTCGAAAGGCTGTATCCATTTCCGACGCCTAGAGCCCCGGAATCCCCCTGCCCCAACCCCGTGCATCTAAAGGCGCAGCCCACCCGCCGACGACTATTTCGCGGCTGCACCGCAGGGCATTTCATGCCATTTTAGGCAGTGGCTTGAACGGAGCCTCCCATCGGGCATGTGAGGACCTCGAAAAGACAGTGCCCATTTCTGACACCCAGAGCCCCCGAAGCCCCCTCCCCAAACCCTGCAGACCAAAGGCTATAGCCCACTGGCCCCGGCGATTATTTCGCGCGCGGCGCCGCTGGGCATTTCTTGTCATTTTAGGGCAGGCCTCTGACCGTAGTCTCCCATTGGGCACACGAGGCCCCTCAAAAGGACTGGACCCATTTCCGACGCCTAGAGCCCCGGAATCCTGCCCCAACCCCGCACTCAAAGGCCGCAGCCCACCCGCCTCGACGACTATTTCGAGGCGCTGCACCAGCAGCATTTCATGCCATTTTAGGGCAGTGGCTTGAACGGAGCCTCCCACTGGGCATGGAGGACCGAAAAGATCTGGACCCATTTCCGACGCCAGAGCCTCAACCCCCTCCCAACCCCCGCAGACCAAAGGCTATAGCCCACCGCCTCGCGACTATTTCGCAGGTTTCATCGCTGGCATTTCTTGCCATTTTAGGGCAGGCCTCTGACCGTAGTTTCCCATCGGGCACATGAGGACCTCAAAAGGCTGGACCCATTTCGACGCCCAGAGCCTCAACCCTCCCCAACCCTCGGACCAAAGGCTATAGCGCACCGGCCTCGCGACTATTTCGTGACTACGCTGGGCATTCCATCCCATTTTAAGGTAGGCCTCTGACCGTAGCCTCCCACTGGCCACACAAGGTCCCTCAAAAAAGTTGGACCCATTTCCGATGCCCAAAGCCCTGTAACCTCGCCTCCCAATCCTCATGACCAAAGGCTATAGCCCACCGGCGATTATTTAGCTCAGCCGCAGGCATTTCATGCCATTTTAGGGCAGGTCTTTGACCAGAGCCGCCCACTGGGCACCGGAGGACCCTCGCAAAAACTGGACCCATTTCCGCCGCCCAGAGCCCCCAAACCCCCTCCCCAACCCCCGCGGACCAAAGGCTATAGCCCACCACCCTGATGATTTCAAGCGCGGGTGGGTAATTCTTGCCATTTTATGGTAGGCCTCTGACCGTAGGCACCCTCTGTGCACACGAGGCCCCTTGAAAACAGTGGACCCATTTCTGACACCCAGAGCCCTCAACCCCCCAATCCTCATGACCAAAGGCTATAGCCCACCGCCGGCTGACACTCACACACACTGGCAATTCCTCGCCATTTTAGGGCAAGATTGACAAGCCTCCCATCGGGCACACAAGGCCCCTCAAAAAGACAAAATCCATTTCCGACACCCACAGCCACCGAACCCTCCTCCCCAACCCCCGCGGGCCAAAGGCTATAACCCACCAAATTTGGTGACTATTTCTGCATGCCGCGCTACTGGTCATTTTTTGTCATTTTAGGCAGGCCTCGACCGTAGTCTCCCATCACAGACAGAGGCCCTCAAAAGAGTGGACCCATTCATGACACCCAGCATCCCCGATCCCCTCCCAACCCTCATGACCAAAGGCTATAGCCCACCGCCTCGCCACTATTTCACGCTGCGCTGCTGGGCAATTCTTGCCATTTTAGGGCAGGCCTCTGACCGTAGCCTCCTACTGGACACACGAGGCCCCTCAAAAAGACAAGACCCATTTGCGACGCCCAGAGCCCCAGAACCCCCCACCCCAACCCCCCCGGCCCAAACGCGATAACCCACCGGCCGCGGCGAATATTTCGCAAGCTTGCTTGGCATTTCTTGCCATTTTATGGCAGTGCCTCGACCGTCAGAGGTTCCTCTCGCACATGAGGCCCTTGAAAAGATCAGACCATTTCAGACGCCCAGAGCTCCCGAACCCCCCTCCCCAACCCCCGCGGACCAAAGGCTATAGCCCACCGGCCTCGGCGACTATTTCGCAAGCTGCGCCACTGGGCATTTCTTGCCATTTTAGGGAAGGCCTCTGACCGTAGTCTCCCATTTTAGGGAAGGCCTCGAAAAGGCAAGACCCATTTCTGACGCCCAAAGCCGCCGAATCCCCCTTCCCAACCCCCGTGGGCCAAAGGCTATAGCCCACCGGCCTCTGACTATTTCGGTGGTCACTGGTATTTTTATGCGGTTTTAGGTTGGGCCTCAGACCGTAGCCTCCCCCTGGGGACACGAGGCCCCTCAAAAAGACTGTACCCATTTCCGATGCCCAGAGCCCCCGAACCCCCCCCAACCCCCACCGCCCAAAGGCGATAACCCACCAGCTGATTATTTCGCAAGCTGCGCTGCTGGGCATTTCTTGCTGTTTTAGGGCGGGCCTCTGTCCGTAGCCTCCCACTGGGCACACGAGGCCCCTCGAAAAGACAGTACCCATTTCTGACGCCCAGAGCCCCCGAACTCCCCTCCCCAAACCCAGCGGACCAAAGGCTATAGCCCATTGGCCTTGGCGACTATTTCTGCCAAGCGTCACTGGCATTTCATGCCATTTTAGGGCAGGCCTCTGACCGTAGCCTCCCTCTAGGCACACGACCCCCCTCGAAAAGACTGGGCCCATTTCTGATGCCCAGAGTCCCCGAACCCCCCTCCCCAACCCCCGCGGAACAGACGCTATAGCCCACCGGCCTTGCCGACTATTTCGCGCCTTGTGCAGACCTGGAAGTCATGCCATTTTAGGGCAGGCCTCTGACCGTAGCCTCCCACTGGGCACACGAGACCCCTCGAAAGGCTGGACCCATTTCCGACTCCCAAAGCCCCCGAACCCCCCTCCCCAAACCCAGCGGACAAAAGGCTATAGCCCACTGGCCTCGGCGACTATTTCGCGCGCTGCGCCACTGGGTATTTCTTGCCGTTTTAGGGCAGGCCTCTGACCGTAGCCCCCAACTGGGCACACGTGGCCCTTCAAAAAGACTGGACCCATTCCCAATGCCCAGAGTCCCCGAACCCCCCTCCCCAACCCCCGCGGAACAGCCGCTATAGCCCACCGGCCTCGGAGACTATTTCGAGGCACACAAGGGCATTTCTTACCTTTTTAGGGCAAGCCTCTGAATGTAGGCTCCCACTGAGTACACGAGGACCCTCAAAAAGGCTGGACCCATTTTCGACACCCAGAGTCCCCGAACCCCCTCCCCAACCCCCGCGGGCCGAAGGCTATAGCCCACCGGCCTTGGCGACTATTTCGCGCATTGTGCTGCTGTGCATTTCTTGCAATTTTAGGTCGTGCCTCTGACTGTACCCTCCCACTAGGCACACGAGGCCCCTCGAAGATCGACCCATTTCGACGCCAGAGCCTCAACCCTCCCCAACCCCCGCGGACCAAACGCTATAGCCCAGCGGCCTTGGTGACTATTTCGCACGCTGTGCCGCTGTGCATTTCTTGGTATTTTAGGGTAGGCCGCTGACCGTAGCCTCCCACTGGGCACACAAGGCCCCTCGAAAAGACTGTTCCCATTTCTGATGCCCAGAGTCCCCGAACCCCCCTCCCCAAACCCAGCGGACCAAAGGCTATAGCCCACTGGCCTCGGCGACTATTTCGCGCATTGTGCTGCTGTGCATTTCTTGCCATTTTAGGTCGTGCCTCTGACTGTACCCTCCCACTGGGCACACGAGACCCTCGAAGATCGACCCATTTCCGACCTCAGAGTTCTCAACCCCTCCCAAATTCCGCAGACGCTATAGCCCACCGGCCTCGGTGACTTTTTCGTGCGCTGCACCGCTAGGCATTTTTTGCCATTTTAGGGCAGGCCTCCGACCGTAGCCTCCCAATGGGCACACGAGGCCTCGAAGATCGGACCCATTTCCTCGATGCCCAGTCTCAACCCTCCCAACCCCGCTGACCAAAGGCTATAGCCCACCGACCTTGGCAACTATTTCACGCCGCGTCATTGGTATTTTTTTGTTATTTTAGGCAGGCTCGACCGTAGCCTCCCTTCGGGCACACGAGGCCCTCAAAATACCGGGCCCATTTCGACTCCCAGCCTCAACCCTCCCTAACCCCCGCGGACCAAAGGCTATTGCCCACCGGCCTCGGCGACCATTTCGCGCGCTGCACCGCTGGGCATTTCTTGCCATTGTAGGGCAGCCCTCTGACCGTAGGCTCCTAATGGGCACACGAGGCCCCTCGAAAAGACAAGACCCATTTCCGACGCCCAGAGCCCCCGAACCCCCCTCCTTAACCCCCGCGGACAAAGACCCATTCGGGGGGCCTGTGGGAGGCCGCAGCCAGAGGCTTACCCTAAAATAGTGCTTCTGGCCCAGCAGCGCAAGGCGCGAAACAGGGGGCGGGGGCGGTGTGCTATAGCCTTGGGCCCGTAGGGGGTGGGGGGGGGTTCGCCACCGGGCTGCCGAAAGGGGTCCCGTTTTGCGAGGGCCCCTGGGGCCTGTGAGGCCGCGCCAGAGGCTTGTCCTAAAATATCGCTTCGCCCATCGCGCAAGGCGAAACAGTGGCGGGGCAGTTATAGCCTTGGGCCCTGGGGGTGGGGAGGGGGTTCGCCACGGCTTGTCGGAAAGGGGTCCAGTTTCAAGGCCCTGGGGCTCAGGGAGGTCAAGCGCCAAATGGTTGCCCTAAAATAGTGCTTTCCGCCCACCGCATGTCGCGAAAGAGGGGCGGGGCTGTTTATAGCCTTGGGCCCGTGGGGTGGGAGGGGGTTCGCCAATGGCTATCGGAAAGGGGTCCAGTCTTTTTGAGGGCCCTTGGGCTCTGGAGGCCGCGCCAGAGGCTTGCCCTAAAATAGTGCCTGGGCCCATCGGGCGCAAGGCACAAACAGGGGCGGGCCATGTGTCCTATAGCCTTGGGCCCTGGGGTGGGAGGGGGTTCGCCACGGCTTGGTCGGAAAGGGGTCCAGCCTTTTTGAGGGCCCCTGGGCCTGGGAGGCCGCGCAGGCTTACCCTAAAATAGTGCTGGCCCAGCGCAAGGCGAAACAAGGGGCGGGGGCAGTTATAGCCTTGGGTCTTAGGGGTGGGAGGGGGTTCGCCAGTCGGGCTTGTCGGAAAGGGGTCCTGCTTTTTCAAGGGCCCCTGGGGCCTGTGGAGGCCCCGCCAGAGGCTTACCCTAAAATAGTGCTGGCCCACCGCGCAAGGCCAAAACAGGGGCGTGTGCTATAGCCTTGGGCCTGAGGGTGGGAGGGGTTCGCCAATGGGCTGTCGAAAAGGGTTCAGTGTTTTCGAGGGCCCTGGGGGGGCCTGTGGGAGGCCGCGGCCAGAGTCTTGACCTAAAATAGTGCTTCTGGCCCAGCGCACAAGGCGCGAAGAGGGGCGGGCGGTGTGCTATAGCCTTGGGCCCGTGGAGGTTGGGGGGGGATTCGCCACGGCTATCGGAATGGGGTCCAGTCTTTCGAGGGCCCTTGGGGCCTGTGGGAGGTCATGCCAGAGGCTTGCCCTAAAATAGTGCTTCACCCATCGCGCAAGGCACAAACAGGGGCGGCGGGCGGTGTATAGCCTTGGTCCTGGGGGTGGGAGGCGGTTCGCCAGTCGGGCTGTCGGAAAGGGCACTGTTTAACGAGGGCCTCGAGGGCCTGTGGGAGGCTGCACGAGAGGCTTACCCTAAATAGTGCTGCCCACCGCCAAGGCGAAACAGGGGCGGGGCGGTGTTATAGCCTTGGCCCCGAGGGGTGGGGAGGGGGTTCGCCGCCGGGTCGGAAAGGGGTCCAGTCTTTTTGAGGGCCCTCGGGGGGCCTGTGGGAGGCCGCGGCCAAAGGTTTACCCTAAAATAGTACTTCTGACCCAGCGGCGCAAGGCGCGAAACAGGGGGCGGGGGCACTGTGCTATAGCCTTGGGCCCGTAGGGGGCGGGGAGGGGGGTTCGGCCAGTCGGGCTGTCGGAAAGGGGTCCAGTCTTTTTGAGGGCCCTCGGGGGGCCTGTGGGAGGCCGCGGCCAGAGGCTTACCATAAAATAGTGCTTCTGGCCCACTGGCGCAAGGCGCGAAACAGGGGGCGGGGGCGGTGTGCTATAGCCTTGGGCCCGTAGGGGGTGGGGAGGGGGTTCGCCAGTCGGGCTTGTCGAAAGGGGTCCTGTTTCGAGGGCCCTCGAGGGCCTGTGGAGGCCGCGCCAGAGGCTTACCCTAAAATAGTGCTTGCCCACCGCGCCAAAATGGGGCGGGCGTAGCAGCCTTGGGCGGGGGTGGGAGGTTCGCTGTCGGTCGGGCCAGGCCTGGGGCCAGTGGAGGCCGGCCAGAGGCTTACCCCAAAATAGTACTTGACCCAGCGCGCAAGGCGCCAAACAGGGGCGGGGCACTGTACAGCCTTGGGCCCAGGGGCGGGAGGGGGTTCGCCACGGGCTGTCGGAAAGGGGTCCAGTGAGGGCCCTCGGGGCCTGTGAGGCCGCGCCAGAGGCTTACCATAAAATAGTGCTTCGCCCACGCAAGGCGCGAAACAGGGGCGGGCGGTGTGCTATAGCCTGGGCCCGTGGGTGGGAGGGGGTTCGCCATGGGTTTGTCGGAAAGGGGTCCACTAACGAGGGCCTCGAGGCCTGTGGAGGCCGCGCCAGAGGCTTACCCCTAAAATAGTGCTTGCCCACCGCGCAAGGCGAAACAGGGGCGGGGCGGTGCATAGCCTTGGGCTGTAGGGTGGGGAGGGGTTCGCGGTCGGGCTGTCGGAAAGGGGTCCAGCCTGAGGCCCTCGGGCTGGGGAGGCCGGCCAGAGGCTTACCCTAAAATAGTACTGACCCAGCAAGGCGCAAACAGGGCGGGGCGGTGCTATAGTTTGGCCCGAGGGGGCGGAGGGGGGGTTCGACAGTCGGCTCGGAAAGGGGTCCAGTCTGAGGGCCTCGGGGTGGGAGGCCGCGCAGAGGCTTACCCTAAAATAGTGCTTGGCCCACCGCGCAAAACGGGGGCGGGCGGTGTGCATTGCCTGGGCCCGAGGGTGGGGAGGGGTTCGCCAGTCGGGCTGTCGGAAAGGGATTCAGTCTTTCGAGGGCCCTGGGACCTGGGAGGCCGCGCGAGGCTTGCTAAAATAATGCCTCTGGCCCAACGGCGCAAGGCGCGAAACAGGGGGCGGGGGCGGTTAGGCCTTGGGCCCGTGGGGTGGGAGGGGGTGGCCACCGGGCTGCCTGGAAAGGGTCCAGCTTTCGAGGGCCCTGGGGCCTGGGAGGCCGCGCAGAGGCTTACCTAAAATAGTGCTTCGCTCACGCCAAGGCCCGGAAGTGGGGCGGGGTAAAGCAGCATTAGGCCCTGGGGGTGAGGGGTTCGCCACCGGGCAGTCGAAAGGGGTCCAGTCTTCGAGGGCCCTCAGAGACCTGGAGGCGCCGAGGCTTGCCCTAAAATAGTACTGCCCACGCGCAAACAAATGTGGCATCCCAGCTGCTGGGGGGTGGGGAGGGATTTAGCCACGGGCTTCGGAAAGGGGTCCAGTCTTGAGGGCATCGGGAGCTGGGAGGCCGCGAGAGGCTTGCCCTAAAATAGTGCTTCGCCCAGCGCAAGGCGCGAAAGTGGGCGGGGCGTGAGCTAGCCTGGGGGGGATGGGGGTTCAGCCACCGGCTGTCGAAAGGGGTCCTTTTCCGAGGGCCCTGGAGACCTGGAGGCTGCGCCTGCAGGCTTGCCCTAAAATAGTGCTTGGCCCACAAGGCGAAAGAGGAGGCGGGGTGTGCTATAGCCTTGGGCCCGTGGGGGAGGGGGTTCGCCACTGGCTATCGGAAAGGGGTCCAGTCTGAGGGCCCTGGGGCCTGTGGAGGCCGACTGAGGTTTGCCCTAAAATAGTACTGGCCCACGCGCAAGGCCAAAGAGGAGGCGGGCGGTGTTCTAGCCTTGGGGCCGCTGGGTGGGATGGGGTTCGCGGGCTGTCAAAGGGGTCCAGCTCGAGGGCCCTGGGGCCTGTGGAGGCGCCATAGGCTTGCCCTAAAATAGTGCTTCGCCCACGCAAGGCCAAACAGGGGCGGGACGTTGTTCAAGAGCCTTGGGCCCTGGGGGTGGGAGGGGGTTCGCCACGGGCTGTCGGGGTCCTTTTTCGAGGGCCCTGGGGCCTGGAGGCCGCGCGAGGCTTGCCCTAAAATAGTGGTTCGCCCAGCGCAAGTCGCAAAGGGGCGGGGTGGTCTATAGCCTTAGGCCCGTGGGGGGGAGGGGGTTCGCCGCTGTCGTAAAGGGGTCCAGCCTATTCGAGGGCCCTTGGGGGGCCGGTGGGAGGCCGCAGCCAGAGGCTTACCCTAAAATAGTGCTTCGCCCAGCGCGCAAACAGGGGCGGGCCAAAGCAGCCTTGGGTCCGTGGGGGGTGGGAGGGGGTTCGCCAGTCGGCTGTCGGAAAGGGGTCCAGTCTTTCGAGGGCCCCTGGGCCTGTGGAGGCCGACCCAGGATTGCCCTAAAATAGTACTGCCTGGGCGCAAGGCGCGAAAGAGGGGCGGGGCGTGCTATAGCCTGGGCCCGTGGGGGCGGGGCTGGGGTTCAGCCACGGCATTCGGAAAGGGGTCCAGTTTTTCGAGGGCCCTCGGGCCTGTAGGTCAGCGCCATAGGCTTGCCCTAAAATAGCTTCGCCCAGCGCAAGGCGCCAAACAGGGCGGCTCAGAGCCTTGGGCCTGGGGGTGGGAGGGGTTCGCCACCGGGCTGTCGGGGTCCAGTCTTTCGAGGGCCTGGGGCCTGGGAGGCCGCGCTGAGGCTTGCCGAAAATAGTGGTTCGCCCAGGCACAAGTCGCGAAGAGGGGGCGGGGCGGTCTGCTATAGCCTTGGCCCGTTGGGAGGGGGTTCGCCACGGCTGTCGAAGGGGTCCAGCCTATTCGAGGGCCCTCGGGGGGCCGGTGGGAGGCCGCAGCCAGAGGCTTACCCTAAAATAGAAGTGCCCACGCGCAAGGCGAAACAGGGGCGGGCCGGTGTTATAGCCCTGGGGGTGGGATGGGGTTCGCCACCGGCTAAAGGGGTCCAGCTTTTTCGAGGGCCCTGGGGCCTGTGGAGGCCACCAGAGGTTTGCCCCAAAATAGCTTGCCCACGCGCAAGGCGCGAAAGAGGAGGCGGGGCGGTGTGCTATAGCAGCCTGGCCGGGGATGGGGGGTTCAGCCACGGGCTGCCAAAGGGGTCCAGTGCTGAGGCCCTCGGGGCCTGTGGTAGGTCGCCATAGGCTTGCCCTAAAATAGTGCTTCGACCACAAGGCGCAAACAGGGGCGGGACGTTGTTCAAGAGCCTTGGGCCCGTGGGGTGGGGAGGGGGTTCGCCACCGGGCCTGGAAAGGGGTCCAGTTTTCGAGGGCCCTCGAGGCCTGGGAGGCCGCGCCAGAGGCTTGCCCTAAAATAGTGGTTCCCACGCGCAAGTCGAAAGTGGGCGGGCGGTATAGCCTTAGCCTGGGAGGGGTTCGCCACCGGGCTGTCGAAAGGGGTCCAGCTTATTCGAGGCCCTGGGGCCGGTGGAGGCCGCAGCAGGCTTACCTAAAATAGTGCTTGCCCACGAAGGTGTGGGCGGGGCGTGTGCTATAGCCTTGGGCCTGTGGGGGTGGGAGGGGGTTCGCCACCGGGCTGGGAAAGGGGTCCAGTCTTTTCGAGGGCCCTGGGGCCTGTGGAGGCCGTAAGAGGATTGCCCTAAAATAGTAGGCCTGGGCGCGCAAGGCGCGAAAGAGGAGAGGGCGGTGTGCTATAGCCTTGGCCCGGGGGGGGATGGGGGGTTCGCCACGGCTGTCGGAAAGGGGTCCAGCCGAGGGCCTCGGGGCCTGTGGAGGTCAGCGCCATAGGCTTGCCCTAAAATAGTACTGACCACGCAAGGCGCCAAATGGGGCGGGACGTTGTTCAAGAGCCTTGGGCCCGTGGGGTGGGGAGGGGGTTCGCCACGGCTGTCGGAAAGGGGTCCCTTTTCGAGGGCCTGGGAGGCCGCGCCAGAGGCTTGCCCTAAAATAGTGGTTCGCCCGCCGCACAAGTCAGCGGGCGGTGCTATAGCCTTAGCCCCGTGGGAGGGGGTTCGCCACGGCTGTCGAATGGGGTCCATTTTTCGAGGCCCTGGGTGGAGGCCGCAGCCAGGCTTACCCTAAAATAGTGCTTCCGCTGCCACGCAAGGCGAACAGGGCGGGCGGTGTGCTATAGCCAGTCTGGGGGGGTGGGGAGGGGGTTCGCCACGGGCTGTCGGAAAGGGGTCCCTTTTCGAGGGCCCTGGGGCCTGGGAGGCCGCCTGTGAGGATTGCCCTAAAATAGTACTGCCCAGCGCAAGGCAAAGAGGGCGGGCGGTGTGCTATAGCCTGTCTGCCTGGGGGTGGGATGGGGTTCCACTGTCTCGGAAAGGGGTCCAGTCTTCGAGGGCCTCGGGCCTGTGGTAGGTCAGGCCATAGGCTTGCCCTAAAATAGTACTGCCCAAGCGCAAGGCGCGAACAGGGGCGGGCCGGTGCTATAGCCTTGGGGGGGTGGGAGGGGGGTTCGCCACGGGCTGTCGGAAAGGGGTCCAGTCTTCGAGGCCCTGGGGCCTGTGGGAGGCCGCACCAGAGGATTGCCCTAAAATAGTTGCCCATGGGCCGCAAGGCGCAAAGAGGAGGCGGGCGGTGCAGCATCGGCCTGGGGTGGGGAGGGGGTTCGCCACCGGGCGTCAGAAGGGGTCCAGCTTTCGAGGGCCCCCTGGGTGGGAGGCCGCGCAGGCTTGCCCTAAAATAGTACTGGCCACGCCAAATGGGGCGGCCTGTCTGCGTGGGAGGGGGATTTAGCCAGGGCTGTCGGAAAGGGGTCCACTTTCGAGGGCATCGGGAGCCTGGGAGGCACAGAGGCTTACCCTAAAATAGTGCTAGCGCGCAAAAAGGGGCGGGGTGGTATAGCCTCTGCCGGGTGGGATGGGGGCAAGTCGGGCAATGGAATCCTGCCTTTTGAGGGCCCTCGGGGCCGAGGAGGCCGTGGCCAGAGGCTTTCCTAAAATAGTGCTTCCCAGGCAAGGCGGAAATGGGCGGGGCGGTGGGCTATAGCCTTGGGCCCGTGGGGGGAGGGGTTCGCCGCCGGGCTGTCGGAAAGGGGTCCGCTTTCGAGGGCCCTCGGGGCTCGGAGGACGCGCGAGGCTTGCCCTAAAATAGTGCTGCCGCAAGGCGAGAACAGAGGGGTGCGCAGCCTTGGGCCCGTGAGGGGTGGGAGGGGTTCGCCAATCGGCTATCGGAAAGGGGTCCAGTTCGAGGGCCTGGGGGCTCGTGGAGGCCGCGCCAGGCTTGCGCTAAAATAGTGCTTCGCCCATCGCAAGGGACGAAACGGGGCGGCGGTGCTATAGCCTGGTCCCGTGGGGGTGGGAGGGGTTCGCCAGTGCCGGTGGGGTCCAGTCTTTGAGGCCCTGGGCGGGACGGTGTTCTATATCCTGTGCATGGGGAGGGGTTCATCCAATGCCAAAAGGGGTCCAGATGAGGGCCCCTGGGCCTGGGAGGTCGCGCTGAGGCTTGCCCTAAAATAGTGCTTCGCCCAGCCGCGACGAAGAAACAGGGGCGAGGCGGTGGCAGCCTTGGGCCCGGTGGGAGGGGGTTCATCCAGCTGGGCTGTGGAAAGGGGTCCAGCTTGAGGGCCCTGGGGCTCGGAGCCGCGCCAGAGGCCTGCCCAAAATAGTGGCCCAGCTCAGCGGGCGCAACAGGGGCGCGGGCGCATAGCCTTGGGCCCGTGGGGGTGGGAGGGGTTCGCCACGGGCTGTCGAAAGGGGTCCAGTTTTGAGGGCCCCCGAGGCTGTGGAGGTCGCCAGAGGCTTGCCCTAAGTCATTTACATGAAATGGGGGCGGGCCAAAGTTATAGCCTTGGGGTCTGTGAGCGGGGAGGGGTTCGCCACGGCTGTCTCAAAGGGGTCCAGTTTTTCGAGGGCCTCGGGGCCTGTGGATGCCGGCCAGAGGCTTGCCCTAAAATTGAAGCCTGGGCCGCGCAAGGAGCGAAGAGGGGCGGGCGGTGCTATAGCCTGGGGCCCGGGGAATGGAGGGGTTCGCCGCTGGGCTGCCTGAAAGGCATAGGCTGAGGCCTGGGGGCCTGTGGAGGCCGCCGAGGCTTGCCCTAAAATAGTGCTTCGCCCGCCGGCGCAAGGCGAGAAACAGGGCGAGGGGTGTGCCATAGCCTTTGGGGCCCGTGAGGGGCGGGAGGGGTTCGCCAATCGGGCTATCGAAAGGGGTCCAGTTTTTCGAGGGCCTCGGGGCTCGTGGAGGTCACGCCGAGGCTTGCGCTTAAATAGTGCTTTCCGCCCATCGCGCAAGGGACGAAAACGCGGCGCGCTATAGCCTTGGTCCCGTAAGGGGAGGGTTCGCCACGAAAGGCAAAGTGGTCCGCTTTTGAGGCCCTGGGCGGGGCGGGTATCCTTGTGCACGTGGGGAGGGGGTTCATCCACTGGGCTGCAAAAGGGGTCCAGCTTTCAGGCCCTGGGGCTCTGGGAGGTCGCAGAGGCTTGCCTTAAAATAAGGCTTTCGGGCGCCGGCGCAAACAGGGGCGGGGGCGGTGTGCTATAGCCTTGGGCCCGTGTGGGGAGGGGGTTCATCCATTGGGCTGCTGAAAGGGGTCCAACTGCTTGAGGGCCCTCGGGGCCTGGGAGGCCGCTGCTGAGGCCTGCCCTAAAATAGTGGTTCGGCCTGCGCAAGCCGCGAAACAGGGGCGTGGGCGGTGTTAGCAGCCTGGGCCTGGGGGTGGGGAGGGGGTTCGCCAGTCGGCTGCCGAAGGGGTCCGCTTTTGAGGGCCCCCGAGGGCCTGGGAGGTCGCGCCAGAGGCTTGCCCTAAAATAGTGCTTCGCCCATGCCAAGGCGCGAAACAAAGGGGCGGGGCGTATAGCCTTGGGCCCGTGGGGGGTGGCGAGGTGGGTTCGGCCACTGGCTGTCTCAAAGGGGTCCAGTTTTTCGAGGCCCTCGGGGCCCGTGCGATGCCGCTGCCAGAGGCTTGCCCTAAAATTGTGCTTCTGCCTGGGCCGCGCAAGGAGCGAAAGAGGGGCGGGGCCAGCAGCCTGGGCCCGTGGGGATGGGAGGGGGGTTCGCCACCATTGGCTGTCGGAAAGGGGTACAGTTTTTGAGGGCCCTCGGGGGCCTGTGGGAGGCCATGCGCGAGGCTTGCCCTAAAATAGTGCTTGCCCAGCACAAGGCGCCAAACCGTGGGCGGGGCAAAGTTATAGCCTTGGGCCTGTGGGTGGCGAGGGGGTTCATCTGGGCTGTCGCAAAGGGGTCACCTTTTGAGGGCCCTCGAGGCCTGTGGAGGTCGCGCCAGAGGCCTGCCCTAAAATAGTAAGCTGCCCACGCGAAGCCGCGAAACAGGGGGCGCGGTGTTATAGCCTTGGGCCCGTGGGGCGGGAGGGGGTTCGCCAGCTGGCCGAAGGGGTCCAGTCAAGGCCCCCCGAGGCTGTGGGAGGTCGCGGCAGAGGCTTGCCTAAAATAGTGCTTCGCCCAGCGCGCAAGGCGAAACAGGGGCGCGGGCGCAGTTATAGCCTTGGGCCCGTGGGGGGTGGGGAGGGGTTCGCCAGTGGCCGGATAGGGTCCAGTCTTTTCGAGGGCCCTGGGGTTTGGGGAGGCCGCGCCAGAGGTTTGCCCTAAAATAGTAAGCTTTCTGCCCAGCGCGCAAGCCACGAAAGAGGAGGCGGGGGCGGTATGCTATAGCCTTGGGCCCGTGGGGGGGATGGGGGTTCAGCCAGTCGGGCTGTCGGAAAGGGGTCCTGTCTTTTCGAGGGCCCTCGGGGGCCTGTGGCAGATCGCGGCCAGAGGCCTGCCCTAAAATAGTGCTTCTGCCCAGCGCAAGCAGAAACAGGGCGAGGGGTGTGCTATAGCCTTGGGCCCGTGAGGTCGGAGGGGGTTCATCCACCGGGTTGCCGGAAAGGGGTCCAATCTTTTTGAGGGCCCTTGGGGGGCTTGTGCGAGGCCGCGCCGAGAGGCTTGCCCTAAAATAGTGCGGCCCAGCGCGCAAGGCGCGAAACCAGGGCGGGCGGTGTTATAGCCTTGGGCCCGCTGGGGTGGATGGGGTTGCCACGGGCCTGAAAGGGGTCCAATGTTTTTGAAGTCCTGGGGCCTGGTGGGGAGGTCGCGCCGAGGCCTGCCCTAAAATAGTGCTTTCTGGCCCAGCGCAAGGCGCGAAGAGGGGCGCATGGTGCGCTATAGCCTGGGCCTGGGGGGGACGGGTTCCGCCACGGGTTGTCGAAGGGGTCCAGTCTTTCGAGAGACCGGGAGCCTGGGAGGGAGGCCAAAGGCTTGCCCTAAATAGTGCTTGGCCCACGCCAAGGCGCGAAAACAGGGGGCGGGGCAAGCAAAGATTAGCCTGTGGGGTGGGGAGGGGGTTCATCCACTGGCTGTCGAGGGGTCCGCCGAGGGCCTCGAGACCTGGAGGCCGCCGCCAGAGGCTTGCCCTAAAATAGTGCTTCGCCCGCGCAAGGCGCGAAAGAGAGGGCGGGGCGCAGAGAAGCAGTCTGCGGGGGCGGGATGGGGGTTCAGCCAAGAGGGCCGCCGAAAGGGGTCCAGCCTTTTCGAGGGCCCTCAGGGGGCCGATGGGAGGCCGCGGCCAGAGGTTTGCCCTAAATAGTGGGTCAGGTGTTTTCAAGGGGCCTTGTGTGCCCAACGGGAGGCTACGGTCAGAGGCCCCCCCTAAAATGGCAAGAAATGCCTAGCGGCACAGCACGCGAAATAGTCGCCGAGGCCGAGCGGCACAGGCAATAGTTTTGAACCGCTGGGGCCGGAGAGGGGGTTCTGGGGCTCTGGACGTCGGAAATGGGTCCAGTCTTTCCGAGGGGCCTCGGGTACCAAAGTGGGAGGCTACGGTAGAGGCCCGCCCAAAATGGCAAGAAATACCCACGCGCAGTGCACAAAATAGTCGCCGAGGCCGTGGCTATAGCCTTTGGTCCGGGGGTTGGGAGGGGGGTCTGGGGCCTGCATCGAAAATGGGTACAGTCTTTTCGAGGGGCCTCTTGTGTCCTGGGAGGCTACGGTCAGAGGCCCGCCTAAATGGTAAGAAAGCCCAGCGGCACAAGACGCGAATAGTCCCCGAGGCCGGTGGGCACAGCCTGGCCCGCGGTGCTGGGAGGGGGTTCTGGGGCCTGGCTCGGAAATGGGTCCAGTCTTTTGAGGGGCCTGCACCTGGGAGCCTACGGTCAGAGGCCCGTCCCAAAATGGCAAGAATACCTAGCGCGCAAGGCGCCAAATAGTCACCGAGGCCGGTGGCTATAGCCTTTGGTCCGCGGGGTTGGGAGGGGGTTCGGGGCCTGCATTGGAAATGGGTCCAGCTTTTGAGGGGCCTGTGTCCAACGGGAGGCTACGGTCAGAGGCCCGCCTAAATTGGCAAGAAGTACACAGCGGCACAACCCACAAGATAGTCGCCGAGGCCGGTGGGCTAAACCCTTTGGCCCGCGGGCGGGGAGGGCGCTCGAGGGTTCTGGCCAAAATGGGTCCGCTTTTGAGGGCCTCTTGTGCCAAGTGGAGGCTACGTCGAGGATCGCGCCTAATGGCAAGAAATGCCTAGCGGCTCACAGGCCAAATAGCCGCCGAGACCGTGGGCTATAAAGGCCTGTTCCTCGAGGGTCAGAGGGGTGAGGGGCCTGGGCCTCGTAAATTGGTCCTGCCTTTTTAGGGGACCTGTAGCCTGGGAGGCTACGGCCGAGGCCCGCCTAAAATGCGGAAAGGTTTAGCGCGCAAAGGCGCTGAATAGTCACCGAGGCCGGTGGGCTATAGCCTTTGGCCGCTGGGGGGGAGTGGTTCGGGACCTAAGCATCGGAAATGTGTCCAGTCTTTGAGGGCCGCAGGCCCCATGGGAGGCTACGGCCGAGGCTTCGCCCTAAATGGCAAGAATGCCCAGCGCTGCACAAATAGTCTCCGGGCTGGTGGGCTTTAGCCTGCTGGGTCGGGAGGGGGTTCGTGACTCACAAGATCGAAATGGGTCAGGTGTTTTCAAGGGGCCTTGTGCCCAACGGGAGGCTACGGTCGAGGCCCGCCTAAAATGGTAAGAAATACACAGCTGCACAACCCACAAAATAGTCACCGAGGCCGTGATAAAGCCTTTGGCCCGGGGCTGGGAGGCGTCGGGGGTCTTGGAGTCGAAAAATGGGTCCAGTCTTTTTGAGGGGCCTCTTGTGTCCAGTGGGAGGCTACGGTCGGTGGCCTGCCCTAAAATGGCAAGAAATGCCCAGCGGCGTGAAATAGTCGCCGAGGCTATAGCCTGGGCCCAAGGGGGTTCCGGGCCCGGTGTCGAAAATAGGTCTAGTCTTTTTGAGGGGCCTCGTGTGCCCAGTGGAAGGCTACGGTCAGAGGCCTGCCCTAAAATTGCAAGAAATACCGGGCGGCGCAGTGCGTGAAATAGTCGCCGAGGCCGGTGGGCTATAGCCTTTGGCCCGCGGGGGTTGGGGAGGTGGGTTCGGGGGTTCTGGGCATCGAAAATGAGTCCAGTTTTTTTGAGGGGCCTCTTGTTCCCAGTGGGAGGCTACGGTCGAGGCCTGCCCTAAATGGCAAGAAATGCCCAGCGCGCAGGCACGAAATAGTCGCCGAGGCCGGTGGGCTATAGCCTGGCCCGCTGGGTCGGGAGGTGGGTTCGGGGTTCGCATCCAAAATGAGTCCAGTTTTTTTTTGAGGGGCCTGTGCACAAGGAGGCTACGGTCGAGGCCTGCCCTAAATGGCAAGAATGCCCAAGAGCGCGCGAAATAGTCGCCGAGGCCGTGGGTATAGCCTTTGGCCCGCTGGGGTTCGGGAGGGGGCTCGAGGCTCGAAATCGAAAATGGGTCCAGTCTTTCAAGGGGCCTGGTGCCTGGGAGGCTTACGGTCGAGGCCTGCCCTAAAAGGACAAGAAATACCCAACAGCAAATAGTCGCCGAGGCCGCTTGACTATAGCGCTTATTCCGCTGGGGTTCGGAGGGGTTCAGGGTCAAGCGCCGAAAATTGGTCTAGTCTCTTCGAGGGGCCTGCCTGGGAGGCTACGCCAAAGGCCTGCCCTAAAATGGCAAGAATGCCCAGCCAAGAAGGCGCGAATAGTCGCCAGCCGGTGGGCTATAGCCTTTGCCCGCTGGGGTTCGGAGGGGGTTCTGGGGCTCAAGGCCAAAATGGGTCCAGTATTTTGAGGGCCTCGGCACCCAAAGGGGATCCCACGGTCGAGGCCCGTCCCAAAATGGCAAGAATACTCAGCGCGCAAAGGCGCAAAATAGTCGCCGAGGCCGGGCTATAGCCTTTGGTCCGCGGGCTGGGGAGGGGTTCGGGCCTGGGCATTGGAAATGGGTCCAGTCTTTGAGGGGCCTCAGCCCAATGGGAGGCTACGGGCAGAGGCCCGCCCTAAATTGGCAGGAACTGCACAGCACAACAAGAAATAGTCACCGAGGCCGGTGGCTAAAGCCTTTGGCCCGCTGGGGCGGAGGCATAAGGGTTCGGAGGGGGTTCGAGGCTGTGGGAATCAAAATGGGTCCAGTCTTTCGAGGGACCTCGTGTCCTGCGGGAGGCTACGTCGAGGCCCCGCCCTAAATGACAAGAAATGCCTAGCGCGCAGTACAAATATTCGCCGAGGCTGGACTATATCGCTTTGTTCCGCTGGGGTTTGGGAGGGGGTTGGGGGTCTGGGCATCAAAATTGGTCTAGTCTCTTGAGGGGCCTCTGGTGCCTGGGTGGAAGGCTACGGTCGAGGCCCCGCCTAAAATGGCAAGAATGCCTGCGCAAAGCGCTGAATAGTCGCCGAGGTCGGTGGGCTATAGCCTTGGCCCGGGGCTGGGAGGGGGTTCGGGGTTCTGCATAAAAATGGGTCCAGTCTTTTCGATCATCCTCATGTGCCCAAAGTGAGGGTACGGTCCGATGCCCGCCTAAATGGCAAGAATGCGCGCAGGCACACACAGGAAATTGTCGCCGCGCCAGCTGGGCTGTAGTATGTTCCTCGGGGTTGGGAGGGGGTTCGGGGCCCGGCAACAGAAATCAATCCAGTTTTTCGAGGGCCTGCAGCCCAGTGGGAGGCTACGTTAGAGGCCCGCCTTAAAATTGCAAGAGCAGCGCGAAATAGTCGCCGAGGCCGGTGGGCTATATCCTTTCGTCCGACGGGGCTGGGGAGGGGGTTCGGGGCTCGGCCGGAAATGGTATAGTCTTTTAGGTCCTCGTGTGCCCTGGGAGGCTACGGTCAAAGGCCTGCCCTAAATGGCAAGAATGCCCAGCGCGCGATATCAGGCCGAGTCCGTGAGCTATAGCTTTTGGTCCGCGAGGGTGGAAGCGGGTTCGAGGACTCGCATCGGAAATTGGCACAGCTTTTCGAGGGCCTCGTGGTGTCCAGCTGGAGGCTGGTCGAGGCCCCAGCTAAATGGCAAGAAATGCATAGCGCACAACGCTACAAATAGTCGCCAAGGGTGGGCTGTACGCTGGTCCGCGGGGCTGGGAGGGGTTCTGGGACTCGGGCGTCCAAATGGGTTGAGTCTTTTAGGGGCCTCGCTTGCTCGGGGAGCCTACACGAGTCCCGCCCAAAAGGCTAGAAATGCCTCAAGCGAGCGCGTAAAATAGTCTCCATGCCCGTGGGTTATAGCTTGCCGGGTCAGGGGGTTCTGGGGTCCGGGCATCGGAAATGGGTCCAGTCCTCGAGGGGCCTCGTGGTGCCTGGGAGCCCGTGAGCTACAGCCTTTGGTCCGGGGTGGTGGAGGGCGCTTAGGGGGTTCAAGGCTGAATGGGTAAAGGCTTTTCGAGGGTCCTCGCGCCCAAGAGGAGGCTAGCGGTCGAGGCCTGCCCAAAATGGTAAGAATACCCAGCAGAAATAAGATGAAATAGTCGGCGAGGCCGTGGGCTCTAGCCTTTGGTCCGCGGTGGTTGGGTAGGGGGTTCTGGGGCTCGGGCTGTCGGAAATTGGTATAGTCTTTTCGAGGGTCCTCGTGTGCCCAATGGGAGGCCACGGTCAGAGGCTGCCCTAAATGGTAAGAAACACCCAGCGCGCAGCACTAAATAGTCACCGAGGCCGTGGGCTATAGTCTTTGGTCCGCGGGTTGGGGAGGGGGGTTCGGGGCCTCTGGGTGTTTGAAATGGGTCCGCCTTTTGAGGGGCCTCGTGCTCAGCTGATCCTACGGTCATATGGCTGCCCTAAATGGCAAGAAATGCCCAGCAGTCAGAGCACGAAAATAGTCGCCGAGGCCGGTGGACTATCGCCCGTCCGCTGGGGTTGGGAGGGCGGTTCGGCCTGCCGTCGGAAATGGGCAAGGACTTTTCGAGGGGCCTCGTGTGCCCAGTGGGACGCTACGGTCAGAGGCCCGCCTAAATGGCAAGAAATGCACGGCAGAGCGACCAAAATAGTCGCCAGACGGTGGGCTGCAGCCTTTGGTCCGCAGGGGTTGGAGTGGGGTTTCGGGGTTCTCGCATCGGAAATGGGTCTAGTCTTTTCGAGGGTCCTCGCGCCTAGTCGGAGGCTACGGTCAGAGGTCGGTCCTAAATGGAAAGAATGCCCAACGCGAGCGCAAATAGTCGCCGAGGCCGGTGGTCTATAGCCTTGGTCCACGGGGTTGGGAGGGGCCGGGCCTGGGTGTCGGAAATGGGTACAGCCTTTTCGAGGGTCCTCGTGTGCCCAGTGGGAGGCTACGGTCAGAGTCCTTCCGTAGAAGAAGAAATGCCCACGCGCAGCGCAGGCGAAATAGTCGCCGAGGCCTGGGGCTATAGAATTTGGTCCGCGGGGTCGGGAGGGGGTTTGCAGGCTCGGGCCGGAAATGGGCATGCTTTTCGAGGGGCCTCGTGCAGCCAGTGAGGCTACGGTCGAGGCCAACCCTAAAAGGCAAGAATCGCATAGCGCACAAAGACGCGAAATGGTCACCAAGGCCGGTGGCTATAGCCTTGGCCCGCTGGGGTTGGGAGGGGTTCGGGACCATGGTGTTGGAAATGGGTCCTGATTTTTGAGGGCCTGTGTTAGTGGGAGCCTAGCCGAGGCCCGCTAAAAGACAAGAAATGCCCGCGCACAACAAGGAATTGTTGCCGAGGCCGGTGGCTATAGCCTTGGTCCGCGGGGTTGGGGAGGGGGTTCAGGGTCCGGGCTTCGGAATTGGGTCCAGTTTTTGAGGGGCCTCAGACACTCTGGGAGCCACGGTCAGAGGCCTGCCCTAAAGGCAAGAATGCTCAGCAGTCACAACGCGCTAAATAGTCTTTTGAGCCCGTGGCTATAGCCTTTGGTCCGCTGGGGTCGGGAGGGGGTTGGGGGCATTGGCTGTCGAATGGGTTTAGTCTTTCTAGGAGCCTGCGGCACCCACCGGCAGTCTGCGGTCAGAGGCCTACCCAAAATGGCAAGAAATGCCCTGGCACAAATACAAGAAACAGCCGCCGAGGCCGGTGGGCTGTAGCTGGTCCGCGGGTTGGCGTGGGGGTTCGGGGCCTGCATCGGAAATTGGTACACCTTTCGAGGGGCCTTGTGCCCAGTGGAGGCTACGGTCAGATGCCCGCCCAAAATGGCAGGAAATGAACAGCGCAGAAAGCGCCAAATAGATGCCAAGGTCGGTGGGCTATAGCCTTGGCCTCGGGGTTGGGAGCGGTGCGGGGCCTGTGTCGAAATGGGTCTAGTCTTTTGAGGGGCCTCATGTTCTCGCTGAGCCTACGGTCGAGGACCGCCAAAAGCCAAGAATGCTCGCGCGCAAAGACGCGAAATAATCACGAGGCCGGTGGACTATGGCCTGGTCCGGGGTTGGGGTTCTGGGGCTCTAGGCGCGGAAATGGGTCCAGTCTTTTTGAGGGCCTGTACCCGGGGAGGCTACGGTCGAGGCCTGCCCAAAATGGCAAGAATGCCCAACGCGCAGGCGCAGAGTAGTCTCCGAGCCCGCCGCTATAGCCTTTTGTCCACGGGGTTGGGGGTGGTTCGGGGCTCAAGTCCGAAATATGTCTAGTCTTGTCGAGGGACCTCATGTGCACAGTGGGAGGCTACGGTCAGAGGCCCGCCCTAAAATGGCTAGAAATGCACAACAGCATAGGGCACAAAATAGTCGCCGAGGCCGATGGCTATATAATTTGGTCCGCGGGGGTTGGCAAGGGGGCTCGGGTGCTCTGGCTGTCGGTAATTGGTACAGTATTTTCAAGGGGCCTCGTGTACCCAGAGCGAGGCTACGCGGGCTACAGTGCTCTACAATGCACAACGCGAATAGTTCCCGAGTCTGGGCTATATCCTTTGGTCCGTGGGGCTGGGAGGGGGTTCGGGGCTCGGGCGTCGGAAATGGTATAGTCTTTTAGGTCCTCGTGCCTGGGGAGGCTACGGTCAAAGGCCCGCCCGAAAATGGCAAGAATGCCCAGCAGCGCGATATTGGCCGAGTCCGGTATAGCTTTGGTCCGCGAGCGCTTGGGAAGCGGGTTCGAGGACTCGCCATCGGAAATTGGCACGCCTTTCGAGGGGCCTCGTGTCTGGGCTGAGGCTATGGTCAGAGGCCCGTGCTAAAATGGCAAGAAATGCACAGCGGCACAACGCGAAATAGTCGCCAAGGCCGGTGGGCTGTACGCTGGTCCGGGGGCTGGGAGGGAGTTCGGGACCTGGGGTCCGAATGGGTTGAGTCTTTAGGGGCCTCGCTTGCTGCTGGGAGCCTACAATGGAGTCCTGCCCTAAAAGGCTAGAATGCCTCAAGGCGCAGCACAAGAAAATAGTCTCCAAGCCCGTGGGTTATAGCCTTGTTCCGCTGGTTGGGGAGGGGGTTCGGGGTCCGCATCGAAATGGGTCCAGTCCTTTGAGGGGCCTCGGTGCCTGGGAGCCCGTGAGCTACAGCCTTTGGTCCGCGGGGTGAGGGCGCTTAGGGGTTCGGGCGCCGGAAATGGGTAAAGGCTGAGGGTCCTCCTCGCGCCTGCAGGAGGCGGTCGAGGCCTGCCCGAAAATGGTAAGAAATACCCAGCGGCGCAGCGCATGAAATAGTCGGCGAGGCCGGTGGGCTATAGCCATTGGTCCGCGGGGGTTGGGGAGGGGGGTTCGGGGGCTCTGGGCGTTGGAAATTGGTATAGTCTTTTTGAGGGTCCTCGTGTGCCCAGTGGGAGGCCACGGTCAGAGGCTGCCCTAAAATGGTAAGAAACACCCAGCGGCGCAGCGCACGAAATAGTCACTGAGGCCGGTGGGCTATAGTCTTTGGTCCGCGGGGGTTGGGAGGTGTCTGGGGCCTGGAGTTTGAAATGGGTCCAGCTTTTCGAGGCCTCGTGGTGCTCGCGATCCTACGGTCATAGGGCTGCCCTAAAATGGCAAGAAATGACCAGCAGAGTAGCACGCGAAATAGTCGTCGAGGCCGGTGGACTATCGCCTTCTGTCCGCGGGGGTTGGGGAGGGGGGTTCAGGGCCTCTGGCTGTCGGAAATGGGCAAGGACTTTTCGAGGCCTCGTAGCCCGGGACGCTACGGCCGAGGCCCGCCTAAAATGGCAAGAAATGCACAATGGCAGAGCGACCAAAATAGTCGCCAGGCCGGGGCTAGCCTTTGGTCCGCAGGGCTGGAGTGGGGTTTCGGGGTTCCGCATCGGAAATGGGTCTAGTCTTTCGAGGGTCCTCGCGCCTAGTCGGAGGCTACGGTCAGAGGCCGGTCCTAAATGGAAAGAATGCCCAACGGCGCAGCGAAATAGTCGCCGAGGCCGGTGGTCTATAGCCTTGGTCCACGGGGTTGGGAGGGGGGGTTTGGGGCTCGTCGTCAAAATGGGTACAGTCCTTTCAAGGGTCCTCGTAGCCCATTGGGAGGCTACGTGAGAGTCCTTTCTAAATGGCAAGAATGCCCAACGCGCAGCGCTGAAATAGTCGCCGAGGCCGGTGGGCTATAGCCTGGTCCGGGGGTTGGGAGGGGCTGGGGCCTGGGTGTCGGAAATGGTACAGTCTTTTCGAGGGTCCTCGTGGTGCCCAGCTGGAGGCTACGGCCAGAGTCCTTCCGTAGCAGCAAGAATGCCCAGCGCAGCGCGAAATAGTCGCCGAGGCCGGTAGAATTTGGTCCGCGGGGTCCGGGAGGGGTTTGCAGGCTCGGGCGCCGGAAATGGGCACAGTTTTCGAGGGGCCTCGTGTGCCCAGTGGGAGGCTACGGTCAGAGGCCAACCCTAAAAAGGCAAGAACTGCATAGCGGCACAGCACGCGAAATGGTCACCAAGGACGGTGGGCTATAGCCTTTGGCCCGCGGGGGTTGGGGAGGGGGTTCGGGACTATGGGTGTTGGAAATGGGTCCCGGATTTTGAGGGCCTGTGCTTAGTGGAGCCACGGTCAGAGGCTGGCTAAAAGACAAGAAATGCCCGCGGCACAACAAGGCGAATTTGTTGCCGAGGCCGGGCTGGCAGCCTTGGTCCGCGGGGCTGGGAGGGGGTTCAGGGTCTGCTTCGAATTGGGTCCAGTCTTTGAGGGGCCTCAGACACTCAGTGGGAGCCACGGTCAGAGGCCTGCCCTAAAAGGCAAGAAATGCCTCAGCGCACACCGCTAATAGTCTTCGAGCCCGTGGGCTATAGCCTTGGTCCGCTGGGGTCAGGGAGGGGGCATTGGCTGTCGAAATGGGTTTAGTCTTTCTAGAGCCTCAGGCACCCACCGGCAGGCTGCGGTCGAGGCCTCACCCAAAATGGCAAGAATGCCCAGCTGCACACACAAGAAAACGCCGCCGAGGCTGGGCTCAAGCTGGTCCGCGGGTTGGCGGGGTCTGGGGCCTGCATCGGAAATTGGTACAATCTTTCGAGGGGCCTCAGTGCCCAGTGGAGGCTACGGTCAGATGCCCGCCTAAAATGGCAGGAAATGAACAGCGCAGAGCGCTGCCAAATAGATGCCAAGGTCGTGGGCTATAGCCTTTGGCCTCGGGGTTGGGGAGCCAAAAGGGGCCTGGGTGTCGAAATGGGTCTAGTCTTTGAGGGGCCTCATGTTCTCGGGAGCCACGGTCGAGGACCGCCCTAAAAGTTAAGAAATGCCCCGCGCAAAGACGCTAAATAATCACGAGGCCGGTGGACTATGGCCTTCGTCCGGGTCCGGGTTCGGGGGCTCTAGGCGCCGGAAATGGGTCCAGTCTTTGAGGGGCCCGTACCAGCTGGGAGGCTACGGTCGAGGCCTGCCCTAAAATGGCAAGAATGCCCAACGGCGCAAGGCGCAGAGTAGTCTCCAGCCCGCTGCTATAGCCTTTTGTCCACGGGTCGGGGTGGTCTGGGGCCTGGCGTCCGAAATATGTCTAGTCTTGTCGAGGGACCCCATGTGCACAGGGGAGGCTACTACGAGGCCCGCCTTAAAATGGCTAGAAATGCACAACAAAGATAGGGCACAAAATAGTCCGCCCCTGCAGAATTGGTACAAGATTTTCTGGGCCTCGTGTACCCAGAGCGAGGCTACGGCCGGTGGGCTACAGCCGGTGCTCTACAGGCAACAACACAAATAGGCTCCGAGTCCCGTGGGCTATAGCCTTTGGTCCGCTGGGGTCGGGAGGGCGTCGGGGCTCTAGGCGCCGAATGGGTCCAGTCTTTTCGAGGGTCCTCATGTGCCCAAGGGGAGGCTACGGTCAGAGGCCTGCATTAAAATTGCAAGAAATACCCAGCAGCGCAGCTCGTGAAATTGTCACCGAGGCCGGTGGGCTATAGCCTTTGGTCCGCGGGGGTTGGGGAGGGGGTTTCGGTGGCTCTGGTCGTCGGAAATGGGTATAGTCTTTTCGAGTGTCCTCGTGTGCCCAGTGGGAGACTACGGTCAGAAGCCTGCCCTAAAATGGCAAGAAATATCCAGCGCGGCACGTGAAATAGTCACGAGCCCGTGGGCTATAGCCATTGGTCCGGGGGTCAGGAGGGGACTGGGATCGTGGCATCGGAAATGGCACAGCCTTTTCGAGTGTCGCTGTGCCCAGCTGAGGCTACGGGTCAGGGGCCTGCCCTAAAAGGGCAAGAAATGCCCAGCGGCGCAGCGCGCGAAATAGTCGCCGAGGCCGGTGGGCTATAGCTTTGGGTCCGTGGGCGGGAGGCGCCTGGGGCCTGGGCATCGAAATGGGTACAGTCCTTTCGAGGGTCCTCGGTAGCCCGTAGGAGGCTACGGCCTAAGGGCTGCCCTAAAGGGCAAGAAATGCCCAGCCATGAAGCGCATGAAATAGTCGCCGAGGCCGGTGGTATAGCCTTTGGCCTGCTGGGGTCTGGGAGGGGGTTCGAGGGCTCGAAATCGAAAATGGGTCCAGTCTTTCAAGGGCCTCGTGTGCCCAAAGTGGAGGCTACGGTCGAGGCCTGCCCTAAAAGTGACAAGAAATACCCAACAGCGACAACATGGGAATAGTCATTGAGGCCAACTTGACTATAGCGCTTATTCCGCTGGGGTTCGGGAGGGGTTCAGGTCGGGCCGAAAATTGGTCTAGTCTCTTCGAGGGGCCTCGCCTGCCCAGTGGAGGCTACGGCCAAAGGCCTGCCCTAAATGGCAAGAATGCCCGCGCAAGGCGCGAAATAGTCGCCAGCCGGTGGGCTATAGCCTTGCCCGCTGGGGTTCGGGAGGGGTTCTGGGGCTCAAGGCCAAAATGGGTCCAGTATTTTGAGGGCCTGCACCCAGCTGATCCTACGGTCAGAGGCCCCCCAAAATGGCAAGAACAAGGCCGCGCAAAGGCGCAAAATAGTCGCCGAGGCCGGTGGGCTATAGCCTGGTCCGCGGGCTTGGGGAGGGGGTCTGGGGCCTGGGCATTGGAAATGGGGTTGCGGAGAGTCTGCCTTAAATTGCTGGTGAGGAAAAAATGGCACATGCCGCAAGGCACAACAAGAAATAGTCACCGAGGCCGTGGGCTAAAGCCTTTGGCCCGCGGGGGTGGGGGAGGGGCATAAGGGTTCGGGAGGGGGGTTCGAGGGCTGGGAATCGAAAATGGGTCCAGTCTTTTCGAGGGGATTCGTGGCCCAGTGGGAGGCTACGGTCAGAGGCCTGCCCTAAAATGACAAGAAATGCCTAGCGCAAGCACAAATATTCGCGCCGAGGCCAAAGGGACTATATCGTTTGTTCCGCGGGGGTTTGGGAGGGGGGTTTGGGGGTCTGGGCATCAAAAATTGGTCGAGTCTTGTTGAGGGGCCTCGTGGTGCCTGAAGGCTACGGTCGAGGCCCCGCCCTAAAATGGCAAGAAATGCCTACCGGCGATGTGCGCGAAATAGTCGCCGAGGCCGGTGGGCTATAGCTTTTGGCCCGGGGTTGGGGAGGGGGTTCGGGGTTCCTGCATAAAATGGGTCCAGTCTTTTCGATCATCCTCATGTGCCCGCTGGAGGCTACGGCCAGATGCCCGCCTAAATGGCAAGAAATGCGCAGCGGCACAACAAGGAAATTGTCGCCGCGCTGGGCTGTAGAGTCTGCCTGGGGTCGGGAGGGGGTCGGGGCCCGCAACAGTAAATCAATCCAGTCTTTTCGAGGGGCCCTGTGCCCAGTGGGAGGCTACGGTTAGAGGCCTGCCTAAAATTGCAAATAAATGCCCAATCGCGCAGCGGCGAAGAATAGTCACCGAGGCCGGTGGCTATATCCTTCGTCCGCTGGGGTTGGGGAGGGGGTTCGGGGCTCAAGGCCGGAAATGGTATAGTCTTTTTAGGTCCTCGTGCCCTGGGAGGCTACGGTCAAAGGCCTGCCCTAAATGGCAAGAATGCCTACCGCTGCAGCCGCTGATATTGTGCCGAGTCCGTGAGCTATAGCTTTTGGTCCGCGAGGGTTGGAAGCGGGTTCGAGGACTCGGGCATCGAAATTGGCACAGCCTTTCGAGGGCCTCGTGTGTCCGGGGCTGGAGGCTATGGTCGAGGCCCTAGCTAAAATGGCAAGAAATGCATAGCGGCACAACGCGCGAAATAGTCGCCAAGGCGGTGGGCTGTACGCTGGGGCCTGGGAGCCTACAATGGAGTAGAAATGCCCAGCGCAAGAAATAGTTCCATGCCCGGTGGGTTATAGCCTTGTCCGCTGGTCGGGAGGGGGTTCTGGGGTCCGGGCATCTAAATGGGTCCAGTCCCAGGGGCCTCGTGTGCCTGGGAGCCCGTGAGCTACAGCCTTGGTCCGCTGGGGTCAGGAGGGCGCTAGGGGCTTCGGCCGGAAATGGGTATAGTCTGAGGGTCCTCGTGCCTGGGAGGCCACGGCCGAGGCTGCCCTAAATGGTAAGAAACACCCAGCGCAGCGCATAAAAATAGTCACCGAGGCCGTGGGCTATAGTCTTGGTCCGCTGGGTTGGGAGGGGGTTCGGGGCCTGGGAGTTTGAAATGGGTCCAGCTTTTCGAGGGGCCTCGTGTCAGTGATCCCACGGTCATATGGCTGCCCTAAATGGCAAGAAATGCCCAGCAACAGAAAGCACGAAAATAGTCGCCGAGGCCGTGGACTATCGCCCGTCCGCGGGGTTGGGAGGGCGGTTCGGCCTCGCTGTCGGAAATGGGCAAGGACTTTTCGAGGGGCCTGTGCGTCAGCGGGACGCTACGGCCGAGGCCCGCCTAAAATGGCAAGAATGCACGGCGCAGAGCGACCAAAATAGTCGCCGAGGTGGTGGCTATAGCCTTGGTCCGCAGGGGCTGGAGTGGGGGTTTCGGGGCCTGGCATCGGAAATGGGTCTAGTCTTTTCGAGGGTCCTCAAGTGCCTAGTCGGAGGCTACGGTCAGAGGCCGGTCCTAAAATGGAAAGAAATGCCCAACGGCGCAGCGCGCGAAATAGTCGTCGAGGCCGGTGGTCTATAGCCTTTGGTCCACGGGGGTTGGGGAGGGGGCTTCGGGGGCTCTGGGTGTCGGAAATGGGTACAGCCTTTTCGAGGGTCCTCGTGCCTGGGGAGGCTACGGCCGTAGTCCTTCCGTAGTAGTAAGAAATGCCCAGCGCAGCGCAATAGTCAGCCGAGGCCGGTGGGCTATAGAATTTGGTCCGCTGGGGCTGGGAGGGGGTTTGCGGTGCTCAAGGCCGGAAATGGGCACAGCTTTTTCGAGGCCTCGTGCCCATGGGAGGCTACGGTCAGAGGCCAACCCTAAAAGGCAAGAACTGATAAGCACAAAGACGCGAAATGGTCACTAAGGCCGGTGGCTATAGCCTGGCCCGCTGGGGCTGGGGAGGGGTTCTGGGACCATGGGTGTTGGAAATGGGTCCTGATTTTTGAGGGGCCTCGTAAGCTTAGTGGGAGCCACGGTCGAGGCTCGCTAAAAGACAAGAAATGCCCGCGGCAAGACATGAATTTGTTGCCGAGGCCGGTGGGCTATAGCCTTTGGTCCGCGGGGGTTGGGGAGGGGGGTTCTGGGGACTTGGCTTCGGAATTGGGTCCGCTTTTTGAGGGGCCTCAGACACTCGCTGGGGAGCCTACGGTCAGAGGCCTGCCCTAAAAAGGCAAGAAATGCCCCGCAGCGCAACGCGCTAAATAGTCTTTGAGCCCGGTGGGCTATAGCCTTTGGTCCGCGGGGGTTGGGGAGGGGGGTTAGGGGGCATTGGCTGTCAGAAATGGGTTTAGTCTTTTCTAGGAGCCTCGTGCACCCACTGGCAGTCTGCGGTCAGAGGCCTACCCAAAAATGGCAAGAAATGCCCAGCGGCACAGCGCGCAAAACAGTCGCCGAGGCCGGTGGGCTGTAGCTTTTGGTCCGCGGGGGTTGGCGTGGGGGGTTCGGGGGCTCTGGGCATCGGAAATTGGTACAATCTTTTCGAGGGGCCTCTTGTGCCCAGTGGGAGGCTACGGTCAGATGCCCGCCCCAAAATGGCAGGAAATGAACAGCGGCAGAGCGCGCGAAATAGATGCCAAGGTCGGTGGGCTATAGCCTTTGGCCCTCGGGTTGGGAGCCAAAAGGGGCCTGGGTGTCGAAATGGGTCTAGTCTTTCGAGGGCCTCATGTTCTCGCTGAGCCACGGTCGAGGACTGCCCTAAAAGCCAAGAATGCCTCGCGCAAAGACGCGAAATAATCACGAGGCCGGTGGACTATGGCCTCGTCCGGGGTTGGGGGTTCGGGGCTCTAGGCGCGGAAATGGGTCCAGTCTTTTGAGGGGCCTGTACCTGGGGAGGCTACGGCCGAGGCTCGCCCTAAAATGGCAAGAATGCCTAACGGCGCAAAGGCGCAGAGTAGTCTCCGAGCCCGCCGCCATAGCCTTTTGTCCACGGGGTTGGGGTGGTTCGGGGCTCGTCCAAATATGTCTAGTCTTGTCGAGGGACCCCATGTGCACAAGGGGAGGCTACGGTCGAGGCCCGCCTAAAATGGCTAGAAATGCACAACAAAGATAGTACAAAATAGTGAGGCGTATATATCTTTGGTCGCGGGGTTGGCAAGGGCGGGTGCCTGGGTAATTGCACAAGATTTTCAAGGGGCCTCGGGTACCCAGAGCGAGGCTACGGCCGGTGGCTACATGGTTTCACAACAGTACACACGAATAGTTCCGAGTCGGTGGCCATATCCTTGGTCCGTGGGGCTGGGAGGGGGTCTGGGGCTCGCCGGAAATGGTATAGTCTTTTTTAGGGTCCTCGTGTGCCCAGTGGGAGGCTACGGTCAAAGGCCTGCCCTAAAATGGCAAGAAATGCCCAGCTGCGCAGCGCGCGATATTGTGCTGAGTCCGGTGGGCTATAGCTTTTGGTCCGCGAGCGTTGGGAAGCGGGGTTCGAGGACTCTGGCCATCGGAAATTGGCACAGTCTTTTCGAGGGGCCTCGTGTGTCCAGTTGGAGGCTATGGTCAGAGGCCCTAGCTAAAATGGCAAGAAATGCACAGCGGCACAACGCGCGAAATAGTCGCCAAGGCGGGTGGGCTGTACGCTTTGGTCCGCGGGGGTTGGGAGGTTCGGGACTCGGGCGTCCGAAATGGGTTGAGTCTTTAGGGCCTCGCTTGCCTGGGAGCCTACAATGGAGTCCCGCCTAAAAGGCTAGAAATGCTCACAGGCGCAGTCACAAGAAAATAGTCTCCAAGCCCTGGGTTATAGCCTTTGTTCCGCTGCTGGGAGGGGGTTCGGGGTCTGCATCGGAAATGGGTCCAGTCCTTCGAGGGGCCTGTGGTGCCTGGGAGCCCGTGAGCTACGCCTTTGGTCCGCGGGGTCAGGAGGGCGCTAGGGTTCTGGGCGCTGAATGGGTAAAGGCTTTTCGAGGGTCCTCGGCGCCCAAGAGAGGCGCGGTCGAGGCCCGCCCGAAATGGTAAGAAATACCCAGCGCGCAGCGATGAAATAGTCGGCGAGGCCGGTGGGCTATAGCCATTGGTCCGCTGGGGCTGGGAGGGGGTTCGGGGCTCGCTGGAAATTGGTATAGTCTTTTGAGGGTCCTCGTGCCCAGCTGGGAGGCCACGGTCGAGGCTGCCCTAAATGGTAAGAAACACCCAGCCGCGCAACAGCACGAAATAGTCACCGAGGCCGTGGCTATAGTCTTGGTCCGCGGGGCCGGGAGGGGGTTCGGGGCTCGGGAGTTTGAAATGGGTCCATTTTGAGGGGCCTCGTGCTCGGGGATCCTACGGTCATATGGCTGCCCTAAAATGGCAAGAAATGCCCAGCAACAGAGCACGAAATAGTCGCCGAGGCCGTGGACTATCGCCGGTCCGCTGGGAGGGCGGTTCGGGCCTCGCTGTCGGAAATGGGCAAGGACTTTTCGAGGGCCTCGTAGCCCAAAGGGACGCCACGGTCAGAGGCCCGCCTAAAATGGCAAGAAATGCATACGGCAGAGCGACTCAAAATAGTCGCCAGGCCGGTGGCTATAGCCTTTGGTCCGCAGGGCCGGAGTGGGGTTTCGGGGTTCCGCATCGGAAATGGGTCTAGTCTTTTCGAGGGTCCTCAAGTGCCTAGTCGGAGGCTACGGTCAGAGGCCGGTCCTAAAATGGAAAGAAATGCCCAACGGCGCAGCGCGCGAAATAGTCGTCGAGGCCGGTGGTCTATAGCCTTTGGTCCACGGGGGTTGGGGAGGGGGGTTTGGGGGCTCTGGTCGTCGAAAATGGGTACAGTCCTTTCAAGGGTCCTCGTGTGCCCATTGGGAGGCTACGGTGAGAGTCCTTCTCTAAAATGGAATGCTGCGCAGCGAGGGGCGAAATAGTCGCCGAGGCCGGTGGGCTATAGCCTTTGGTCCGCGGGGGTTGGGGAGGGGGCTTCGGGGGCTCTGGGTGTCGGAAATGGGTACAGTCTTTTCGAGGGTCCTCGTGTGCCCAGTGGGAGGCTACGGTCAGAGTCCTTCCGTAAAGTAGCAAGAAATGCCCAGCGGCGCAGCGCGCGAAATAGTCGCTGAGGCCGGTGGGCTATAGAATTTGGTCCGCGGGGGTTGGGGAGGGGGGTTTGCAGGCTCTGGGCGTCGGAAATGGGCACAGTCTTTTCGAGGGGCCTCGTGTGCCCAGTGGGAGGCTACGGTCAGAGGCCAACCCTAAAAAGGCAAGAACTGCATAGCGGCACAGCACGCGAAATGGTCACCAAGGCCGGTGGGCTATAGCCTTTGGCCCGCGGGGGTTGGGGAGGGGGTTCGGGGACTATGGGTGTTGGAAATGGGTCCCGGATTTTTGAGGGGCCTCGTGTGCTTAGTGGGAGCCTACGGTCAGAGGCCTGGGCTAAAAAGACAAGAAATGCCCTGCGGCTCAGCGCGCGAATTTGTCGCCGAGGCCGGTGGGCTATAGCCTTTGGTCCGCGGGGGTTGGGTGGGGGTTCAGGGGTCTGGGCTTCGGAATTGGGTCCAGTCTTTTTGAGGGGCCTCAGACACTGCTGGGGAGCCACGGTCAGAGGCCTGCCCTAAAAGGCAAGAAATGCCTCAGCGCACCGCGCTTAAATAGTCTTCGAGTCTGGGCTATAGCCTTTGGTCCGCTGGGTCAGAGGGGTTAGGGGCATTGTCGAAATGGGTTTAGTCTTTTCTAGAGCCTCGCACCCACCGGCAGGCTGCGTCAGAGGCTCACCCAAAATGGCCAGCCGCCGAGGCCGGTGGCTGTAGCTTTGGTCCGCTGGGGTTGGCGGGGGTTCGGGGCCTGCATCGGAAATTGGTACACCTTTCGAGGGGCCTCTTGTGCCCAGTGGGAGGCTACGGTCAGATGCCCGCCCCAAAATGGCAGGAAATGAACAGCGCAGAGCTGCCAACAGATGCCAAGGTCGGTGGGCTATAGCCTTTGGCCCTGGGGCTGGGGAGGGGTGGGGCCTGCGTCGAAATGGGTCTAGTCTGAGGGGCCTCATGTTCTGGGAGCCTACGGTCGAGGACTGCCCTAAAAGCCAAGAAATGCCTCAAGCGCAGCACGCTAAATAATCACGAGGCCGTGGACTATGGCCTCGTCCGGGGTCGGGGGTCTGGGGCTCTAGGCGCCGGAAATGGGTCCAGCTTTGAGGGGCCCGTACCTGGGAGGCTACGGCAGAGGCCTGCCCTAAATGGCAAGAATGCCCAACGGCGCAGTGCGCAGAGTAGTCTCCGAGCCCGGCGCGCTATAGCCTTTTGTCCACGGGGGTTGGGGGGTGGTTCGGGGGCTCTGGGCGTCCGAAATATGTCTAGTCTTGTCGAGGGACCTCATGTGCACAGTGGGAGGCTACGAGGCCCGCCTTAAAATGGCTAGAAATGCACAACAAAGATAGGCACAAAATAGTCGCCGAGGCCGATGGCTATATCTTTTCGGTCCGGGCTGGCAAGGGGGCCTTGCCCGCTGCTCAATTGGTAATTTTCAAGGGGCCTCGTGTACCCAGAGCGAGGCTACGGGCCGGGCTAGCCGGTGCTCTACAACAAGGCACAACAAGGCGAATAGGGCTCCGAGCCCGTGCTGGCTTATAGCCTTTGGTCCACCGGGCTGGGAGGGGCGTCGGGGCTCTAGGCCGAAATGGGTCCAGTCTTTCGAGGGTCCCTGCCCAAGGAGGCTACTGCAGAGGCCCCAGTATTAAAATTGCAAGAAATACCCAGCAGCGCAGCTCAGGAAATTGTCACCGAGGCCTGCGGGCTATAGCCTTTGGTCCGCTGGGGTTGGGAGGGGTTTCTGGCCTGCATCGGAAATGGGTATAGTCTTTTCGAAAGTGTCCTCGTGCCCAAGGGGGAGACTACGGTCGAAGCCTGCCCTAAAATGGCAAGAAATGCCCAGCGCGGCTACACGGAAATAGTCGCCGAGGCCTGGGCTATAGCCATTGGTCCGCTGGGGGGGGAGGGGACTGGGACTGCATCGAAATGGCATGCTTTTCGAGTGTCCTCATGTGCCCAGTGGAGGCTTACGGTCAGAGGTTGCCCTAAAGGGCAAGAAATGCCCAGCGATGAAGCGCATGAATAGTCGCCGAGGCCGGTGGGCTATAGCTTTGGTCCGGGGCGGGAGGGCGCTGGGCTCTGGGCATCAGAAATGGGTACAGTCTTTTCGAGGGTCCTCGTGTGCCCAGTAGGAGGCTACGGTCTAAGGGCTGCCCTAAAAGGGCAAGAAATGCCCAGCGATGAAGCGTGCGAAATAGTCGTCGAGGCCGGTGGGCTATAGCTGTTGATCCGTGGGGGGTGGGGAGGGGCGTTCTGGGGCTCTGGGCATCAGAAATGGGTACAGTCTTTTCGAGGGTCCTCGTGTGCCCAGTGGGAGGCTACGGTCAGAGGGCTGCCCTAAAAGGGCAAGAAATGCCCAGCGATGAAGCCGCAAGAAATAGTCGCCGAGTGGACTGCATCGAAATGGGGACAGTCTTTTCGAGGGTCCTCGTGTGCCCAGTGGGAGGCTACGGTCAGAGGGCTGCCCTAAAAGGGCAAGAAATGCCCAGCGATGAAGCGTGCGAAATAGTCGTCGAGGCCGGTGGGCTATAGCTTTTGGTCCGTGGGGCCGGGAGGCGCCTGGGGCTCGCACGTAAATGAAATGGCCTTTTCGAGGGTCCTCGTCTGCCCAGAGGGAGGCTACGGTCAGACGCCGGCCCTATTCTGGTAAGAAATGCCCAGCGATGCAGCGTGCGAAATAGTCGTCGAGGCCGGTGGGCTATAGCCTTCGGTCCGCTGGGGCCGAGGGCGCTCGGGGCTCAAGGCCGGAAATGGGTACGGGTCTTTCGAGGGTCCTGTGTGCCCTGGGAGGCTACGGCTCAGAGGCCTGCCCTAAAATGGCAAGACATGCCCAGCGCACAGCTGCGGAAATAGTCCCCGAGGCCGGTGGGCTATAGCCTTGGTCCGCGGGGTCAGGGCTCGGGGCTCTGGGCACCAGAAATGAATAAAGGCTTTTCGAGGGTCCTCGTGTGCCCAGTGGGAGGCTACGGTCAAAAGCCTGCCATAAAATGGTAAGACATTCCCAGCGGCGCCACGCGTGAAATAGTCGTCGAGGCCGGTGGGCTATAGCCTTTGGTCCGCGGGGGTTGGGGAGGGGCGTTCTGGGCTCGGCCGAAACGGGTACAGTCTTTTCGAGGGTCCTCATGTTCCCAGTGGGACGCTACGTTAGAGGCCTGCCCTAAATGGCAAGAAATGCCCAGCGGCGCAGCTCGTGAAATAGTCACCGAGGCCGGTGGGCTATAGCCTTTGGTCCGCGGGGGTTGGGGAGGGGGTTTCGGTGGCTCTGGTCGTCAGAAATGGGTACAGTCTTTTCGAGCGTCCTCGTGTGCCCAGTGGGAGGCTACGGTAAAAGGCCTGCCCTAACATGGCAAGAAATATCCAGCAGCGCAGCACGTGAAATAGTCATCGAGGCCGGTGGGCTATAGCCTTTGGTCCGCGGGGGTTGGGGTGGGGGGTTCTGGGGCTCAGGGCATCGGAAATGGGTATAGTCTTTTCGAGTGTCCTCATGTGCCCAGTGGGATGCTACGGTCAGAGGGCTGCCCTAAAAGGGCAAGAAATGCCCAGCGAAGCGGCGAAATCGTCGCCGAGGCCGGTGGGCTATAGCCTTTGGTCCGCTGGGGTGGGGAGGCTGGGCTCGGGCGAAGAAATGGGTACAGTTTTGAGGGTTCTCGTGCCCGCTGGAGGCTACGAAGCCTCGCCCTAAATGGCAAGACATGCCCAGTGGCGCAGCGTGAACTAGCCGAGGCCGGTGGGCTATAGCCTGGTCCGCGGGGTTGGGAGAGGGTTCTGGGCTCGCCCGGAAATGGGTACGTTTTCAAGGTCCTCGCTTCCGGGGAGGCTACGGTTAGAGGCCTGCCCTAAATGGCAAGAAATGCCCAACGGCCAGCGCTGAATAGTCACCGCCGTGGGCTATAACCTTGGTCATCGGGGGGAGGCTCGGGCCTGGTCACGGAAATGGGTACTTTTCGAGGGTCCCGCCCTGGGAGGTACGCCAGAAGCCTGCCCGAAATGGCAAGAAATGTCCAGCGCAGCACGACATAGCCGCCGACGCCGTGGGGCTGGCAGCCTGGTCCGGGGGTTGGGAGGCCTCGGGGCCCGTGAATGGGTGGGAGGGGTTCGCCAGTGGGCTGTCGAAAGGGGTCCAGCTTTTCGAGGGCCCTGGGAGCCTGTGGGAGGCCGCGCCAGAGGCTTGCCCTAAAATAGTGGTTCTGGCCGTGCAGCGAAGAGGAGGCGGGGTATAACCTTAGGGCCTGGGGGGTGGGAGGGGGTTAGCTACCGCCACTGGAAGGGGTCCAGTTTTTCGAGGGCCCCGAGGGCCTGTGGAGGTCCGGCCGGAGGCTTGCCCTAAAATAGTGCTTCGCCCGGGCGCAAGGCGCGAAGAGGGGGCGGTAAGCAACCTTGGGTCTGTGGGGGTGGGTTCGCCAGTCCGGGCTGCCTGGAAAGGGGTCCGCCGAGGCCCTGGAGACCTGTGGAGGCCGGGCCGAGGCTTACCCTAAAATAGTGGCCCGCCAGGCGCCAAACATGCGGGGCCGGTTGTAGCCCTGTGGTGGGAGGGGTTCGCCCGGGCCATCGAAGGGGTCCATTTTCGAGGGCCCTGGGGCCTGTAGGCCGCGCCAGAGGCTTGACCTAAAATAGTGCTGCCCACAAGGCGCGAAAGAGAGGCGGGGCGGATAGCCTGGGTCTGGTGGAGGCGGCCGCCGGGCTGCCTGGAAAGGGGTCCAGTTTTCGAGGGCCCTGGGGCCTGGAGGCCGCGGGTCAAGCTTGCCCTAAAATAGTGGTTCGGGCCCAAAGGGGGGCGGGGCGTATAGCCTTATCTGGGAGGCACCGGGCTGTCGAAAGGGGTCCAGCCTGCCGGGGTCGAGCCGAGCCTTACCCTAAAATAGTGCTTCGCCCAGCGCAAGGCAACAGGCGTGCAGCAGCCTGGGCCGGGAGGGGGTTCGCCAATGGGCTGCAAAGGGGTCCAGCTTTCGAGGGCCCTCTGTGGGAGGCCGCCAGAGGCTTGCCCTAAAATAGTACTTCGCAAGGCGCGAACAAATGGGGCGGGGTATAGCCTTGGTCTGGGTGGGAGGGGGTTCGCCAATGTCGGAAGGGGTCCAGCTCGAGGGCCCTCGGGGCCTGGAGGCCGCGCCAAGGCTTGCCCTAAAATAGTGCTTCGCACAAAGTGGGCGGGCGTGCAGCCTTGGGCCTGGGGGTGGGAGGGGGTTCGCCACGGCTGTCGAAAGGGGTCCAGTCTTTCGAGGCCCCTGGGCCTGGGAGGTCAGCCAGGCTTGCCCTAAAATAGTGTTCGCCACCGCGCAAGGCCGAAAGGGGGCGGGCGGTGTGCTATAGCATTGGGCCTGGGGGGAGGGGGTTCGCCACGGCTGGAAAGGGGTCCAGCTTTCGAGGGCCCCTGGGGTCAGGGAGGTCCGAGGCTTGCCCTAAAATAGTGCCCGCGAAGGCGCAAACAGGGCGGGGCGTATAGCCTGGGCCTGGGCGGGAGGGGTTCGCCAGTGTCGAAGGGGTCCAGTCTTCGAGGGCCTCGGGGGGAGGCGCGCCAGGCTTGCCCTCATAAATAGTGCCTGGCCCAGCGCGAAGGAAGAGGGGCGGGCGTGTTATAGCCTTGGGCCCGTGGGGGTGGGAGGGGGTTCGCCACGGGCTGTCGAAAGGGGTCCAGCTTTTCGAGGGCCCTCGGGAGCCTGTGGGAGGCTGCGCCAGAGGCTTGCTAAAATAGTGCTTGGCCCAGCAAGGCGCGAAACAGGGGCGGGGCGGTGGCTGCCCGGGGGTGGGAGGGGTTCGCCACCGGGCTGTCGAAAGGGGTCCAGTCTTTCGAGGGCCCTGGGAGCCTGGGGAGGCCGAGGCCAGAGGCTTGCCCTAAAATAGTGCTTCTGGCCCAGCGGCGCAAAGGCGCGAAACAGGGGGCGGGGCGTTATAGCCTTGGGTCTGGGGATGGGGGTCAGCCACGGCTGTCGGAAAAGGGGTCTAGTCTTTCGAGGGCCCTCGGGAGACCTGGGAGGTCATGCCGAGGCGCCCTAAAATAGTGCTTCGCCCAGCAAGGCGAAAGAGGAGGCGGGGCGGTGTGCTATAGCCTTGGGGTGGGGAGGGGGTTCAGTCGCCGTCGAAAGGGGTCCAGTCTTTCGAGGGCCTCGGGAGCCTGTGGGAGGCGCCCAGAGGCTTGCCCTAAAAAAGTGCTTGGCCCAGCGCAAGCCACGAAAGAGGAGGGGGCGGTGTGTTAGCCTTCGGCCCGTGGGTGGAGGGGGTTCAGCCACGGGCCGAAAGGGGTCCAGCTTTCGAGGACCCTGGGAGCCTGTGGGAGGCGCCAAAGGCTTGCCCTAAAATAGTGCTGCCCACGGCAAGGCGAAAGGCGGGGCGGCGTTATAGTATTGGGCTGTGGGGTGGGTTCGCCAGGGCTGTCGGAGGGGTCCAGTTTTCGAGGGCCCTCGGGGGCCTGTGGGGAGGCGCCAGAGGTTTGCCCTAAAATAGTGCTTCGCCCCGCGCACAAAGAGGAGCGGGGCGGGCTATAGCCTTGGGCCCGGGATGGGGGTTCAGCCAGTTGGGCTGTCAGAAAGGGGTCCAGCCTCTTCGAGGGCCCTCAGGAGACCGGTTGGAGGCCGCGGCCAGAGGCTTGCCCTAAAATAGTTTGCCCACGCAAGGCGCGAAGAGAGGGCGGGCAAAGCAGTAGCTGGGCCCTGGGGTGGGATGGGGTTCAGCCAAGAGGGCTGTCGAAAGGGGTCCAGCCTTTCGAGGGCCCTGGGGCTGGGAGGCCCCGCCAGAGGTTTGCCCTAGTGCTTCCGCGCCAAGCACAAAGAGGAGGCGGGGCGTTATAGCCTTGGGGCCTGGAGTGGGGGGTGGGGGTCGCCATGCTGTCGAGGGGTCCTTTTCGAGGGACCTCGGGAGCCTGTGGAGGATGCGCCAGCGGCTTGCCCTAAAATAGTGCACCAAAGGCGCGAAAAGGGCCGTTATAGCCTGCGCCTGGGATGGGGTTCAGCCCGCTGTCGTGGGGTCCAGCTTCGAGGGCCCTCGAGACCGGAGGAGGGCGCAGGCTTGCCCTAAAATGGCAAGCCAGCGGCACAACAACAGGGGCGGGGCGGGCAGCCTTGGCCCGGAGTGGGAGGGGGTTCGGCATCGAAATGGGTCAGTGTTTTGAGGGCCTTGTGTCAACGGGAGGCTACCAGAGGCCCGCCTAAAATGGTAAAGAAATGCCTAGCGCACAAAGACGCCGAAATAGTCAGAGGCCGGTGGGCACAGCCTTGGCCGCTGGGAGGTGGTGGACGCCGAAATGGGTCCAGTCTTTCGAGGGGCCTGCACCTGGGTGGAGGCGGTAGAGGCCCAAAATGGCAAGAATAGCAGCGCGCAAAATAGTCGCCGAGGCCGGTGGGCTATAGCCTCCCGGGGTGGGAGGGGCCTGGGCATCGAAATGGGTCAGTTTTGAGGGCCTCAGCTGGGAGGCTACGTGGCCCGCCAAATGGCAAGAAATGCCTAGCGCACAGACGCGAAATAGCCCCGAGGCCGTGGGCTATAGCCTGGCCCGCGGTGGGGAGGGGGGGCCTGGCATCGAAATGGGTCCAGTCTTTTGAGGGGCCTGCACCAGTGGGAGGCTACGAGGCCCGCCCAAAATGGCAAGAATACCTAGCGGGCGCAGTAAACAGTCACCGAGTGGGCTAGCCTGGCCGCTGGGCTGGGGAGGTTCGGGGCCTGGGCATCGAAAATGGGTCCAGTCTTTTGAGGGGCCTCTGTGCCTGGGAGGCTACGGTCGAGACCTAATGGCAAGAAATGCCCAGCGCTCAAATAGCCGCCGAGACCGGTGGGCTAGGCCTGCCTCGAGGTCGGGAGGGGTGAGGGGCTCGGGCCCTAAATGGTCCTTTTGAGGACCTGCAGGAGTAGACGGTCGAGAGGCCTGCCCAAAATGGCAAGAAATGCCAGCGCGCAGTGCGAATAGTCACCGAGGCCGGTGGGCTATAGCCTGGCCGCTGGGAGGGGTTCGGGACTAAGCATCGAAAATGGGTCCAGTCTTTGAGGGGCCGCGTGCCTATGGGAGGCTATACGAGGCCTGCCCTAAAATGGCAAGAAATGCCCACAAGAGGCGCAAATAGTCGCCGGGCTGGTGGGTTTAGCCTCTGGGGTTGGGGAGGGGGTTGTGACGGGCATCGAAATGGGTCAGGTGTTTCAAGGGCCTTGTGCCCAACGGGAGGCTACAGAGGCCTAAAATGGTAAGAAATACAGCGCACAACCCACAAATAGTCGCCGAGGCCGGTGGCATAGCCTGGCCCGCGGGGTTGGGGAGTCGGGGTCCGAGCCGAAATGGGTCCAGCTTTGAGGGCCTCGTCCAGTGGGAGGCTACGAGGCCTGCCCTAAATGGCAAGAAATGCCCAGAAAGGCGTGAAATATAGTCGCCGAGGTGGGCTATAGCCTGGCCCAAGGGGTTCAGGTTCGAAATAGGTCTTTCTTCGAGGGGCCTGTGCCCAGTGGAGGCTACGGTCAGAGGCCTGCCCTAAAATTGCAAGAAATACCGGGCGAAATGCGCGAAATAGTCGCCGAGGCCGGTGGGCTATAGCCTTCGCGGGGTCGGGGAGGAGGGTTCGGGGTTCGAATCGAAAATGAGTCCAGTTTTTTAGGGGCCTGGGAGGCTACGGCCGAGCCTGCCCCAAAATGGCAAGAAAATGCGCACGAAATAGTCGCCGAGGCCGTGGGCTATAGCCTTGGCCGCTGGGAGGAGGGCTGGGGTTCCGGCATCAAAATGAGTCCAGTTTTTCGAGGGCCTGTGCACAGTGGGAGGCTACGTCGAGGCCTGCCCTAAATGGCAAGAATGCCCACGCGCAGCGTGAAATAGTCGCCGAGGCCGTGGGGTATAGCCTTGGCCGCTGGGGGAGGTCAGGGCTCGAAATCGAAAATGGGTCCAGAGGCCTGTGCCTGGGAGGCTACGGTCGAGGCCTGCCCTAAAAGGGCAACAACACCAGCGCGCAAATACACAGTCGCCGAGGCTGACTATAGCCTTATCCTGGGGTTCGGGAGGGGTTCGGGGTCCGGCCCAAAATTGGTCTAGTCTTCGAGGGGCCTGTAGCCTGTGGGAGGCTACGCCGAGGCCTGCCCTAAATGGCAAGAATGCCCAGCGGCGCAGCGCGAAATAGTCGCCGAGGCCGGCTATAGCCTTGGCCCGCTGGGGTTCGGGAGGGGTTCGGCTGGCCAAAATGGGTCCAGTTCAGGGGTCTCACCCAGTGGATCCTACGAGGCCCCTAAAATGGCAAGAATACCCAGCGCAGGCGCAAATAGTCGCCGAGGCCGGTGGCTATAGCCTTGGTCCGGGGTCGGAGGGGTTGGGGCATTGGAAATGGGTCCAGTCTTTGAGGCCTCGCCCAATGGGAGGCTACGGTCGAGGCCCGCCCTAAAATGGTGAAATGCAGGCACAGGCAAAATAGTCACGAGGCCGGTGGCTAAAGCCTTGGCCCGCTGGGGTCGGGAGGGGGTTCGGGAGGGTTCGAGGCTGGGAATCAAATGGGTCCAGTCTTCGAGGGGACCTGTCCCAGGAGGCTACGGTCGAGGCCTGCCTAAATGACAAGAATGCCTGGCGCAACAGGTCGCCGAGGCCGGGCTATAGCGCTGTTCCTGGGGGTTTGGGGTCCGCATAAAAATTGGTCTAGTCTTTCGAGGGCCTCGTGCCTGGAAGGCTGGCTACGAGAGGCCCGCCCTAAAATGGCAAGAATGCCTCCGCAGCGGCGAAATAGTCGCCGAGGTGGTATAGCCTGTCCGGGGGTCGGGAGGGGTTCGGGGTTCCGCATAAAAAATGGGTCCCTTTTCGATCATCCTCATGTGCCTGGAGGCTACGGTCGAGGCCCGCCCTAAATGGCAAGAAATGCCTGGCACAAGGTGAAATTGTCGCCAGCCTGGGCTGAGTCTGGTCCTGGGGGAGGGGGTTCGGGGCCCGGGCCGAAATCAGTCCGCTTTTAGGGGCCTCGTGTCTGGAGGCTGGTCTAGAGGCCCGCCCTAAAATTGCAAGAAATGCTCACAATAAAATAGTCACCGAGGCCGTGGGCTATATCCTTTGGTCCGGGTCGAGGGTTCGGGCTCCGAAATGGTATAGTCTTTTTGGGTCCTCGTTGCTCAGTGGGAGGCTACAAAGGCCTGCCCTAAATGGCAAGAATGCCCAACAAGCGCCACAGTAGTCCGTGGGCTATAGCCTTTGGTCCGCGAGGGTTGGGGGGTTCGAGGACTCGCCGGAAATGGCCAGCTTTTCGAGGGGCCTCGTGCCGGGGAGGCGCGGTCGAGGCCCCAGCTAAAATGGCAAGAAATGCACACGGCAATAGTCGCCAAGGCGGGTGGGCTGCTTGGTCCGCTTGGGGGTTCGGGACTCGCCGAAATGGGTCGAGTCTTTTAGGGCCTCGCTGCGGAGCTAAGTCGAGGCGAGGGTAGAAATGCCAGCGAAAGGCAAAATAGTCTCCAAGCCCGTGTAGCCTTGGTCCGCGGGTTGGGGAGGGGTTCGGGGTCCGGGCATCGAAATGGGTCCAGTCTTTGAGGGCCTCGTGTGCTGGATCCACGGTCGAGGCCTACTCATGGGCAAGAAATGCCCCAGCGCACGCGAATTGTCCCGAGGCCGGCTATAGCCTTGGTCCGCTGGGGTGAGGAGGGGTTCGGCCGAAATGGGTAAAGGCTTTCGAGGGTCCTCGCGCCTGTAGGAGGCCATGGTTAGAGGCCCGCCTAAAATGGCAAGAAATGCCAGCAGCAGAAATCGAGGCGGCTATAGCCTTTGGTCCGCTGGGGTTGGGGAGGTTGGGGCTCATGCGGAAATGGTATAGTCTTCGAGGGTCCTCGCCCATGGGAGGCCACGTCGAGGCCGCCCTAAAATGGTAAGAACACCCAACGCGCAGCACATAAATAGTCGCCGAGGCCGGTGGGCTATAGCCTTGGTCCGCTGGGGAGTTTCGGGGCCTGGGAGTTTGAAATGGGTCCAGTCTTTTCGAGGGCCTGTGGTGCTCAGGATCCTACGGTCATATGTCCCTAAAATGGCAAGAAATGCCCAGCGTAGCACGAAATCGCCGAGGCCGGTGGACTATCGCCTGGTCCGCGGGGTTGGAGGGTGGGCTCGCTGTCGAAATGGGCAAGACTTTCGAGGCCTCGTGCCCAGTGAGGCTACCAGAGTCCCTAAATGGCAAGAAATGCACGCGGCGAGCACAAAATAGTCGCCCAGGCCGGTGGTCATGAGGTCGGGGCATCGGAAATGGGTCTAGCCTTTTCGAGGGCCTGCTGAGGCTACGGTCAGAGGCGGGCCCAAATGGAAAGAATGCCCAACGCGAAAGGCTAAATAGTCGCCGAGGCCGTGGTCATTTTTGGTCCACGGGGCGAGAGCCACGAGGTCAAAAGACAAGAAATGCCCGGCAAGACAGGCGAATTTGTTGCCGAGGCCGTGGCTATATCCTTGGTCCGGGGGCTGGGGAGGGGGTTCGTGGTCCGGGTCGGAATGGGTCCAGAGGGTCCTCGTACCTGGGAGCTACGGTCAGAGGCCTCTAAAAGGCAAGAATGCCCTGCAGCGCCGGCCAAATAGTCTCGAGCCGTGGGCTATAGCCTTGGTCCGCTGGGGGGGAGGGGTTAGCCGCCGAAATGGGTTTAGTCTTTCAGAGCCTCGTGCACCCACCGGCAGGCCGAGGCCTACCCAAAAATGGCAAGAAATGCCCAGCGGCACAGCGCGCAAAATAGTCGCCGAGGCCGGTGGGCTGTAGCTTTTGGTCCGCGGGGGTTGGCGTGGGGGGTTCGGGGGCTCTGGGCATCGGAAATTGGTACAATCTTTTCGAGGGGCCTCTTGTGCCCAGTGGGAGGCTACGGTCAGATGCCCGCCCCAAAATGGCAGGAAATGAACAGCGGCAGAGCGCGCGAAATAGATGCCAAGGTCGGTGAGCTATAGCCTTTGGCCCTCGGGGCCTGGGAGCGTCTGGGGCCTCGTGTCGAAATGGCTCAAGTCTTTGAGGGGCCTCATGTTCTCAGTGGGAGCCACGGTCGAGGACTGCCTAAAAGCCAAGAAATGCCTCATGGCGCAAAGACGCCGAATAATCACGAGGCCGTGGACTATGGCCTCGTCCGGGTCAGTTCGGGGCTGTAGGCTGAAATGGGTCCAGTTTGAGGGGCCTGTACCCAGCTGGGAGGCTACGTCAGAGGCCTGCCCTAAAATGGCAAGAATGCCTAACGGCGCAGAGTAGCCCTGAGCCCGGCGCTATAGCCTTTTGTCCACGGGGGTTGGGGAGTGGTTCAGGGGCTCGGGGCGTCCGAAATATGTCTAGTCTTGTCGAGGGGCCTCATGTGCACAGTGGGAGGCTACGGTCAGAGGCCCGCCCTAAAATGGCTAGAAATGCACAGCGGAATAGGGCACAAAATAGTCGCCGAGGCCGATGGCTATATCTTCGTCCGCGGGGCTGGGGCTCGTGCCCGGGTTGTCGAATCGGGTACAAGATTTTCAAGGGGCCTCGTGTACCCAGAGCGAGGCTACGGCCGGTGGGCTACAGCCGGTGATCTACAGCACAACGAAATAGGCTCCGAGCCCGTGGCTATAGCCTGGTCCGCTGGGTCAGAGGCGTCACTCAGCCGAATGGGTCCAGCTTTTCGAGGGTCCCTCATCCGCCCAAGGGGAGGCTACTACGAGGCTCGCATTAAAATTGCAAGAAATACCCAGCAGCGCAGCTCGTGGAATTGTCACCGAGGCCGGCCATAGCCTTTCGTCCGCGGGGTCAGAGGGGCTCGTGGCCTGTCGCCGGAAATGGTATAGTCTTTCGAAAGGCCCCTCGCAGCCCAAAGGAGACTACGGTCAGAAGCCTGCCCTAAAATGGCAAGAAACATCCAGCGCGAAGCACGTGGAAATAGTCGCCGAGCCCGTGGGCTATAGCCTTGGTCCGGCGGGCCGAGGGGCGCCTGGGCCCGCACGAAATGGGCGCTTTTTCGAGGGTCCTGCCTGGGAGGCTACTGGCCTCAGGCTGCCCAAAGGCAAGAAATGCCCAGCTGGTCAAGGCGAAATAGTTGCCGAGGCCGTGGGCTAGCCTTTTGGTCCGCTGGGCTCGGGAGGCGGTCGGGCCTGCACGAAATGAATAAAGGTCTTTCGAGGGTCCTTAAGGAGGCTACGGTCAAGCCCGCCTAAAATGGCAAGACATGCCCAGCGTATAGCTGCGGAAATAGTCCCCAGGCCGTGGGCTATAGCCTTTTGGTCCGCAGGGCTGGGAGGGCCTGGGGTTCCGAAAATGGGTACATGCTTTTCGAGGGTCCTCGTGGCGCCTGGGGTGATCATGTCGAGGGCCTGCCCAAATGGCAAGAAATACCAATGGCTGCAAGGAAATAGTCGCCGAGGGCTGTGGGCTTAGGTTTGGTCCGCTGGGGCTGGGAGGGGGTTCGGGGCCTCGGGCATCGAAATGAATAAAGGCTGAGGGTCCTCAGTTCCCAGCCCAGGCTACGGTCAAAAAGCCCGCCATAAAATGGTAAGACATTCAGCCAAGGCCAAGGCTGAAATAGTCGCCGAGGCCGGTGGCTATAGCCTTGGGTCCGGGCGGGGTCAGTGGGGGTTCGGGGCCTGGCCTGGAAATGGGTACAGCTCTTTTCGAGTGTCCCTCATGTGCCCAAAGGGATGCTACGCTGGTCAGGGCTGCCCTAAAGGGCAGGAAATGCCCAGCATGAAGCGCATGGAATAGTCACCGAGGCCGGTGGGCTATAGCCTTGGTCCGCTGGGGTCGGGAGGCGCCTGGGGCTCGCAAGAAATGGGTACAACCTTTGAGGGTTCTCGTGCCTGGGAGGCTACGTTAGAAGCCCGCCCAAATGGCAAGACATGCCCAGCGCAAAGGCGTGAACTAGTCGCCGAGGCCGTGGGCTATAGCCTTTGGTCCGCGAGGGTCAGAGGGGGGTCTGGGCCTGGGCCCGGAAATGGGTACTCAAGGTCCGCTCCCATGCTGGGAGGCTACTACAGAGGCCTGCCCTAAATGGCAAGAAATGCCCAGCGGCGTCAAGGAATAGTCACCGAGGCCGGTGGGCTATAACCTTGGTCCATGGGGTCAGAGGCTCGGGGCCTGGTCAGTCGGAATGGGCATGCCTTTTCGAGGGTCTCGTGCCCAAAGGAGGCTACGGCCGAAGCCTGCCCTAAATGTCAAGAAATGCTCCTAGCGGCGCAGCGAGGAATAGTCGCGACGCCGTGGGCCATATAGCCTCCCGGGTCCGGGAGGGGCGCCTGGGGCCTTTGCTGAATGGGTATGTTTTTCTGAGGGTCCTCGTGACCCAAATGGGAGACTACGGTCGAGGCCTGCCCAAAATGCAAGAATGCCCAGCCTCAAGGCAGGAAATAGTTGCCGAGGCCGGTGGGCTATAGCTGGTCCGGGTCTGGGAGAGGGCGGTTCTGGGGCTCGGCATCGAAATGGGTATAGACTCTTCGAGTGTCCTCATGCGCCTGCCAGGATGCTACGGTAAGAGGGTTGCCCTTAAAAGGCAAGAAATGCCCAAGCAGGTTAAAGACGTAAATAGTCGCCGAGGCCGGTGGGATATAGCTCGGTCCGCGGGGTGGGAGGGGCGCCTGGGCCTCGGGAAGAAATGGGCAAAGGTTGTCGAGGGTCCTCGTGTGCCTGTGGGAGGCTACTGCAAGAAGCCTCTAAAATAGCAAGACATGCCCGGGCATGGCTCGCTGAAATAGTCGCCGAGGCCGGTGGGCTATAGCCTTGGGTCCATGGGCCTGGGGAGGGGGTTCTGGCTCGGTCGCCGAAATGGGTACAGTCTTTTCGAGCGTCCTCGTGTGCCCAGTGGGAGGCTACGGTAAGAGGCCTGCCCTAAAATGGCAAGAAATATCCAGCAGCGCAGCACGTGAAATAGTCGTCGAGGCCGGTGGGCTATAGCCTTTGGTCCGCGGGGGTTGGGGACTGGGGCTCGGCATCAAAAATGGCAGTCTTTCGAGTGTCCTGTGCCCAGCTGGATGTTACGGTCGAGGGCTGCCCAAAAGGGCAAGAAATGCCCAGCGGCGAAGCAATGAAATAGTCGCCGAGGCCGGTGGCTATAGCCTTTGGTCCGCTGGGGCGGGAGGCGCCTGGGCTCATGAAGAAATGGCCTTTTGAGGGTCCTCGCAGCCTGGGAGGCTACAGAGGCCTGCCCTAAAATGGCAAGACATGCCCGGCGCAAGCTGAACTAGTCGCCGAGGCCGTGGGCTATAGCCTGGTCCATGGGGCTGGGAGGGGGTTCTGGGGCCTCCCGGGAAATGGGCACTTTTCAAGGTCCTCGCTTGCCTGGGGAGGCTACGTTAGAGGCCTGCCCTAAAATGGCAAGACATGCAGCACGCACAGAATAGTCACCGAGGCCGGTGGGCTATAGCCTTTGGTCCGCGGGGTCCGAGGCTCTCGGGGCCTGGTCGTCGGAAATGGGTAGAGTCTTTTCGAGAGTCCTCGTGCCCAGCTGGAGAGGCTACGCCAGTAAGCCCGCCCAAATGGCAAGAAATGTCCAGCGCAGCACGTGAAATAGTCACGACGTGGGCTATAGCCTTTGGTCCGCTGGGGTCGGGAGGCGCTGGGAGCTCTGCCCGGAAATGGGTACATTTCGAGGGTCCTCCCGCCCCAGCTGGGAGACTACGGTCGAGGCCCCGCCCAAAATGGCAGTGGGTGGGGTGGGGCTCGCATCGAAATGGGCATGACTTTTCGAGGTCCTCAGCTGGGATGCTACGGTCGAGGGTGGCAAGAAATGCCCAGCGATGAAGCGGCGAATAGTCGCCGAGGTGAGCTATAGCCTAGTCCATGGGGTGGGAGGGCGCCTGGGCCTGGGCGTAAGAATGGCATGTTTTGAGGGTTCTCGTGCCCAGCGGGAGGCTACTTAGAAGTCGCCCTAAAATAGCAAGACATGCCCAGCGGGCGCGCTGAAATAGTCGCCGAGGCCGGTGCATAGCCTTTGGTCCGCTGGGTCGGGGAGGGGTTTCTGGCTGGCCCGAATGGGTACAGTTTTTCGAAAGGTCCCTGCCCAGCTGGGAGGCTACGAAGAGGCCCGCCCAAATGGCAAATGGCAAGAAATATCCAGCAGCAGCACGAAATAGCTGCCGAGGCCGGTGGGCTATAGCCTGGTCCGGGGTCATGGGGGTTCGGCCTGTGGCATCGAATGGGCTTTTCGAGTGTCCTCATGTGCCCAGGGGATGCTACTCTACGAGGGTTGCCCTGCGGCAAGAAATGCCCAGCCATGAAGTGCAGGAAATAGTCACGAGGCCGTGGGCTATAGCCTGGTCCGCGGGGCGGGAGGCGCCTGGGCCTGGGCGTAAGAAATGGGTACAGTCTGAGGGTTCGTGTGCCCAAGGAGGCTACGGTTAGAAGCCTGCCCTAAAATGGCAAGGAGGCCTGCCCTAAATGGCAAGAAATGCCCAGCGCATGAAGGTGAATAGTCACCGAGGCCGGGTGGGCTATAGCCTTGGTCCGCTGGGGTCTGGGAGGGGCTCGGGGCCTGCCTGGAAATGGGTACAGTCTTTTCGAGAGTCCCTGTGCCCAAGTGGAGGCTACAGAAGCCCTAAAATGCCAAGAAATGTCCAGCGCAGACGTGAAATAGTCGCCGGTGGGGCTATAACCCTGCACAGTCTTTCGAGTGTCCTGTGCCCAGCTGGATGCTACGGTCAGAGGGTTGCCCTAAAAGGGCAAGAAATGCCCAGCATGAAGTGGCGAAATAGTCCGAGGCCGTGGGCTATAGCCTTGGTCCGCTGGGGGGAGGGCGCCTGGGCTCATGTAAGAAATGGCATGCCTTTTGAGGGTTCCTGCAGGCCTGGAGGCTACGGTTAAGCCTGCCCTAAATGGCAAGACATGCCCAGGGCGCAGTGAACTAGTCGCCGAGGCCGTGGGCTATAGCCTTGGTCCGCTGGGGTCAGAGGGGTTTCGGGGTCTGGTCGCCGAAATGGGCATGTCTTTCGAGCTGCCTGCAGTGCCCGTGAGGCTACGTAAGAGGCCTGCCCTAAATGGCAAGAAATATCCAGCAGCGTAAAGCACGTGAAATAGTCGTCGAGGCTGGGGCTATAGCCTTTGGCCACGGGGTTGGGGGTGTCTGGGCCTGGGGCATCGGAAATGGCACCTTTTCGAAAGGTCCTCATGTACCTGTGATGCTTACGGTCAGAGGGTTGCCCTAAAGGGCAAGAAATGCCCAAATACGGTTGCAAGGAAATATCTGCCGAGGCCGGGTTATAGCCTTTGGTCCGCGGGCTGAGGCGCCTGGGCTCATGCAAGAAATGGGCATGCTTTGAGGGTCTCGGTGTGCCCAGCCGAGGCTTACGGTTAGAAGCCTGCCCTAAAATGGCAAGACATGCCCAGTGGCGCAGCTGTGAACTAGTCGCCGAGCCGAATGGGCTATAGCCTTGGTCCGCTGGGCCGAGGCGTCGGGCCTGGGTCCGGGAAATGGGTACAGTGCACTGTTCAAGGTCCTCGCTCAAAGGGAGGCTACGGGTTAGAGTCCCGCCCTAAATGGCAAGAAATGCCCGCGGCGAAGGTGAATAGTCACCGAGGCCGTGGGCTATAACCTTTCTCCGGGGTTGGGAGGGGGTCTCGGGGCCCAAGGCGCCGGAAATGGTACATGTCTTTTCGACGGTCCTCAGGTGGCAAGCCACGGACAGAGGCCTACCCAAATGGCAAGAAATGCCCAGCGCGCAGCCAGGAAATAGTCACCGAGGCCGTGGCTCTAGCCTTTGGTCCGCTGGGGTGGGAGGGGCTCTGGGGCCTCGGATATCTAAAATATGTGTACTCTTAGAGGGTCCCCTGTGGTGCCCAAATGGGAGGCTACGGGTCAGCTCCGCCCAAAATGGCAAGAAATGCCCAGGCGCAGCAAGGAAATATCGCCGAGGCCGTGGGCCAGCCTTGGTCCGCGGGGTGGGAGGGGTCGGGCTTTGGTCAGCCGGAAATGGTACAGTCTTTTCGAGGGTCCTCGTAGCCCATGGGAGGCTATGGTCCGAGGCCTCCGCCCTAAAATGGCAAGACATGCCCTGCGGCGCATTGCGTGAAATTGGTCCCGAGGCCGGTGGGCTATAGCCTTTGGTCCGCGGGGGTTGGGGAGGGAAATTCGGGGGCTCTGGTCATCGGAAATGGGTACAGTCTTTTCGAGGGTGCTCGTAGCCTGGTGGAGGCTACGTCAGAGGTCACCTTAAATGGCAAGAATGCCCAGCGCAGGCAGCGTGAAATAGTCATCGAGGCCGGTGGGCTATAGCCTTGGTCCGCGGGTCAGAGGTGTTTCGGGACTGGTCAATGGGCATGCCTTTTCGAGGGTCCTCGTGCCTAGTGGGAGGCTACAAGAAGCGTGCACTAAAATGGGAAGAAATGTCCAGAGGAGCAGCACGTGAAATATTCACGAGACCGTGGGCTATAGCCTTGGGGGGAGGCTCGGGGCTCTAGTTATCGGAAATATGTACAGTCTTTAGAGGGTCCTCGTGGTGCCCAAGTGGAGGCTACGGTCAGAAGCCTGCCCTAAATGGCAAGAAATGCCTAGCGCGCAGCTGTGTGAAATACTCGCCGAGGCCGGTGGGCTATAGGCCCTTGCCCGCTGGGGTTGGGAGGGTGGTTCGGGGCCTCGCTCGGAAATGGGTACAATCTTTCGAGGGTCCTCCAGCCCAAGCTACGGCCGATGCCTGCCCTAAATGGTAAGAAATACTCTAGCGCGCAGCCGCCAGGAAATAGTCACCGACGCTGCGGGCAAGCAGCCTTGGTCCGCGGGTGTTGGGAGGGAAGTTCTGGGGCCCGCATCGGAAATGGCACAGCCTTTTCGAGGGCCCTGTAGCCCAGCCGTGAGGCTACGGTCAAAGCCCGCCTAAATGGCAAGAAATGCCTAGCGGCGCAGCGCTGTGAAATACTCGCCGAGGCCGTAATGGCTATAGTCTGTCTGGGGTTGGGGAGGGGTCTGGGGCCTCAAGGCCGGAAATGGCACAGTCTTTCGAGGGCCTCAGCCCGTGAGGCCACGGTCAAGCCTGCCATAAAATGGCAAGAAATGCCCATGCCACAGGCGTGAAATAGTCACCGAGGCCGTGGGCCATAGCCTTTGGTCCGCGGGTTGGGAGTGTCAGGGGCCTGTATGCTGAAATGGCATGCCTTTGACGGTCCCTCGTGTGCAGTGGCAGTTACGCCGAGGCTGCCCTAAATGGCAAGAAATGCCCAGCTGGCGCAACACAGTGAAATAGTCGCTGAGGCCGGTGGGCAATAGCCTTGGTCCGCTGGGGTCAGGGAGGGGTTTCGGGGTTCTGCCGCCGGAAATATGTACAGTCCATTCTGAGGTCCCTGTAGCCCAAGTGGGAGGCTACGGTCGAAGCCCCGCCCTAAATGGCTGCTGGCCAACATGAAATAGTCACCGAGGCTGGGCAATAGCCTGGTCCGCTGGGGTCGGGAGGTTTCGGGGTCTCCGTCGGAAATATGTACAGTCCATTCGAGGGTCCTCAGCCCAAAGGGAGGTTACGGTCGAAGCCCCGCCTAAAATAAAATAGCGCAGGAAATAGTCCGCCGAGGCCTGGCCTAGAGCCTTGGTCCGGGGCCGGGAGTTCTGGGCCTCGGGCGCCGAATGGGCACAGTCTTTCGAGGGTCCTCGTAGCGCTGAGGCTACGGTCGTGAGGCCCACCTTAAAATGGCAAGTGAAATAGTCATCGAAGGGGGAGGGTGTCGGGGACCTGGTCTTTTCGAGGGTCCTGTGAGTGGGAGGCTATAAGCCCGCCCTAAATGGGAAGAAATGTCCAGCGGCGCAGCACGTGAAATATTCACGAGACCGTGGGCTATAGCCATCCGCTGGGTCGGGGAGGGTCTAGTTATCGGAAATATGTACAGTCTTTTGAGGGTCCTCGCAGCTCAATTTGCTGAGGTTATTGTCGAAGCTCCTGCCTCAAATGGCAAGAATGCTCAGCGGCCAGTCACACAACACCAGTGAACACTCACGAGGCCGGTGGGCTATAGCCCCGTCTGCTGGGCCTGGGAGGGTGGTCTGGGCTCCGGGCTGCCGGAAATGGCACACTTTCGAGGTCCCTGTGCCCTGAAGCTACGGCCAGATGCCCGCTTAAAACGGTAAGAAATACCCAGCGCAGCGTGGAAATGCACACCGACCGTGGGCAATAGCTATGAAATAGTCACCACGCCTGCAAGGCCAGCCTTGGTCCATCGTGTTGGGGAGGGTTCTGTCAAGTATCGGAAATGGCAGCAGCCTGAGGTCCGCTCGCCCCTAACGGCGTTGAAATGCCTAGCGCTTCAATGAGTAAGAATGTTCACGGAGGTCGTAAATATCCGTGCTGGGTCGGGGTCTACAGTCCGCCGGAATGGCACGGAGGGCCCGTGCAGCCCAAGGGAATACGGTCTGCCATTAAGAATGCCCAAAGGCTGGTGGACGGTCACCGAGGCCGGTGGCTATGGTCTTTGGTCCACGGGAACAGAGGCACTGGGGCTCTGCGGCGTTGGAAATGGGCACACATGACCGGCGACCTGTGCGCAGTGTGCAGTGTTACGTGTCTGAGGTCTCCGCCTTGGCAAGAAATGCCCAGAGCACTGAAATAGTCGCCGAGGCCGCAGGCAGCCTTTTGGTCCACGGGGTCAGAGGTCTGGTCCCTGCCGCTGAACATGCACACCACTGAGGGTCCCAGCCTGGGAGTTACCACGTCAGGCCCGCCTTGGCAAGAATGTACACAAGAAGGGCGCCACAAATAGTCACTGAGGCGGCACAGCCTTTGGTCCCGCTGGGAACGGGGTCTCTGTTTCGGTCGCCTAAAAATGGAAATGTGCACAGTCCATCCTCGAGGGTCCCTCGCCAGGTTAGCCTGGAGGTACATCAAGCCCCGCCTCAAAATAGCGCAACAGAATGGAGCCGAGGCTCACGGTGGCCTAGAGCCTTTGGTCCATGGGGTTGGGGAGGGAGTCTGCCCTGATGTCAGAATGGCAGCCTGAGTCCCTCAGCCCGGGAGGCCACAAATGAGGTTTTAAATGGCAAGAAATGCCCAGCGCCAAACAATGAAATAGTCACTGAGGGCCATATTCATAGCCCTTGTCCCACGGGCCTGAGAGCCGCTTCCTGGGTCGAATGGGCACAGCCTCTCACCCAGGGTCCTCAGCCAGTGGACATGGTCGGTCAAGTGCTTAAATGGTAAGAAAATGTCCAGCCGCCCATGAAGAAAACGCCGAGGCCTGGGCCATAGCAGGTCCGGGGCCGGGAGGCGACCGGGCCTGAACAGGCTGTCTGAGCCCTGTCCGTGGAGGCCAACGATAAAGTCCGCCTAAAAATGCCGTAATGCCTGCACAATAATGCCAGTCGGGCTGAGTCCACGGGGTTTGAGAGGGTTTGCACCTGAATTTAAACGCAAGTTTCACTGAGGGTCCTCCTGCGTTTGAGTTACGGTCAAGCTCGCCTAATGGCAAGAAATGCCTGCTGGCAACAAGTGAAGGTTTGCCGAGTCAGGTAGTTTGGTCCATGAGGCTGGGAGGGTAAGCCCCAACCGTAGCCTCCCACTGGGCACACACGAGGACCCTCGAAAAGACTGTACCCATTTCTCGACGCACTGAGACCCCAAACCCTCCCTCAACCCTCATGACCAAAGGCGCATGCCTCACCGGCCTCTGATTATTTCCTGCTACTACGCCATTGGCATTTCTGGCCATTTTAGGGCAAGCCTCTGCCCGTAGCCTCCCAATCGGGAACACGAGGGACCCTCGAAAAGACTGCACTCCATTTCCGACGACCCAGAGCCCCAAACACCTTCCCCAACCCCTGCGGGACCAAAGGCTATAGCCCACCGCCTTGCGACTATTTGACGTGTTGCACCGCATTGGGATTTCTTGCCATTTTAGGGTAAGCTCTAATCAGAATCTGCGGCACACGAGGACCCTCAAAAGACTGTACCCATTTCTCGACGCACTGAGACCCCAAACCCCTCCCCAACCTCAAGGACCAGGCTACAGCCCACTGCCTCAAGACTATTTCCCGCCACGCTGGGCATTTCTGGCCATTTTAGGCAAGCCTCGATCAGTAGCCTCTCCACTGGGAACACGAGGACCGAAAAGACTGTACCCATTTCCTCACGACTGTGAGCCCCAAACACCTTTCCCCAACCCCCGTGGACCAAAGGCTATAGCCCACCGGCCTCGGCGACTATTTGACGTGCTGCGCCGCTTAGGATTTCTTGCCATTTTAGGGCAGGCTTCTGACCGTAGCCTCCCACTGGGCACACGAGGACCCTCGAAAAGACTGTACCCATTTCTGATGCCCAGAGCCCCAGAACGTCCCTCCCCAACCCCCGCGGACCAAAGGCTATAGCCCACCGGCCTCGGTGACTATTTCACGCGCTGCGCCGCTGGGCATTTCTTGCCATTTTAGGGCAGTGCTTGACCGTAGCCTTCCATCGGGCACAGTACACGAGGACCCTCGAAAAGACTGTACCCATTTCTGACGACCAGAGCCTCAAACACCTTCCCAACCTCTACCCAACCTCATGACTAAAGGCTACAGCCCACCTGCCTCAAGGATTATTTCCACGCCAGGGCATTTCTGGCCATTTTATGACTGGCTTCTGACCGTAGCCTCCCACTGGGAACACGAGGACCTCAAAAGACTCAGACTCCATTTCCGACGCACTGAGCCCCAAACACCTTCCCCAACCCTGTGGACCAAAGGCACATAGCCCACCGCCCTGTGACTATTTGACGTGCTGCCGCTTGGGATTTCTTGCCATTTTTGGGCAGGCTTCGACTGTAGCCTCCCACTCACACACGAGGACCCTCGAAAGACTGTACCATTTCTGATGCCCAGAGCCCCTAACGCCCTCCCCAACCCTCAACCAAAGGCTATTGCCCACCGGGCCTCGGGCGACTATTTCACGGCTGCGCCACTGGCATGTTCACATTTTAGGCAGGCTTGACCGTAGCCTTCCACTGCACGAGGACCTCGAAAAGATCAGACTCATTTCTCACGACCACTGCAGCCCCTCAAACACCTTCCCCAACTCACTCCAACCCCCATGGACCAAAGGCTATAGCCCACGGGCCTCGTGAGTATTTCACGACTGCGTCACAAGTATTTCTTGTCATTTTAGGCAGTGCTTGACCGAAGGCCTCCAACTGGGCACACGAGGACCCTCGAAAAGACTGTACCCATTTTCGATGACCAGAGCCCCCTAAACCGCCTCCCCAACCCCCGTGGACCAAAGGCTATAGCCCACCAGCCTCGGCGACTATTTCACCCGCTGCGCCGCTAGGCATGTCTTGCCATTTTAGGGCAGGTTTTTGACCGTAGCCTCCCACTGGGCACACGAGGACCCTCGAAAAGACTGTACCCATTTCCGACACCCAGAGCCCCCGAACGCCCCTCCCCAACCCCCGCGGACCAAAGGCTATAGCCCACCGGCCTCGGCGAGTATTTCACGCGCCTCACTGGGCATGTCTTGCCATTTTAGTGTGCTTATGACCGTAGTCTCCCACTGGGTACTTGAAGACCTCAAAAGACCGCACCATTTCCGGCGATGACCAGACTTCAAACCCTCCCCAACCCTGTGGACCAAAGGCTACAGCCCACCGCCTCGTGACTATTTCACGCGTTGCCGCTGGGCATTCTTGCCATTTTAGGCAGGCTTCGATCAGAGCCTCACATCACACACGAGGAGCCTCAAAAGACTGCACCCATTGGCGACATGAGCCCCTAAACCCTCCCAACCCTCATGGACCAATGGCTATAGCCCACCGCCCTTGGTGTTCTATTTCACGCGCTGCTACCGCCGGGCATTTTTGCCATTTTAGGCAGGCTCATCAGAGCCTTTCCCACTGGGCACACGAGGACCCTCGAACTGACTGTACCCATTTCGGACGCCCAGAGCCCCCGAACGTCCCTCCCCAACCCCCGCGGACCAAAGGCTATAGCCCACCGGCCTCGGTGTCTATTTCACGCGCTGCGCCGCTCGGCATTTTTTGCCATTTTAGGGCAGGCCTCTCACCGTAGCCTCCTACTGGGTACACGAGGACCCTCAAAAAGACTGCTTCGACGCCCAGAGCCCCGAACGCCCCTCCCCAACCCCGCTGACCAGCTATAGCCCACCGCCTTGGTGGACTATTTGACGCGCTGCGCCACTGGCATTTTCGCCATTTTAGGGCGTGCTTGACCAGACTTCCACCGGGCACACGAGACCTCAAAAGACTGTACCCATTTCCACCTACTGAGCCCCTCAAACACCTTCTCCAACCTCATGACCAAAGGCTATAGCCCACTGCCTTACATGATTATTTGACGCGCTGTATTTCTTGCCATTTTAGGCAGGCTTGACCGTAGCCTCCCATCGGGCACACGAGGACCCTCGAAAAGACTGCACCCATTTCGACGCCCAGAGCCCCGTAACTTCCCTCCCCACCCCTCATGACCAAAGGTTATAGCCCACCGCCCCATGATCGCTTTCACGCGCCACTGGGCATTTCCTGCCATTTTAGGGCATGCCTCAACTGTAGCCTCCCACTGGGCACACGAGGACCAAAAGACTGTACCCATTTCCTACCCACGACCAGAGCTCAAACCCTCCCCAACCTCAAGGACCAAAGCCTATAGCCCATGTGCCTCGGCCGATTATTTCACGCTACTGGCTGGGCATGTCTTGCCATTTTAGGCAGGCTTATGACCGTAGGCCTCCCAATCGGGCACACGAGGACCTCGAAAAGACTGCATCTATTTCACGCCTGCAGCCCCGTAACTTCCCTCCCAACCCTCACAGACCAAAGGTTATAGCCCACCGCCTCGACTGCTTTTCACGCGCTGCACTACTGGCATTTCTTGCCATTTTAGGGCAGTCCTTCCGATCAGAAGCCTCCCACCGGGCACACGAGGACCCTCGAAAGACTGTACCCATTTCCCACTGTGAGCCCCTGTAAACCCTCCCAACCCCTCTGGACTGGCTATAGCCCACCGGCCTCGGTGTCTATTTCACGCGCTGAGCCGCTGGGCATTTTTTGCCATTTTAGGGCAGGCCTCTGACCGTAGCCTCCCACTGGGAACACGAGGACCCGCGAAAAGATTGTACCCATTTCGGACGACCAGAACCCCCGAAACCCCCTCCCCAACCCCCGCGGACCAAAGGCTATAGCCCACCGGCCTCGATGACTATTTCACGCGCTGCGCCGCTTGGCATTTCTTGCCATTTTAGGGCAGGCTTGATCAGAAGGCCTCCATCAATACGGGCGACCTCGAAAAGATTGTACCCATTTCGACGCACTCAGAGCCCCTAAACCCTCCCTACCCCTCATGGACCAGTTATAGCCCACCGCCTCGGTGACTATTTCACGCAAGGCCACTGGCATTTCTTGCCATTTTATTGGCAGTGCTTCTGACCAGTAGCCTCCCACTGGGCACACGAGACCTCAAAAGACTGTACCCATTTTCGGCGACCAGAGCCCCTAAACCCTCCCCAACCCCTCAAGGACCAGTATAGCCCACCGCCTTGTCTATTTCACGCGCTCACTGGCATTTTTGCCATTTTAGGCAGGCCTTCACCGTAGCCTCCCACCGGGCACACGAGGACCACAAAAGATTGTACCCATTTCGACGACAGAGCCCCAAACCCCTCCCCAACCCTCATGGGACCAAAGGCTATAGCCCACCGGCCTCGGTGACTATTTCACGCGCTGCGCCGCTGGGAATTTCTTGCCATTTTAGGGCAGGCCTCTGACCGTAGCCTCCCACTGGGCACACGAGGACCCTCGAAAAGATTGTATCCATTTCTGACGACCAGAGCCCCCGAAACCCCCACCCCAACCCCTCATGGACCTATACTTATAGCCCACCGGCCTCGGTGACTATTTGACGCGCTGCGCCGCTGGGCATTTCTTGCCATTTTAGGGCAGGCTTCTGACCGTAGACTTCCACTGGGCACACGAGGACCCTCGAAAAGACTGTACCCATTTCCGACGACCAGAGCCCCCGAAACACCTTCCCCAACCCCCGCGGACCAAAGGCTATAGCCCACCGGCCTCGGCGACTATTTGACGCGCTGCGCCGCTTGGCATTTCTTGCCATTTTAGGGCAGGCTTCTGACCGTAGCCTCCCACTGGGCACACGAGGACCCTCGAAAAGACTGTACCCATTTCTGACGACCAGAGCCCCCGAAACACGCTCCCCCACCCCCGCGGACCAAAGGCTATAGCCCACCGGCCTCGGCGACCGTTTCACGCGCTACGCCGCTGGGCATTTCCTGCCATTTTAGGGCATGCCTCTAACCGTAGCCTCCCACTGGGCACACGAGGACCCTCGAAAAGACTGTACCTATTTCACGCACCGAGCCCTCAAACCCCTCCCCAACCTCAAGGACCAAAGGCTTATAGCCCATGCCCGCCGACTATTTCACGCGCTACATTGGCATGTCTTGCCATTTTAGGGCGTGCTTATGACCGTAGCCTCCCATCGGGCACACGAGGACCCTCGAAAAGATTATATCCATTTCACGCACTGAGCCCCTAAACCCCTCCCAACCTCAAGGGACCAAAGGCTATAGCCCACCGCCTTGGTGACTTATTTGACGCGCTGCACTGGTCATTTCTTGCCATTTTAGGCATGTGCTCGATCAGTAGCCTCCAACTGGGCACACGAGGACCCTCGAAACGATTGTACCCATTTTCGACGACCAGAGCCCCTAAACCCTCCCCAACCTCATGGGACCAAAGGCTATAGCCCACTGCCTTGGTGACTATTTCACGCTAAGGCCATTGGAATTTCTTGCCATTTTAGGGCAGGCTTCTGACCGTAGCCTCCCACTGGGCATACGGAGACCCTCGAAAAGACTGTACCCATTTTCGATGACCAGAGCCCCCTAAACCCCCTCGCCAACCCCCGCGGACCAAAGGCTATAGCCCAACGGCCTCGGTGTCCATTTCACGCGCCACTGGCATTTCTGCCATTTTAGGGCGTGCCTCGACCGTAGCCTCCCATCGGGCACACGAGGACCTCGAAAAGATTGTACCCATTTCGACGCACTCAGAGCCTCAAACCCTCCCAACCCTCAAGGACCAAAGGCTATAGCCCACCTGCCTTGTGATTATTTCACGCGGCGCGGAATTTCTTGCCATTTTAGGGCAGTGCCTCCTGACCGTAGCCTCCCACTGGGCACACGAGGACCCTCGAAAAGATTGTACCCATTTCTCGACCACTGTGAGCCCCTAAACCCCACCCCAACCCCGCATGACCTATATAGCCCACCGGCCCTGTGACTATTTGACGCGCTGCCTGGGCATTTCTTGCCATTTTAGGGCAGGCTTCGATCAGACTTCCACTGGGCACACGAGGACCTCAAAAGACTGAACCCAATTCAGACGACCAGAGCCCCTCAAACACCTTCCCAACCCCTCATGGACCAAAGGCTATAGCCCACCGCCTCATGATTATTTCGACGCTATGGCTTGGCATTTTTGCCATTTTAGGCAGTGCTTCTGACCGTAGCCTCCCACTGGGCACACGAGGACCCTCAAAAAGACTGTACCATTTCTGACGCCCAGAGCCCTGTAACTCGCCTCCCCACCCCTCAAGGACCAAGTTATAGCCCACCGCCTGGCGACTGCTTTCACGCGCCACGCTACTGGCATTTCCTGCCATTTTAGGGCATGCCTCTTACCGTAGCCTCCCACTGGGCACACGAGGACCTCGAAAACAGACTGTACCTTTTCACGACTACCAGAGCCCCCGAAACCCCCTCCCCAACCCCTGCGGACCAAAGGCTATAGCCCATGTGCCTCAATGACTATTTCACGCTGGCACTGGCATGTCTTGCCATTTTAGGGTGCTTATGACCGTAGCCTCCCACCGGGCACACACGAGGACCTCGAAAAGATTATATCCATTTCACCACCAGAGCCCCTAAACCCCTCCCCAACCTCAAGGACCAAAGGCTATAGCCCACCGCCTTGGTGACTATTCGACGCTGCACCGCTGGTCATTTCTTATTTTAGGCAGTGCTTCTGACCAGAGCCTCCAATGGGCACACGAGGACCTCAAACGATTGTACCCATTTTCACGACCAGAGCCCCCTAAACCCCTCCCCAACCCTCAAGGACCAGTATATAGCCCACCGGCCCTTGGTGACTATTTCACGCACGCGCCATGGCATTTCTGCCATTTTAGGGCAGTGCTTCACCAGAGCCTCCCACTGGCATACGGAGACCCCTAAAAGACTGTACCCATTTTTTATGACCAGAGCCCCTAAACCTCCTCGCCAACCCTCTGACCAAAGGCTATAGCCCAACGGCCTGTGTCCATTTCACGCTTGCCGCTTGGCATTTCTTGCCATTTTAGGGTGCCTCACTGTAGCCTCCCACTGGGCACACGAGGACCCTCGAAAAGATTGTACCCATTTCGGACGACCAGAGCCCCCCAAAAACCCTCCCCAACCCCCGCTGACTAAAGGCTATAGCCCACCGGCCTCGGTGACTATTTCACGCGCTGCGCCGCTGGGCATTTCTTGCCATTTTAGGGCAGGCATCTGACCGTAGCCTCCCACTGGGCACACGAGGACCCTCGAAAAGACTGTACCCATTTCTGACACCCAGAGCCCCAGAACTTCCCTCCCCAACCACAGCCCACCAAACGCGGTAGCCCACCGGCCTCGGTGTCCATTTCACGCGCTGCGCCGCTGGGCATTTCTTGCCATTTTAGGGCATGCCTCTAACCGTAGCCTCCCACTGGGCACACGAGGACCCTCGAAAAGACTGTAGCCATTTCCGACGACCAGAGCCCCAGAAACCCCCTCCCCAACCCCTGCGGGACTAGTATAGCCCACCGCCTGGCGATTATTTCACGCTAGGCCATTGGCATTTCTTGCCATTTTAGGGCAGGCCTCTGACCGTAGCCTCCCACTGGTCACACGAGGACAAGCGAAAAGATTGTACCAATTTCGGACGACTCGTAACCCCTAAACCCTCCCTACCCCTCATGGACCAGCACATAGCCCACCGCCCTTGTCCATTTCACGCTACTACTGGCATTTCTTGCCATTTTAGGCATGCCTCTAATCAGCCTCCCACTGGGCACACGAGGACCTCGAAAAGACTGTACCCATTTCCACGACCATAGCCCTGTAAACCCCTCCCAACCCCTCAAGGACCAAAGGCTATAGCCCACCGCCTCATGATTATTTCACGCACTGGCCATTGGCATTTCTTGCCATTTTAGGGCAGGCCTCTGACCGTAGCCTCCCATCGGGCACACGAGGACCCCTTAAAAAGACTGTACCCATTTCCGACGACCAGAACCCCGAAACACCCTCCCCAACCCCCGCGGACCAAAGGCTATAGCCCACCGGCCTCGGTGACTATTTCACGCTGCCACAGGCATTTGTTGCCATTTTAGGGCATGCCTCTAACAGTTGCCTCCCACTGGGCACACGAGGACCCTCGAAAAGACTGTATCCATTTCCGACGACCAGAGCCCCTGTAAACCCCTCCCAACCCTCATGGACTAAAGGCTATAGCCCACCGCCCCCATGACTATTTCACGCACCACTGGCATTTCTTGCTATTTTAGGTGCCTTGACCGTAGCCTCCCATCTGGGCACACGAGGACCCTCGAAAAGATTGTAACCATTTCCACGACCAGTAACCCCTAAACCCTCCCCTACCCCTCAAGGACCAAAGGCTATAGCCCACCGCCTCGTTGTCCATTTCACGCACGGCTACTGGCATTTCTTCCCATTATAGGGCATGCCTCTAACAGTAGACTCCCACTGGGCACACGAGGAACCTCGAAAAGACTGTATCCATTTCCACCACCGTGAGCCCCAGTAAACCCTCCCCAACCTCATGGACTAGGCTATAGCCCACCGCCCTGTGTCTATTTCCCACGCCGAGCCATTGGCATTTTTTTACCATTTTAGGGCAGTGCCTCCCGACCGTAGCCTCCCACTGGAACACGAGGACCCGAAAAGATTGCACCCATTTCGACGACCAGAACCCCAAACCCTCCCCAACCCCGCGACTAAAGGCTATAGCCCACCGCCTCGATGACTATTTCACGCACCACTGGCATTTCTTGCCATTTTAGGCAAGCCTGATCAGAAGTGTCCCATCGGGCATACGGAGACCTCGAAAAGATAGTACCCATTTCCGACGACCAGAGCCCCAAACCCCTCCCTACCCTCAAGGACCATATAGCCCACCGCCCTTATGACTATTTCACGCTACCGCCTACTGGCATTTCTGTAATTTTAGGCAGGCTTCACCGTAGCCTCCCATCACACGAGGACCCTCAAAAGACTGACCCATTTTCTGGCGACCAGAGAGCCCTAAACCCCTCCCCAACCTCATGACCAAAGGCTATAGCCCACCGCCTCGGTGTCATTTCACGCTACCACGGGCATTTTTGCCATTTTAGGCGTGCCTCGATCAGAGCCTCCCACTGGGCACACGAGGACCCGCGAAAAGATTGTACCCATTTTGGACGACGAGATCCCCCGAAACCCCCTCCCCAACCCCCGCGGACCAAAGGCTATAGCCCACCGGCCTCGGTGACTATTTCACGCGCTCACTGGGAATTTCTTGCCATTTCAAGGCGTGCCTCTGACCGTAGCCTCCCACTGGGCACACGAGGACCTCAAAAGATTGTATCCATTTCTCACCAGAGCCCCTAAACCCCCACCCCAACCTCATGACCTAAGGCTATAGCCCACCGCCCTAAGTGTGACTATTTGACGCACACTGGCATTTCTTGCCATTTTAGGCAGGCTTGATCAGAGACTTCCACTGGCACACGAGGACCTCGAAAGACTGTACCCATTTCCACGCACTCAGAGCCCTCAAACACCTTTCCCAACCTCATGGGACCAAAGGCTATAGCCCACTGCCTTGGCGATTATTTGACGCTACGCGCTTGGCATTTCTTGCCATTTTAGGCAGGCTTCTGACCGTAGCCTCCCACTGGGCACACGAGGACCCTCAAAAGACTGCACCATTTCACGCCTGTGAGCCCCTGTAACTTCGCCTCCACCCCCGCGGACCAAAGGCTATAGCCCACCGGCCTTGGCGACCGTTTCACGCGCTACGCTGCTGGGCATTTCCTGCCATTTTAGGGCATACCTCTAACCGTAGCCTCCCACTGGGCACACGAGGACCCTCGAAAAGACTGTACCCATTTCCACGCAGAGCCCCCAAACCCCTCCCAACCCTCAAGGACCAAAGGCTATAGCCCACAGTGCCTCCGATTATTTCACGCTACACACTGGCATGTCTTGCCATTTTAGTGCTTATGACCGTAGCCTCCCATCGGGCACACGAGGACCCTCGAAAGATTATATCCATTTCGACGACCAGAGCCCCTAAACCCTCCCCAACCTCAAGGACAAAGGCTATAGCCCACCGGCCTTTGACTATTCACGCGCTGCACTGGTCATTTCTTGCCATTTTAGGGCGTGCTCGATCAGAGCCTCCAATCAAGCACACGAGGACCCTCGAAATGATTGTACCCATTTCGACGCACTGAGCCCCTAAACCCCTCCCCAACCCCTCATGGACCAAAGGTTATAGCCCACCGCCTTGACTATTTCACACGCGCTACTGGCATTTCTTGCCATTTTAGGGCATGTGCTTCGACAGAGCCTCCCATCAAGTATACACGGAGACCATCGAAAAGACTGTACCCATTTTCGATGACCAGAGCCCCTAAACCCCTCGCCAACCCCATGGACCAAAGGCTATAGCCCACCGCCCTTGATTATTTCACGCTGCGCCACTGGAATTTCTTGCCATTTTAGGGCAGGCCTCCGACCGTAGCCTCCCACCTGGGCACACGAGGACCCTCAAAAGATTGTATCCATTTCGACGACCAGAGCCCCTAAACCCCCACCCCAACCCCTCATGGACCTATATATAGCCCACTGCCTTGGTGACTATTTGACGCGCTGCGCCACTGGGCATTTCTTTTGCCATTTTAGGGCAGGCTTGATCAGACTTCACTGGGCACACGAGGACCCTCGAAAAGACTGTACCCATTTCCAAGACCAGAGCCTCAAACACCTTTCCCCAACCCCCTGGACTAAAGGCTATAGCCCACCGCCCTCGGCGACTATTTGACGCGCTACGTCGCTGGGCATTTCTTGCCATTTTAGGGCAGGCTTCTGGCCGTAGCCTCCCACTGGGCACACGAGACCTCGAAAAGATTATACTCCATTTCTGACGCCCAGAGCCCTGTAACTTCGCCTCCCCACCCCTCAAGGACCAGGCTTATAGCCCACCGGCCTTGATTTCACGCTACGCCACTGGCATTTCTTGCCATTTTAGGGCATGCTCTAACCGTAGCCTCCCATCACACGAGACCCTCAAAAGACTGTACCTATTTCCACGACCAGAGCCCCTAAACCCCTCCCCAACCCCTCAAGGGACCAAAGGCTATAGCCCATGTGCCTCGCCGATTATTTCACGCCACTGGGCATGTCTTGCCATTTTAGGTGCTTACGACCGTAGCCTCCCATCAAGGGCACACGAGGACCCTCGAAAAGATTATATCCATTTCGACGCACTGTGAGCCCCTAAACCCCTCCCCAACCTCATGGACCAAAGGCTATAGCCCACCGGCCCTATGGACTATTTCCACGCTCAAGGCCACTGGGCATTTCTTGCCATTTTAGGGCAGGCTTCTGACCGTAGCCTCCCACTGGGCATACGGAGACCCTCGAAAAGACTGTACCCATTTTCGATGACCAGAGCCCCCTAAACCCCCTCGCCAACCCCTCATGTCCAGTATAGCCCAACGGCCCTTGTCTATTTCACGCGCTGCGTCGCTTGGCATTTTTTGCCATTTTAGGGCAGGCCTCTGACCGTAGCCTCCCACTGGGCACACGAGGGCCCGCGAAAAGATTGTACCCATTTCGGACGACCAGAGCCCCCTAAAACCCCTCCCCAACCTCTCAAGGGACTAAAGGCTATAGCCCACCGCCCTGTGATTATTTCACGCGTCCAGTCATTGCTTTTGCCATTTTTAGGGCAGGTATCTGACCGTGAGCCTCCCACTCACACGAGGACCCTCGAAAAGACTGCACCCATTTCACACCCAGAGCCCCTAAACTTCCTCCCCAACCTCATGGGACCAAAGGCTATAGCCCACCGGCCCTGTGTCCATTTCACGCCATGGCTGGGCATTTCTTGCCATTTTAGGCATGCCTCTAACTGTAGCCTCCCATCGGGCACACGAGGACCCTCGAAAAGACTGTACCCATTTCCACGCACCATAGCCCTGTAAACCCTCCCCACCCCCCGCGGACCAAAGGCTATAGCCCACCGCCATGATTATTTCACGCACACATGGCATTTTTTGCCATTTTAGGCAGTGCCTCTGACTGTAGCCTCCCACTCACACGAGGACCCTCAAAAGATTGTACCCATTTCACGACCAGAACCCCTAAACCCTCCCTACCCCCTCATGACTAAAGGCTATAGCCCACCGCCTTGATGTCCATTTCACGCTGCGCCACTGGGCATTTCTTGCCATTTTAGGCATGCCTCTAACCGTAGCCTCCCATGGGCACACGAGGACCTCGAAAAGATCAGTATCCATTTCCACGACCAGAGCCCTGTAAACCCTCCCAACCCCTCGGACCAGTGTTATAGCCCACCGCCCTGTGTCTATTTCACTACTGGCTGAGTCACTGGCATTTTTGCCATTTTAGGCAGGCCTCTCGACCGTAGCCTCCCATCTGGGAACACGAGGACCCTCAAAAGATTGTACCCATTTTGACAGAACCCCAAACCCTCCCCAACCCCTCAAGGACCAAAGGCTATAGCCCACCGCCTCGATGACTATTTCACGCGCAAGGCCACTGGCATTTCTTGCCATTTTAGTATGTGCCTCTGACCGTAGCCTCCCACCGGGCACACGAGGACCCTCAAAAGATTGTATCCATTTCTGATGACCAGAGCCCTCAGAACCCTTCCCCAACCCCTCATGGACCAAAGTTATAGCCCACCGCCTCGGTGACTATTTTACGCTACTGGGTCTGGCATTTCTTGCCATTTGTATGTGCTTCTGACCGTAGCCTCCCACTGCACACGAGGACCTCGAAAAAGAATGTACCCATTTCCCGACTTAACAGAGCCCTCAAATCCCTCCCAACCCCGCGAAAAGGCTATAGGCCACCGCCCCATGATTATTTCACGCGCTACACTGGCTGGCATTTCTTGCCATTATTTAGGCAGGCCTGACTGTAGCCTCCCACCGACACACGAGGACCCTCGAAAAGATTGTATCCATTTCACGCACCGAGCCCCTAAACCCCTCCCCAACCTCATGGACCAAAGTTATAGCCCACCGCCTTGTGACTATTTGACGCACAACATTGGCATTTCTAGCCATTTTAGGGCAGGCTCGACCGCCGACTTCCACCGGGCACACGAGGACCTCAAAAGAATGTACCCATTTCCAACAGAGCCCCCCAAATCCCTCCCCAACCCCCGCGAAAAGGCTATAGGCCACCGCCTACGATTATTTCACGCGCTACTGGCATTTCTTGCCATTTTAGGGCAGGCCTCTGACCGTAGCCTCCCACGGGTCACACGAGGACCCTCGAAAAGACTGTACCCATTTCCGACGACCAGAGCCCCCCAAACACCTTCCCCAACCCCCGCGGACCAAAGGCTATAGCCCACCGGCCTCGGCGACTATTTGACGCGCTGCGCCGCTTGGTATTTCTTGCCATTTTAGTGCAGGCTTCTGACTGAGCCTCCCACTGGGCACACGAGGACCCTCGAAAGACTCAGACCCATTTCACACCCAGAGCCCTAACTTCCCTCCCCACCCCGCACCAAAGGCTATAGCCCACCGCCTGCATGACTATTTGACGCGCTGCGCCTGGCACTGGAATTTCTTGCCATTTTAGGGCAGTCCTCTGACCAGCCTCCCATGGGCACACGAGGACCCTCGAAAAGATTGTACCCATTTCACGACCAGAGCCCCTAAACCCCTCCCCTACCCCTCATGACCAAAGGCTATAGCCCACCGCCCTATGACTATTTCACGCCACACTGGGCATGTCTTGCCATTTTAGGCATGCCTCATCAGAGCCTCCCACTGGCACACGAGGACCCTCAAAAAAGACTGCACCCATTGGCGACTGAGCCCCTGTAAACCCCTCCCAACCCCTCATGGACTAAAGGCTATAGCCCACCGGCCCCAGGATTATTTCACGCCACGTCACTGGGTATTTCTTGCCATTTTAGGCAGGCTCTGACCGTAGCCTCCCATCTGCACACGAGGACCCTCAAAAGACTGTACTGATTTTCGGCACCAGAGCCCCCTAAACCCCTCCCCAACCCCTCATGGACCAAAGGCTATAGCCCACCGCCCCATGACTATTTCACGCACAAGCGCCATTGGGCATTTCTTGCCATTTTAGGGCATGCCTCTAACCGTAGCCTCCCACTCCGCACACGAGGCCCCTCGAAAGATCAGAGCTATTTCCACGCACCAGAGCCCCTGTAAACCCTCCCCAACCCTCGGGACCAAAGGCTATAGCCCACCGGCCTCTTGGACTATTTCACGCACTGCACATATATCTTACATTTTAGTGCTTCGATCGTAGCCTCCCACAGGGCATACGAGGACCCTCGAAAAGATTTTACCCATTTCCCACACCTGTGAGCCCTGTAACTTCCTCCCAACCCCATGACTAAAGTTATAGCCCACCGGCCTTGACTGCTTCGCTACTGCTACTGGCAGTCAAGCATTTCTTGCCATTTTAGGGCAGTGCCTGACCAGAGCCTCCCACCGCACACGAGGACCCTAGAAAAGATTGTATCCATTTCACGACCGTAACCCCTAAACCCCTCCCTACCCCTGCACCAAAGGCTATAGCCCACCGCCCTTGACTATTTCACGCGCGTCACTGGCATTTCTTACCATTTTAGGGCATGCTTGACCATAGCCTCCCACTGGGCACACGAGGACCCCTCGAAAAGACTGTACCCATTTTCTGGCGACCAGTGAGCCCCTAAACCCTCCCAACCTCATGACCAAAGCTTATAGCCCACCGGCCTTGTTCTATTTCACGCTACTGGGTCATTGGCATTTTTTGCCATTATTTAGGCAGGCTGACCGTAGCCTCCCACTTGGCACACGAGGACCCTAAAAGATTGTACCCATTTCGACGACTGTAGCCACCAAACCCCTCCCCAACCCTCATGACCAAAGGGTATAGCCCAATGCCTTGGATTATTTCACGCTACGCCACTGGCATTTCTTGTCATTTTAGTGTGCCTGACCGTAGCCTCCCACTGGCACACGAGACCCTCGAATAGATTGTATCCATTTCCGACCCACCAGAGCCCCTAAACCCTCCCCAACCCCTCATGGAAGAAAGGCTATAGCCCACCGGCCCTATGACTATTTTACGCTGGGTCATTGGCATTTTCTTGCCATTTTAGTGCTTCGACCGTAGCCTCCCACTTGGCACACGAGGACCCTCGAAAAGATTGTACCCATTTCCGACAACCAGAACCCCCTAAACCCCTGCCCTACCCCCGCGGACCAAAGGCTATAGCCCACCGGCCTCGGCGACTATTTGACGCTGGCCACTGGCATTTCTTGCCATTTTTATGTGCTTGACCGTAGCCTCCCACTGGGCACACGAGGACCCTCGAAAAGAATGTACCCATTTCCGACGAACAGAGCCCCCGAAATCCCCTCCCCAACCCCCGCGGAAGAAAGGCTATAGGCCACCATCCTCATGACTATTTCACGCTACCGCGCCTGCCTGGGATTCTTGTTATTTTATGGCAGTGCTTCCTGACCAGAGCCTCCCACAGGGCACACGAGGACCCTCGAAAAGACTGTACCCATTTCCGACGCCCAGAACCCCAGAACTACCCTCCCCAAACCCCGCGGACCAAAGGCTATAGCCCACCGGCCTCGGTGACTATTTAACGCGCCACGCTGGCTGGCATTTCTTGTCATTTTAGGGTGCCTCCGATCGTAGCCTCCCATCGGGCACACGAGGACCCTCGAAAAGATTGTATCCATTTCCCACCACCGTGAGCCCCTAAACCCTCCCCAACCCCTCAAGCACTAAAGGCTATATAGCCCACCGCCCGCATGACTATTTCACGCTACTGCCTGGATTTCACATTTTATGGCATGTGCTTGATCAGAGCCTCCCATCAAGTACAAGAGGACCTCGAAAAGACTGTACCCATTTCCGACGCCTCAGAGACCCAGAACTTCCTCCCCAACCCTCAAGGGACCAAATGCTATAGCCCACCGGCCTTGCGGACTATTTCACGCCACTGCGCTGGCCATCTCTTGTCATTTTAGGTAGGCCTCTCGACCGTAGCCTCCCAATCGACACACGAGACCCTCGAAAAGAATGTACCCATTTCCCATTTAACGGAGCCCCAAATCCCTCCCAACCCTCATGGAAGAAAGGCTATAGGCCACCGCCTTGGCATGACTATTTCACGCTGCGCCTGGGCATCTCTTGCTATTTTACGGGCAGTGCTTCTGACCGTAGCCTCCCATCAGGCACACGAGACCCTCAAAAGACTTGTACCCATTTCCGATGCCCAGAGACCCAGAACTTCCTCCCAACCTCATGACCAAATGCTATAGCCCACCGCCGGTGATTATTTCCACGCGCGCTGCTGGCCATCTCTTGTCATTTTAGGTAGGCCTCCTGACCGTAGCCTCCCATCGACACACGACAACACACGAAAAGAATGTAACCATTTACTACGAACAAAGCCCCTGAAATCCTCCCATTTCCCACGACCCAGCGCCCATAAACCCCTCCCAACCTCAAGGGACTAGTACATAGCCCATCGGCCTCGGCGACTGTTTCACGCGCTGTGCCGCTGAGCATTTCTTGCCATTTTAGGGCAGGCCTCTGACCGTAGCCTCCCACTAGGCACCCGACGACCCTCAAAAAGACTGTACCCATTTCTGACGACCAGAGCCCCCTAAACTCCCTCCCCAACCCCAGCGGACCAAAGGCTATAGCCCACCGGCCTCGGCGACTATTTCACGCGCTGCGCCGCTGGGCATTTCTTGCCATTTTAGGGCAGGCTTCTGATCGTAGCCTCCCACTGGGCACACGAGGACCCTCAAAAAGACTGTACCCATTTCCACGCCCAGAGCCCTGTAACTTCCTCCCAACCCCGGACCAAGGTTATTATAGCCAACCGCCTCATGCGACTGCTTACGGCGCCACGGCATTTGGCCTAGGGCAGGCTTCCGATCAGCCTCCCATCTGCACACGAGACCCTCAAAAGACTGTACCCATTTCCGACGCCCAGAGCCCCTAAACCCTCCCCCAACCCCTCATGACCAAAGGCTATAGCCCACCGGCCCTCATGATTATTTCACGCCAAGCATTGGCATGTCTTGCCATTTTAGGCATGCTTCTGACCGTAGCCTCCCACTCAGGCACACGAGGACCCTCGAAAAGAATGTACCCATTTCACGATCAGAGCCCCCAAACCCCTCCCCAACCCCTCATGGGACCAGTTATAGGCCACCGGCCCTTGGTGTTTATTTCACGCGGCCAGCCTGGGCATGTCTGTTATTTTACGGCAGGCCTCACCGTAGCCTCCCACTAGGCACACGAGACCCTAAAAGACTTGTACCCACTCCGACGCCTGTGAGCCCCTGTAACTTCCTCCCAACCTCATGGACCAAAGGCTATAGCCAACCGCCTCGTGACTGCTTCACGCACAAGGCCACTGGCCATCTCTTGTCATTTTAGGTAGGCTCTGACCGTAGCCTCCCACCTGGACACACGAGACCTCGAAAAGAATGTACCCATTTCCACGAACGGAGCCCCGAATCCCTCCCAACCCCCCGCTGAAGAAAGGCTATAGCCACCGCCTCGATTATTTCACGCTATGCGCCTGGGTATCTCTGTTATTTTACGGCAGGTGCTTCTGACCAGAGCCTCCCACTGTACACGAGGACCTCGAAAAGACTGTACCCATTTCATGCCCAGAGACCCAGAACTTCCCTCCCAACCTCATGGGACTGCTATAGCCCACCGCCTTGTGACTATTTCACGCCATGGCCATCTCTTGTCATTTGTAGTAGGCCTCGACCGTAGCCTCCCACCGGACACACGACCCTCAAAAGAATGTAACCATTTCCGACTTAACAAAGCCCCAAATCCCTCCCCATTTCCCACGACCAGCCCCCATAAACCCCCTCCCAACCCTCATGGACCAGTATAGGCCCACCGCCCCTGACTCATTTCACGGGCTGGCCACTGGGCATTTCACATTTTAGGGCAGTGCTCTGACCGTAGCCTCCCACTAGGCACACGAGGACCCTCGAAAAGATTGTACCCATTTCCGACAACCAGAGCCCCCTATAACCCCTCCCCAACCCTCGGACCAAAGGCTATAGCCCACCGCCCTTGATTATTTCCACGCGCTGGCTAAGCATTTCTTGTCATTTTATGGAGGCCTCTGACCGTAGCCTCCCACTGGGCACACGAGGACCCTCGAAAAGACTGTACCCATTTCCGACGCCCAGAGCCCCATAACACCCCTCCCCAACCCCTCATGACCAAAGGCTATTATAGCCAACTGCCTCGCGACTGCTTTCACGCTGCGCCATGGGCATTTCTTGCCATTTTAGGCAGGCTCGACCGTAGGCCTCCCATCAAGGCACACGAGACCCTCGAAAAGACTGTACCCATTTCCGACGCCTGAGCCCCTAAACCCTCCCAACCCCCCTGGAACAAAGGTTATAGCCCACCGGCCGCTGATTATTTCACGCTACTGCGCCATTGGCATGTCTTGCCATTTTAGGCATGTTTGACCGTAGCCTCCCACTAGGCACACGAGGACCCCGAAAGAATGTACCCATTTCACGATCGAGCCCCTGAACCCCTCCCCAACCCCTGGACTGGCTATAGGCCACCGGCCCTTGTGCCTATTTCCCCACGCGGCTGCGCCCGGGGCATGTCTTGTTATTTTACGACAGGTTTCTGACCGTAGCCTCCCACTAGGCACACGAGGACCCTCAAAAGACTGTACCCACTTCCCGACGCCCAGAGCCCTAACTTCCTCCCAACCTCATGGACCCAAGGCTATAGCCCACTGCCCTCAAGGCGACTGCTTTCACGTGATCAAGCGCCGCTGGGCATTTCTTGGCATTTTAGGCAGGCCTCCTGACCGTAGCCTCCCACTACACACGAGGACCCTCGAAAAGGCTGTATCCATTCTCATGACCAGAGCCCCAATCCCCTCCCAACCCCTCATGACCCATATTATAGCCCACTGCCTTGGTGACTATATCACGCCGCCACTGGTATTTCTTCACATTTTAGGGCAGGCTTCTGACTGTAGCCTCCCATCAAGACACGAGGACCCTCGAAAAGACTGTACCCATTGGCGACCAGAACACCCTAAACCCCTCCCCAACCCCCGCGGGACCAAAGTTATAGCCCACCGCCTTGCTGACTGCTTCATGCACAAGGCCACTGGTATTTCATGCCATTTTAGGGCAGGCTCTGACCGTAGCCTCCCACTGACACACGAGGACCTCAAAAGATCAGAACCATTTTCGACGACTGTGAGCCCTGTAAACCCTCCCCAAACCTCAGACCAGGCTATTATAGCCCACCGCCTTGACTATTTCACGGCCAAGGCCATTGGCATTTCTTGTCATTTTAGGGCAGGCCTGACCGTAGCCTCCCATCGACACACGAGGACCTCGAAAAGACTGTACCCATTTCCAACCCACTGTGAGCCCCCGAACTTCCCTCCCAACCCCTGCTGGACCAATATAGCCCACCGCCCTTGTGACTATTTCACGCCAGTCACTGGGTATTTCTTGCCATTTTAGGGCAGGCTTCTGACCGTAGCCTCCCACTGGGCACACGAGGACCCTTGAAAATACTGTACCCATTTTTGACGACCAGAGTCCCCAAAACCCCCTCCCCAACCCCCGCGGACCAAAGGCTATAGCCCACCAGCCTCGGTGACTATTTCACGCACGTCACTGGTATTTCTTGCCATTTTAGCAGGCTTCTGACCGTAGCCTCCCACTCACACGAGACCCTCAAAAGACTGTACCCATTTTCATGACCGTAACCCCTAAACCCCTTCCCCAACCTCATGGACCTAAGGATATATCCTCCGCCTCGAGGACTATTTCACGCGCTGCGCCACTGGTTATTTTTTGCCATTTTAGGGCAGGACTCTGACCGTAGCCTCCCACTGGACACACGAGGACCCACGAAAAGAATGTACCCATTTCCGACGACCAGAGCCCCCGAAAACCCCACCCCAACCCCCCCGGACCAAAGGCGATAGGCCACCGGCCCTTGGACGACTATTTCACGCTGGCCGCTACTGGCATGTCTTGCCATTTTAGGGCAGGCCTGACCCAGTAGCTCCCATCAAGCACACGAGAACCTCGAAAAGACTGTACCCATTTCCATGCCCAGAGCCCTGTAACTTCCTCCCAACCCCCCGGACCAAATGTTATAGCCCACCGGCCCTATGACTATTTCCACGCGCCACTCTGGGGATTTCTTTGTCATTTTAGGGAAGCCTCTGACCAGAGGCCTCCCACGGGCACACGAGGACCCTCGAAAAGACTGTACCCATTTCCCCATCCCAGATGCCCCTAACGCCCCACCCCAACCCCTCATGGACCAAATGCTATAGCCCACCAGCCTATGGGACTATTTCACGCGCTACCGCTGGCATTTTTGTCATTTTAGGTAGGCCTCTGACTGTAGCCTCCCACGGGGCACACGAGACCCTGAAAAGACTGCACCCATTTCCGACCTGAGCCCCTCAAACCCTCCCCAACCTCGGGACCAAAGGCTATAGCCCACCGCCTTGGTGACTATTTCACGCGCTGCGCCACTGGGCATTTTCTTGTTATTTTAGTATGTGCTTGACCGTAGCCTCCCACTGGGCACACGAGGACCCTCAAAAGACTGTACCCCTTTTCGATGACCGTGAGTCCCTAAACCCCTCCCCAACCCACGGGACCAGCACTATAGGCCACCGCCCTGGTGACTATTTCACGCGCTGCTGCATGTTTTGTTATTTTAGGGCAGGCTTGACCGTAGCCTCCCACCGGGCACACGAGAACCTCAAAAGACTGCACTCCATTTCCGACGCCCAGAGACCCAAACTTCCTCCCCAACCTCAAGGACCAAAGGCTATAGCCCACTGCCCGGCGACTGCTTTCCATGCGCTGGCACTGGGTATTTCTTCCCATTTTAGGGCAGGCTCTGACCGTAGCCTCCCACTAGGCACACGAGGACCCTCGAAAAGATTGTACCCATTTCCCACGACCACAGCCCCCTAACCCCCCAACCCTCAAGGACCAAAGGCTATAGCCCACTGCCTCTGACTATTTCACGCACATGCCTGCTGGCATGTCTTGTTATTTTATGGCAGGCTTCGACGTAGCCTCCAATCGGGCACACGAGGACCCTCGAAAAGACTGTACCCATTTCTCACGCCTGTAACCCCAGAACTTCCCTCCCAACCCTCATGACCAAATGCTATAGCCCACCGCCCTATGACTATTTCACGCGCTCATTGGTCATTTCTTTTCATTTTAGGGTAGGCCTCTGACCGTAGCCTCCCACGGGCACGCGAGGACCCTCGAAAAGACTGTGCCCATTTCCAACCACCAGAGCCCCCGAACCCCTCCCAACCCCCCCGGACCAAAGGCTATAGCCCACCGCCTCCATGACTATTTCACGACCCACTACTGGCAAGCATTTCTTGCCATTTTAGGGCAGGCTTCGACCGTAGCCTCCCACGGGCACACGAGACCCTCGAAAAGACTGTACCCATTTCCAACCCACTGTGAGCCCCCTAAACCTCTCCCCAACCCCACGGACCAAAGGCTATAGCCCACCGCCTCATGATTATTTCACGCTGCGCTGGCTGGCATGTCTTGCCATTTTAAGGCAGGCTTTGACCGTAGCCTCCCATGGGCACACGAGGACCGTCGAAAAGACTGCCCATTTCCGACGCCCAGTGAGCCCTAAACTTCCTCCCAACCTCCGCGGGACTAAAGGCTATAGCTCACCGCCCCATGACTTTTCACTGCCACTGGCATTTCTTGCCATTTTAGGCAGGCTTGACCGTAGCCTCCCACCGGGCACACGAGGACCTCGAAAAGATTGTACCCATTTCCTCGACGCCCAGAGCCCTGTAACGCCCCACCCAACCTCAAGGACCAAAGGCTATAGCCCACCGGCCTCGGTGACTATTTCACGCGCTGCGCCGCTGGGCATTTCTTGCCATTTTAGGGCAGGCTTCTGACCGTAGGCTCCCACTGGGCACACGAGGACCCTCGAAAAGACTGTACCCATTTTCGATGACCAGAGCACCCTAAACCCCCTCCCCAACCCCCGCGGACCAAAGGCTATAGCCCACTTGCCTCGGTGTCTATTTCACGCGCTGCGCCGCTGGGCATTTTTTGCCATTTTGGGGCAGGCCTCTGACCGTAGCCTCCCACTGGGCACACGAGGACCCTCGAAAACACTGTACCCATTTCTGACGACCAGAACCCCCGAAACCCCCTCCACAACCCCCGCGGACCAAAGGCTATAGCCCACCGGCCTCGGTGACTATTTCACGCGCTGCGCCGCTAGGTATTTATTTTAGGGCAGGCCTCTGACCGTAGCCTCCCACTAGGCACACGAGGACCCTCGAAAAGACTGTACCCATTTTCGATGACCAGAACCCCCTAAACCCCCTCCCCAACCCCCGCGGACTAAAGGATATATCCCTCCGGCCTTGAGGACTATTTCACGCGCTGCGCCGCTGGGTATTTTTTTCCATTTTAGGGCAGGCCTCTGACCGTAGCCTCCCACTTGGCACACGAGGACCCTCAAAAAGACTGTACCCATTTTCGACGACAAGACCCCCCGAAACCCCCTCCACAAGCCCCGCGGACCAAAGGCTATAGCCCACCGCCCTTGATTATTTCACGCATGCGCGCTAGGTTTTTCTTGCCATTTTAGGGCAGGCTTCTGACCGTAGGCTCCCACTGGGCACACGAGGACCCTCGAAAAGACTGTATCCATTTTCGATGACCAGAGCACCCTAAACCCCCTCCCCAACCCCCGCGGACCAAAGGCTATAGCCCACCGGCCTCGGCGACTATTTCACGCGCTGCGCCGCTTGGCATGTCTTGCCATTTTAGGGCAGGCTTCTGACCGTAGCCTCCCACTGGGCACACGAGGATACTCGAAAAGACTGTACCCACTTCCGACGCCCAGAGCCCTGTAACGCCCCACCCCAACCCCTCATGACCAAATGCTATAGCCCACCAGCCTTGTGACTATTTCACGCATGCCACTGGCATTTTTGTCATTTTAGGTAGGCTCTGATCAGAGCCTCCCACGGGGCACACGAGGACCCCTGAAAACACTGTACCCATTTCGACGACCAGAGCCCCTAAACCCCTCCCCAACCTCATGGACTAAAGGCTATAGCCCACCGCCTTTGACTATTTCACGCGGCCACTGGCATTTCTTGCCATTTTAGCAGGCATCTGACCGTAGCCTCCCATCGGGCACACGAGACCCTCGAAAAGACTGTAGCTATTTCACGCACCGTGAGCCCTGTAAACCCTCCCAACCTTGCTGACCAGTATAGCCCACCGCCTCATGACACACGCACAAGGCCATACATATTCTTGCCATTTTAGGCAGTGCTGATCAGAGCCTCCCACTGGGCACACGAGGACCTCAAAAGGCTTTTTACCCATTTCCACACCCAGAGCCCTTAAACTTCCTCCCAACCCTCATGACCAAAGCTTATAGCCCACCGCCCTTGTTCTATTTCACGCTACTGAGTCACTGGCATTTTATGCCATTTCAGGGCATGCCTCTGACCGTAGCCTCCCACTGGGCACACGAGGACCCTCGAAAAGATTGTACCCATTTCCGACGACCAGAGCCCCCTAAACCCCCTCCCCAACCCCCGCGCACCAAAGGCTATAGCCCACCGGCCTTTGATTATTTCACGCACTGGGCATTTCACCATTTTAGGGCATGCTTCTGACCGTAGCCTCCCATCAAGGGCACACGAGACCCTCGAAAAGACTGTACCCATTTTCGGCGACCAGAGCCCCTAAACCACCTCCCAACCCTCATGACTAAAGCTATAGCCCACCGCCCTTGTTCATTTCACGCTACCACTGGGCATTTTTGCCATTTTAGGCAGGCCTCTGACCGTAGCCTCCCACTGGGCACACGAGGACCCGCGAAAAGATTGTACCCATTTCGTACTACCAGAGCCACCAAACCCTCCCCAACCCCTCATGACTAAAGGCTATAGCCCACCGCCTTGGTGACTATTTCACGCACGGCCACTGGCATTTCTTGCCATTTTAGGTGCCTCTGACCGTAGCCTCCCACTGGGTACACGAGACCTCGAATAGATTGTATCCATTTCTGACGACCAGAGGCCCCTAAACCCTCCCCAACCCCTCATGGACCAAAGGCTATAGCCCACCGCCTCGGTGACTATTTTACGCTACTGGGTCATAGGGCATTTCTTGTTATTTTAGGGCATGTGCTTGACCGTAGCCTCCCACTTGGCACACGAGGACCCTCGAAAAGATTGTACCCATTTCCGACGACCAGAACCCCCTAAACCCCCTCCCCTACCCCCGCGGACCAAAGGCTATAGCCCACCGGCCTCGGTGACTATTTGACGCGCCACTGCATTTCTTGCCATTTTAGGCAGGCTTGACCAGTAGCCTCCCACTGGGCACACGAGGACCCTCAAAAGAATGTACCCATTTCCGATTTAACAGAGCCCCAAATCCCTCCCCAACCCCTGGAAGAAAGGCTATAGCCCACCGCCTTGTGACTATTTCACGCTGCTGCGCCTGGGCATGTCTCACATTTTAGCAGGCTTCTGACCAGTAGCCTCCCACCGGGCACACGAGGACCTCGAAAAGACTGTACCCATTTCCACGCCCAGAGCCCCTAACTTCCTCCCAACCTCATGACCAAATGCTATAGCCCACTGCCTGACTGCTTCATGCGCTGCGTCACTGGCATTTCTTGCCATTTTAGGCAGGCCTGACCGTAGCCTCCCACTGGGCACACGAGGACCTCGAAAAGATTGTATCCATTTCACGACCAGAGCCCCTAAACCCCTCCCGAACCCTCACAGACCAAAGGCTATAGCCCACCGCCTCGACTATTTCACGCTGCGCGCCTGGGATTTCTTGTCATTTTATGGCAGCCTGACCGTAGCCTCCCACTGGGCACAAGAGGACCTCAAAAGACTGTACCATTTCCGACGCCCAGACCCAGAACTTCCTCCCAACCTCATGACCAAATGCTATAGCCCACCGCCTTGGTGACTATTTCACGCGCGCTGGCTGGCCATCTCTTGTCATTTTAGGGTAGGCCTCGACCGTAGCCTCCCACTGACACACGAGGACCCTCGAAAAGAATGTACCCATTTCACGAACGTGAGCCCCCAAATCCCTCCCAACCCCTGAAGAAAGGCTATAGGCCACCGCCTCGACTATTTCACGCGCTGCGCCTAGGCATCTTCGTTATTTTACTCAGGCTTCGATCAGCCTCCCATCGGGCACACGAGGACCTCGAAAAGACTGTACCCATTTCCCACGCCTGAGACCCAGAACTTCCTCCCCAACCTCATGGACCAAATGTTATAGCCCACCGCCTGTGACTATTTCACGCGGCCACTGGCCATCTCTTGTCATTTTAGTAGGCCTGACCGTAGCCTCCCACTGACACACACGACCCTCGACAAGAATGTAACCATTTCACTTAACAAAGCCCCCGAAATCCCCTCCCCATTTCCCACGACCAGCGCCCCAAAAAACCCCTCCCCAACCCTCAAGGACCAGGCTATAGCCCACCGCCTGACCGTTTCACACGCTGCGCCGCTGGGGATTTCTTGGCATTTTAGGGCAGGCCTCTGACCGTAGCCTCCCACTGGGCACACGAGGACCCTCGAAAAGATTGTACCCATTTCTGACAACCAGAGCCCCCTAAACCCCCTCCCCAACCCTCGCGGACCAAAGGCTATAGCCCACCGGCCTCGGTGACTATTTCACGCGCTGCGCCGCTGGGCATTTCTTGCCATTTTAGGGCAGGCTTCTGACCGTAGCCTCCCATTGGGCATACGAGGACCTCGAAAAGACTGTACCCATTTCCGACGCCCAGAGCCCCTGAACTTCCTCCCAACCTCAAGGACCAAAGGTTATAGCCAACCGCCCCATGACTGCTTTCACGCGCGCGCTGGGCATTACTTGCAATTTTAGGGCAGGCCTCAGACCGTAGATTCCCCCTGGGCACACGAGGACACTCGAAAATACGGTACCCATTTCCGACGACCAGAGCCCCCTAAACCCCCTCCCCAAACCACGCGGACCAAAGGCTATAGCCCACCGGCTTAGTGAATATTTCACGCGCTGCGCCGCTGGCATTTCTTGCCATTTTCGGGCAGGCTTGACCGTAGCCTCCCACTGGCACACGAGGACCCTCGAAAAGACTGTACCCATTTTCATGACCAGAGCCCCTAAACCCCTCCCAACCCCTGCTGGACCAGGGCTATAGCCCACCGCCTCATGACTATTTCACGCATTGGCATGTCTTGCCATTTTAGGCATGCTCTGACCGTAGCCTCCCACTGGGCACACGAGGACCGTCGAAAAGAAGATACCAATTTCCGACGATCAGAGCCGCAAACCCCACCCCAACCCTCATGACCAGGCATAGGCCACCGCCCTGTGACTATTTCACGCGCCTGGGCATGTCTTGTTATTTTACGGCAGGCTTCTGACCGTAGCCTCCCACTAGGCACACGAGGACCTCGAAAAGACTGTACCCACTTCCCGACGCCTGTGAGCCCTGTAACTTCCTCCCCAACCCCCGCATGGACCAAGGCTATAGCCCACCGCCCTGCGACTGCTTCACGCCAAGCGCCATTGGCATTTCTTGGCATTTTAGGGCAGGCCTCTGACCGTAGCCTCCCACTAAGCACACGAGGACCCTCGAAAAGGCTGTATCCATTTCCGATGACCAGAGCCCCTTAATCCCTCCCCAACCCTCATGGACCCATATTATAGCCCACCGCCTTGGTGACTATTTCACGCTGGCCATGGTATTTCTTGCCATTTTAGGGCAGTGCTTCTGACCGTAGCCTCCCATCGGGCACACGAGGACCCTCGAAAAGACAGTACCCATTTTCAATGACCAGAACACCCTAAACCCCTCCCCAACCTCATGGACCAAAGTTATACCCCAACGGCCTCATGACTGCTTTCACGCACGCCATTGGTATTTCATGCCATTTTAGGGCAGGCCTCTGACCGTAGCCTCCCACTGGACACACGAGGACCCTCGAAAAGACTGTAACCATTTTCGACGACCAGAGCCCCAGAAACCCCCTCCCCAACCCCCGCAGACCAAAGGCTATAGCCCACCGGCCTCGGTGACTATTTCACGCGCTGCGCCGCTGGGCATTTCTTGTCATTTTAGGGCAGGCCTCTGACCGTAGCCTCCCACTGGACACACGAGGACCCTCGAAAAGACTGTACCCATTTCCGACGCCCAGCCCCCCGAACTCCCTCCCAACCCCGCTGGGACCTGCTATAGCCCACCGGCCTCGGTGACTATTTCACGCGCTGCGCCGCTGGGTATTTCTTGCCATTTTAGGGCAGGCTTCTGACCGTAGCCTCCCACTGGGCACACGAGGACCCTTGAAAATACTGTACCCATTTCTGACGACCAGAGCCCCCAAAACCCCCTCCCCAACCTCAAGGACCAAGGCTATATAGCCCACCGCCTGTGACTATTTCACGCGCCACTGGTATTTCTTGCCATTTTAGGGCAGGCTCTGACCAGTAGCCTCCCACGACACACGATGACCTCAAAAGACTGTACCCATTTTCATGACCCAGAACCCCTAAACCCTCCCCAACCCCTCATGGGACCAAGGATATATCCTCCGCCTCGAGGACTATTTCACGCGCCATTTTTTTTTTGCCATTTTAGGGCAGACTCTGATCAGAGCCTCCCACTGGACACAAGAGAACCCACGAAAAGAATGTACCCATTTCACGACCACTGTGAGCCCCAAACCCCTCCCCAACCTCATGGACCAAAGGCTATAGGCCACCGCCCTGACTTATTTCACGCGCCGCCATGGCATGTCTTGCCATTTTAGGCAGGCTTGACCGTAGCCTCCCATCAAGCACACGAGACCCTCAAAAGACTGTACCCATTTCCGATGCCCAGCCCTAACTTCCCTCCCAACCTCATGACCAAAGCTTATAGCCCACCGCCTTGGACTTATTTCACGCACGCTGGGGATTTCTTGTCATTTTAGGGAAGCGCTCTGACCGTAGCCTCCCACGGGGCACACGAGGACCCTCGAAAAGACTGTACCCATTTTCGATGACAAGAACCCCCAAAACCCCCTCCCCAACCCTCATGACCAAAGTTATAGCCCACCGCCTATGATTATTTCACGCTGCTGGGCATGTCTTGCCATTTTATGGCAGTGCTCTGACGGTAGCCTCCCACTGGGCACATGAGGCCCCTCGAAACGACAGTACCTATTTCCGACGCCCAGAGCCCCATAACCCCCCACCCCAACCTCATGGACTAAATGCTATAGCCCACCAGCCCTTGGTGATTATTTCACGCTGCCATTGGCATTTTTTGTCATTTTAGGGTAGGCCTCTGACCAGAGCCTCCCACGGGCACACGAGGACCCTCGAAAAGACTGCACTCCATTTCCCACCACTGAGCCCCTAAACCCCTCCCCAACCCTCAAGGACCAAAGGCTATAGCCCACCGCCCTGGTGACTATTTCACGCGCATTGGCATTTCTTGCCATTTTAAGGCAGTGCTTCGACCAGTAGCCTCCCACTGGGCACACGAGGACCTCGAAAAGACTGTACCCATTTCGATGACCAGAGTCCCCTAAACCCTCCCCAACCCACGCTGACCAGGCTATAGGCCCACCGCCTCATGACTATTTCACTGCGCCATGGCATGTTTTGTTATTTTAGGCAGGCTTGACCGTAGCCTCCCACTGGGAACACGAGGACCCTCGAAAAGACTGTACTCCATTTCCCGACGCCCAGAGACCAAGAACTCCTCCCCAACCTCGCTGGAGCAAAGGCTATAGCCCACCGCCCTGACTATTTCACGCCATGGCTACTGGTATTTCTTCCCATTTTAGGGCTGGCTTCGGCCGGTTGCCTCCCACTAGGCACAGGAGGACCCTCTAAAAGACTGTACCCATTTCTGACGACAAGAGCCCCCTAACCCCCTCCCCAACCACCGCGGACCAAAGGCTATAGCCCACCGCCCATGATTATTTCACGCCAAGGCCTGGCATGTCTTGCCATTTTATGGCAGGCTTCGACCGTAGCCTCCCAACTGGGCACATGAGGACCCTCGAAAAGACTGCACTCCATTTCCGACGCCCAACCCTGAACTTCCCTCCCAACCCCTCATGACCAAATGCTATAGCCCACCGCCTTGGATTATTTCACGCTACTGGTCATTTCTTTTCATTTTAGGTAGGCCTCTGACCAGAGCCTCCCACGGGCACACGAGGACCTCGAAAAGACTGTACCCATTTCCAACCCACTGAGCCCCCTAAACCCCTCCCCAACCCCCACGGACCAAAGGCTATAGCCCACCGGACTCGGTGACTATTTCACGCGCTGCGCCGCTTGGCATTTCTTGCCATTTTAGGGCAGGCTTCTGACCGTAGCCTCCCACTGGGCACACGAGGACCCTCGAAAAGACTGTACCCATTTTCGATGACCAGAGCCCCCTAAACCCCCTCCCCAACCCCCGCGGACCAAAGGCTATAGCCCACCGGCCTCGGCAACTATTTCATCGCTATTATGCACACAAGGCCATGTCTTGCCATTTTAGGCTTTTGACCGTGAGCTCCTAATCGGGTACTGGCAACACGAGACCCCTCGAAAAGATCAGGCCCATTTCCCACGCCCAGCCCTGTAACTTCCCTCCCCAATCTCCGCATGACCAAAGGTTAATATAGCTCACCGCCTCCCATGACGTTTTACGCGCTACAGCACTAACATTTCTTGCCATTTAGGCTAGGCCTCGACTCAGTAGCCTCCCACTGGGCACACGAGACCCTCAAAAGATTGTACCCCCACGACCCACTGTGAGCCCCCAAACCCTCCACAACCCCTGTGACCAGTATAGCCCACCGCCCTTGACTATTTCACGCGCTACTACTGGTATTTCTTGCCATTTTAGGGCAGGCTTGATCAGAGGTCTCCCACCGGGCACACGAGGACCCTCAAAAGACTGTACTCATTTTCATGACCGCAGAGCACCCTAAACCCTCCCAACCTCATGGACCAAAGGCTATAACCCACTTGCCTTGGTGTCTATTTCACGCTACGCGCCATGGCATTTTTTGCCATTTTGGGCAGGCCTGATCAGCCTCCCACCGGGCACACGAGACCCTCAAAACACTGCACCATTTCGACGACCGTAACCCCAAACCCTCTCCACAACCTCATGGACCAAAGGCTATAGCCCACCGGCCTGGTGACTATTTCACGCACAAGCGCCTGCTTAGGTATTTTTGCCATTTTAGGGCAGGCTTCTGACCGTAGCCTCCCACTAGGCACACGAGGACCCTCGAAAAGACTGTACCCATTTTCGATGACCAGCAACCCCTAAACCCCCCCAACCCCCGCTGACTAAAGGATATATCCTCCGGCCTAGAGGACTATTTCACGCGCTGCCACTGGCTGGGTATTTTTTCCATTTTAGGCAGTGCCTGACCGTAGCCTCCCACTGACACACGAGACCTCGAAAAGACTGTACCCATTTTCACCCACCGTAACTCCCCAAACCCCTCAAACAACCCTCATGGGACCAAAGGTTATTATAGCCCACCGGCCCTATGACTATTTCACGCTGCGCCGCTAGGTATTTCTTGCCATTTTAGGGCAGGCTCTGACCGTAGCCTCCCACTAGGCACACGAGGACCCTCGAAAAGACTGCACTCCATTTTCGGCGACCGTAACACCCTAAACCCCTCCCCAACCCTCATGACCAAAGGCTATAGCCCACCGCCTCATGATTATTTCACGCGCTGCTACTGGCTGGCATGTCTTGCCATTTTATGGCAGTGCTTCCTGACCGAAGCCTCCCACTGGGCACACGAGGACCTCGAAAAGACTGGGCCCATTTCCGACGCCCAGAGCCCCGTAACGCCCCACCCAAACCCTCTGACCAAATGCTATAGCCCACCAGCCTTGTGACTATTTCACGCGCCATTGGGCATTTTTTGTCATTTTAGGTAGGCTCGATCAGAGCCTCCCACGGGCACACGAGGACCCCGGAAAAGACTGCACTCCATTTCACGACACTCAGAGCCCCTAAACCCCTCCCCAACCCTCAAGGGACCAAAGGCATAGCCCACCGCCTTGGTGATTATTTCACGCTGGCTGCGCTGGCATTTCTTGCCATTTTGGGCAGGCTTGACCGTAGCCTCCCACTGGCACACGAGGACCCTCGAAAAGACTGCACCCATTTTCGGCGACCAGTAGTCCCCTAAACCCCTCCCCAACCCACGCGGGACCAAAGGCTATAGGCCACCGCCCTGTGAACTATTTCACGCTGCGCCTGCTAGCATGTTTTGTTATTTTAGGGCAGGCTGACCGTAGCCTCCCACTGGCACACGAGGACCTCGAAAAGACTGCACCCATTTCCGACGCCAAGAGACCCAAAGACTTCCTCCCCAACCCTCATGGACCAAAGGCTATAGCCCACCGCCTCATGACTGCTTCATGCGCTGCTACTGGTATTTCTTCCCATTTTAGGGCAGGCCTCTGACCGTAGCCTCCCACTAGGCACACGAGGACCCTCGAAAAGATTGTACCCATTTCCGACGACCATAGCCCCCTAACCCCCACCCCCCAACCCCCGCGGACCAAAGGCTATAGCCCACCGGCCTCGGCGACTATTTCACGCGCTGCGCCGCTGGGCATGTCTTGCCATTTTATGGCAGGCTTCTGACCGTACCCTCCCACTGGGCACACGAGGACCCTCGAAAAGACTGTACCCATTTCCGACACCCAGAACCCCAGAACTTCCATCCCCAACCCCCGCGGACCAAATGCTATAGCCCACCGGCCTCGGTGACTATTTCACGCGCTGCGCCGCTGGTCATTTCTTTTCATTTTAGGGTAGGCCTCTGACCGTAGCCTCCCACGGGGCACACGAGGACCCTCGAAAAGACTGTACTCCATTTCTCGACCAGAGCCCCTAAACCCCTCCCAACCTCAAGGGACCATAGCCCACCGGCCTCGGTGACTATTTCACGCGCTGCGCCGCTGGGCATTTCTTGCCATTTTAGGGCAGGCTTCTGACCGTAGCCTCCCACTGGGCACACGAGGACCCTCGAAAAGACTGTACCCATTTTCGATGACCAGAGTCCCCTAAACCCCCTCCCCAACCCACGCGGACCAAAGGCTATAGCCCACCGGCCTCGGCGACTATTTCACGCGCTGCGCCGCTGGGCATGTCTTGCCATTTTAGGGCAGGCTTCTGACCGTAGCCTACCATTGTGCACACGAGGACCTTCGAAAAGACTGTACCCATTTCCGACGCCTGAGACCTGTAACTTCCTCCCAACCTCATGGAGCAAAGGCTATAGCCCACCGCCTCTGACTGCTATTTGGCTATGGCTGGGTATTTCTTCCCATTTTAGGGCAGGCCTCTGACCGTAGCCTCCCACTAGGCACACGAGGACCCTCGAAAAGATTGTACCCATTTCCGACGACCAGAGCCCCCTAACCCCCCCCCAACCCCCGCGGACCAAAGGCTATAGCCCACCGGCCTCATGATTATTTCACGCTGCGCACACTGGCATGTCTTGCCATTTTATGGCAGGCCTCGACTGTAGCCTCCAATCGGGCACATGAGAACCTCGAAAAGACTGCACTCCATTTCCGACGCCTGTAACCCTAGAACTTCCTCCCAACCTCAAGGGACCAAATGCTTATAGCCCACCGCCCTTGGTGACTATTTCACGCGCCGCTGGTCATTTCTTTTCATTTTAGGGTAGGCCTCTGACCGTAGCCTCCCACGGGGCACACGAGGACCCTCGAAAAGACTGTACCCATTTCCAACGACCAGAGCCCCCGAAACCCCCTCCCCAACCCCCCCGGACCAAAGGCTATAGCCCACCGGCCTCGGTGACTATTTCACGAGCTACGCCGCTGGGCATTTCTTGCCATTTTAGGGCAGGCTTCTGACCGTAGCCTCCCACTGGGCACACGAGGACCCTCGAAAAGACTGTACCCATTTTCGATGACCAGAACACCCTAAACCCCCTCCCCAACCCCCGCGGACCAAAGGCTATAGCCCACCGACCTCGGCGACTATTTCACGCGCTGCGCCGCTGGGCATGTCTTGCCATTTTAGGGCAGGCTTTTGACCGTAGCCTCCCACTGGGCACACGAGGACCCTCGAAAAGACTGTGCCCATTTCCGACGCCCAGAGCCCCAGAACTTCCCTCCCCAACCTCCGCGGACCAAAGGCTATAGCTCACCGGCCTCGACTGCTTCACGCTACTGCCACTGGCATTTCTTGCCATTTAGGGCAGGCCTCTGACCGTAGCCTCCCACTGGGCACACGAGGACCCTCGAAAAGATTGTACCCATTTCCGACGACCAGAGCCCCCTAAACCCCCTCCACAACCCCCGTGGACCAAAGGCTATAGCCCACCGGCCTCGGTGACTATTTCACGCACGGCCACTGGGTATTTCTTGCCATTTTAGGGCAGTGCTTGACCGTAGCCTCCCACTGGGCACACGAGGACCCTCGAAAAGACTGTACTCATTTTCGATGACCAGAGCACCCTAAACCCCCTCCCCAACCCCCGCGGACCAAAGGCTATAACCCACTTGCCTTGGTGACTATTTCACGCGCTACTGGCTGGCATTTTTTTGCCATTTTGGGCAGGCCTCGACCGTAGCCTCCCATCGGGCACACGAGACCTCGAAAACACTGTACCCATTTCGACGACCAGTAACCCCCTAAACCCCTCCACAACCCCTCAAGGACCAAAGCTATTATAGCCCACCGCCTTGTGACTTATTTCACGCGCTACCGCTAGGTATTTCTTGCCATTTTAGGGCAGTGCTGACCGTAGCCTCCCACTAGGCACACGAGGACCCTCAAAAGACTGCACCCATTTTCGGCGACCGTAACCCCTAAACCCTCCCCAACCCCTCAAGGACTAAAGGATATATCCTCCGCCTGAGGACTATTTCACGCTGTCACTGGGTATTTTTTCCATTTTAGGGCAGGCCTCTGACCGTAGCCTCCCACTTGACACACGAGGACCCTCGAAAAGACTGTACCCATTTTCGACGACCAGAACCCCCAAAACCCCCGAAACAACCCCCGCGGACCAAAGGCTATAGCCCACCGGCCTCGGTGACTATTTCACGCGCCAAGGCCGCTAGGTATTTCTGCATTTTAGGGCAGGCTTCTGACCGTAGCCTCCCACTGGGCACACGAGGACCCTCGAAAAGACTGTACCCATTTTTGATGACCGGAACCCCCCAAACCCCCCCCCCAACCCCCGCATGACCAGCTATAGCCCACCGCCTCATGATTATTTCACGCTACTGGCCATGTCTTGCCATTTTATGGCAGGCTTGTGATCGGAGCCTCCCACTGGGCACACGAGGACCCTCGAAAAGACTGTACCCATTTCCGATGACCAGAGTCCCCTAAACCCTCCCAACCTCATGACCATATAGCCCACCGGCCTCGGTGACTATTTCACGCGCTGCGCCGCTGGGTATTTCTTGCCATTTTAGGGCAGGCTTCTGACAGTAGCCTCCCACTGGGCACACGAGGACCCTCGAAAAGACTGTACCCATTTTCGACGACCAGAGCCCCCTAAACCCCCTCCCCAACCCCCGCGGACCAAAGGCTATAGCCCACCGGCCTCGGTGACTATTTCACGCGCTGCGCTGCTGGGCATTTGTTGTCATTTTAGGGCAGGCCTCTAACCGTAGCCTCCCACTGGCACACGAGAAAAGACTGTACTCCATTTCCGACGCCAAGAGACCTGTAACTTCCTCCCAACCCTCATGGACTCAAAGGCTATAGCCCACTGCCCATGGGCGACTGCTTTCATGCGCTAAGCTGGCTGGGTATTTCTTCCCATTTTAGGCGGTGCCTCCACCGTAGCCTCCCAGTAGGCACACGAGGACCTCGAAAAGATTGTACCCATTTCCCGACGACCATAGCCGCCTAAACCCCCAACCCTCAAGGACCAAAGGCTATAGCCCACCGCCTTGCTGATTATTTCACGCTACGGCCATACTGGCATGTCTTGCCATTTTATGGCAGTGCTTCGACCGCATTCTCCCACTGGCACACGAGACCCCTCGAAAAGACTGCACTCCATTTCCCACACCAACCCTGTAACTTCCATCCCCAACCCCTGCTGACCAAATGCTATAGCCCACCGCCCCTATGACTATTTCACGCTGGCCACTGGGTCATTTCTTTTTTCATTTTAGGGTAGGCTCCTGACCAGTAGCCTCCCACGGGCACACGAGACCCTCAAAAGACTGTACCCATTTCCAACCCACTGTAGCCCCCTAAACCCTCCCCAACCCCCACGGGACCAGTTATAGCCCACCGCCCTTGACTATTTCACGAGCTACGCCACTGGCATTTCTTGCCATTTTAGGCAGGCTTGACCGTAGCCTCCCATCGGGCACACGAGGACCCTCAAAAGACTGTACCCATTTTCGGCGACCGTAACACCCTAAACCCCTTCCCAACCCTCATGGACTAAAGGCTATAGCCCACCGGCCCTTGACTATTTCACGCGCTGCGCCGCTGGTATTTCTTGCCATTTTAGTGGCAGGCTTGACCGTAGCCTCCCATCGGGCACACGAGGACCTCGAAAAGACTGACCCATTTCCTCGACGCCCAGAGCCCCGTAACGCCCCACCCCAACCTCATGACTAAATGCTATAGCCCACCAGCCCTTGACTATTTCACGCGCTGCGCCATTGGCATTTTTTGTCATTTTAGGTAGGCCTCTGATCAGTAGCCTCCCACGGGCACACGAGACCCTGAAAAGATCAGACTCCATTTCCTCACGACTGTGAGCCCCTAAACCCTCCCCAACCTCATGGGACCAGTATAGCCCACCGCCTCGGTGACTATTTCACGCGCTGCCACTGGCATTTCTTGCCATTTTAGGGCAGGCTTGACCAGAGCTCCCATCAAGGCACACGAGGACCCTCGAACAGACTGTACCCATTTCGGCGACCGTAGTCCCCTAAACCCTCCCCAACCCACGCAAAGGCTATAGGCCACCGCCATGACTATTTCACGCTACTGCTAAGCATGTTTTGCTATTTTAGGGCAGGCTTCTGACCGTAGCCTCCCACTGGGCACACGAGGACCCTCGAAAAGACTGTACCCATTTCCGACGCCAAGAGACCCAGAACTTCCCTCCCCAACCCCCGCGGACCAAAGGCTATAGCCCACCGGCCTCGGCGACCGTTTCATGCGCTGCGCCGCTGGGTATTTCTTCCCATTTTAGGGCAGGCCTCTGACCGTAGCCTCCCACTAGGCACACGAGGACCCTCGAAAAGATTGTACCCATTTCCGACGACCATAGCCCCCTAACCCCCCCCCCAACCCCCGCGGACCAAAGGCTATAGCCCACCGGCCTCATGATTATTTCACGCTGTCATTGGCATGTCTTTCCATTTTATGGCAGTCATCTGACCGTACCCTCCCACTGGGCACACGAGGACCCTCGAAAAGACTGTACCCATTTCCGACACCCAGAACCCCAGAACTTCCATCCCCAACCCCCGCGGACCAAATGCTATAGCCCACCGGCCTCGGTGACTATTTCACGCGCTGCGCCGCTGGTCATTTCTTTTCATTTTAGGGTAGGCCTCTGACCGTAGCCTCCCACGGGGCACACGAGGACCCTCGAAAAGACTGTACCCATTTCCAACGACCAGAGCCCCCTAAACCCCCTCCCCAACCCCCCCGGACCAAAGGCTATAGCCCACCGGCCTCGGCGACTATTTCACGACCTACGCCGCTGGGCATTTCTTGCCATTTTAGGGCAGGCTTGACCAGTAGCCTCCCACTGGCACACGAGGACCCTCGAAAAGACTGTACCCATTTTCGGCGACCGTAACACCCTAAACCCTTCCCAACCCCTCATGGACCAAAGGCTATAGCCCACCGCCTTGCAGGATTATTTCACGCGCTGCGCCGCTGGGTATTTCTTGCCATTTTAGGGCAGGCTTCTGACCGTAGCCTCCCACTGGGCACACGAGGACCCTCGAAAAGACTGTACCCATTTCCAACGCCCAGAGCCCCAGAACTTCCCACCCCAACCCCCGCGGACCAAATGCTATAGCCCACCGGCCAGGGTGACTATTTCACGCGCTGCGCCGCTGGGCATTTCTTGCCATTTTAGGGCAGGCTTCTGACCGTAGCCTCCCACTGGGCACACGAGGACCCTCGAAAAGACTGTACCCATTTTCGATGACCAGAGTCCCCTAAACGCCCTCCCCAACCCCTCAAGGACCAGCTATAGCCCACCGCCTTGACTATTTCACGCCATGCGCCATTGGCATTTCTTTCATTTTAGGGCAGTGCTCGATCAGTAGCCTCCCACTGGGTACACGAGGACTCTCGAAAAGACTGTACCCATTTCCGACGCCCAGAGACCCAGAAACCCCCTCCCCAACCCCCGCAGACCAAAGGCTATAGCCCACCGGCCTCGGTGACTATTTCACGCGCTGCGCCGCTGGGCATTTCTTGTCATTTTAGGGCAGGCCTCTGACCGTAGCCTCCCACTGGACACACGAGGACCCTCGAAAAGACTGTACCCATTTCCGACGACCAGAGCCCCCGAACTTCCCTCCCCAACCCCGCGGACCAAATGCTATAGCCCACCGGCCTCGGTGACTATTTCACACGCAGCGCCGCTGGGTATTTCTTGCCATTTTAGGGCAGGCTTCTGACCGTAGCCTCCCACTGGGCACACGAGGACCCTTGAAAATACTGTACCCATTTCTGACGACCAGAGCCCCCAAAACCCCCTCCCCAACCCCCGCGGACCAAAGGCTATAGCCCACCTTGGACTTATTTCACGCGCTGCGCTACTGGTATTTCTTGCCATTTTAGGGCGTGCTTCTGACCGTAGCCTCCCACTGGGCACACGAGGACCCTCAAAAGACTGCACTCCATTTCATGACCAGTAACCCCTAAACCCCTCCCCAACCCCTCAAGGACCAAAGGATATATCGCCCGCCTCGAGACTATTTCACGCTGCACGTCATTGTATTTTTGCCATTTTAGGGCAGTGACTCGACCGTAGCCTCCCACTGACACACGAGGACCCACGAAAGAATGTACCCATTTCCGACCACTGAGCCCCCAAACCCTCCCCAACCCCCGCTGACCAAAGGCTATAGGCCACTGCCTGCGATTATTTCACGCGCTGCGTATATTCTGCCATTTTAGGGCAGGCTTGACTGTAGCCTCCCATCGGGCACACGAGACCCTCGAAAAGACTGCACCCATTTCCGATGCCTGAGCCCTGTAACGCCCCTCCCAACCCTCATGACCAAATGCTATAGCCCACCGCCCTGGTGACTATTTCACGCACTGGCCACTGGGATTTCTTGTCATTTTAGGGAAGCCCTCTGACCGTAGCCTCCCACGGGCACACGAGGACCCTCAAAAAGACTGCACTCCATTTTCATGACCGTAACACCCTAAACCCTCCCCAACCCTCATGGACCAAAGGCTATAGCCCACCGCCTCGGGCTGATTATTTCACGCGCTGCCATTGGCATGTCTTGCCATTCTATGGCAGGCTTCTGACCGTAGCCTCCCACTGGGCACACGAGGACCCTCGAAAAGACTGTACCCATTTCCGACGCCCAGAGCCCCAGAACGTCCCACCCCAACCCCCGCGGACCAAATGCTATAGCCCACCAGCCTCGGTGACTATTTCACGCGCTGCGCCGCTGGGCATTTTTTGTCATTTTAGGGTAGGCCTCTGACCGTAGCCTCCCACGGGGCACACGAGGACCCTGGAAAAGACTGTACCCATTTCCGACGACCAGAGCCCCCTAAACCCCCTCCCCAACCCTCGCGGACCAAAGGCTATAGCCCACCGGCCTCGGTGACTATTTCACGCGCTGCGCCGCTGGGCATTTCTTGCCATTTTAGGGCAGGCTTCTGACCGTAGCCTCCCACTGGGCACACGAGGACCCTCGAAAAGACTGTACCCATTTTCGATGACCAGAGTCCCCTAAACCCCCTCCCCAACCCACGCGGACCAAAGGCTATAGGCCACCGGCCTCGGCGACTATTTCACGCGTTGCGCAGTTGGGCATGTTTTGATATTTTAGGGCAGGCTTCGACCGTAGCCTCCCACTGGCACACGAGGACCCTCGAAAAGACTGCACCCATTTCCGACGCCTGTGAGACCTGTAACTTCCCTCCCCAACCCCTGGGACCAAAGTTATAGCCCACCGCCTCATGACTGCTTTCATGCGCTGCGCCGCTGGGTATTTCTTGCCATTTTAGGGCAGGCCTCTGACCGTAGCCTCCCACTGGGCACACGAGGACCCTCGAAAAGATTGTACCCATTTCCGACACCTGAGCCCCCTAACCCCCCAACCCTCAAGGGACCAAAGGCTATAGCCCACCGCCTGGCGATTATTTCACGCGCCATTGGCATGTCTTGTTATTTTATGGCAGGCTTTGACCGTAGCCTCCCACTGGCACACGAGGACCCTCGAAAAGACTGTACCCATTTCGACGCCTGTAACCCCGTAACTTCCTCCCAACCCTCATGGACCAAATGCTATAGCCCACCTGCCTGGTGACTATTTCACGCTGCGCTGGTCATTTCTTTTTCATTTTAGGTAGGCCTCTGACCAGAGCCTCCCACGGGCACACGAGGACCCTCGAAAAGACTGTACCCATTTCCAACCCACTGAGCCCCTAAACCCCTCCCCAACCCCCACGGACTGTTATAGCCCACCGGCCTCGGTGACTATTTCACGAGCTACGCCGCTGGGCATTTCTTGCCATTTTAGGGCAGGCTTCTGATCGTAGCCTCCCACTGGGCACACGAGGACCCTCGAAAAGACTGTACCCATTTTCAATGACCAGAACACCCTAAACCCCCTCCCCAACCACCGCGGACCAAAGGCTATAGCCCACTGCCTCTGACTATTTCACGCTACTGGCCTGGCATGTCTTGCCATTTTAGGGCAGGCTTTTGACCGTAGCCTCCCACTGGGCACACGAGGACCCTCGAAAAGACTGTGCCCATTTCCGACGCCCAGAGCCCCAGAACTTCCCTCCCCAACCTCCGCGGACCAAAGGCTATAGCTCACCGGCCCATGACTGCTTTCACGCGCTGCGCCGATGGGTATTTCTTGCCATTTTAGGGCAGGCCTCTGACCGTAGCCTCCCACTGGGCACACGAGGACCCTCGAAAAGATTGTACCCATTTCCGACGACCAGAGCCCCCTAAACCCCTCCCCAACCCCCGCGGACCAAAGGCTATAGCCCACCGGCCTCGGTGACTATTTCACGCGCTGCGCTGCTGGGTATTTCTTGCCATTTTAGGGCAGGCTTCTGACCGTTGGCTCCCACGGGGCACACGAGGACCCTCGAAAAGACTGTACTCATTTTCGATGACCAGAGCACCCTAAATCCCCTCCCCAACCCCCGCGGACCAAAGGCTATAACCCACTTGCCTCGGTTTCTATTTCACGCGTCATTGGCATTTTTGCCATTTTAGGTGCCTGACCGTAGCCTCCCACTGGGCACACGAAGACCCTTGAAACACTGTACCCATTTCTGACGACCGTAACCCCAAACCCTCCACAACCCTCATGACCAAAGGCTATAGCCCACCGGCCTTGGCGACTATTTCGCGCACTGCGCCGCTAGGTATTTCTTGCCATTTTAAGGCAGGCGTTTGACCGTAGCCTCCCACTGGGCACACGAGGACCCTCGAAAAGACTGTACCCATTTCCGATGCCCAAAACCACCGAACCCCCATCCCAAATCCCTGCGGATCAAAGGGCTATAGCCCGCCGGCCTCGGCGACTATTTCGCGCACTGCGCCGCCAGGTATTTCTTGGTATTTTAGGGCAGGCCTCTGACCGTAGCCTCCCACTGGGCATACTAGGACCATCGAAAAGACTGTACCCATTTTCGACGACCAGAGCCCCCCAAACCCCCTCCACAACCCCCGCGGACCAAACGCAATAGCCCAACGGCCTCGGTGACTATTTAAACCGCTGCGCCGCTAGGTATGTCTTGACATTTTAGGGCAGTCTTCTGACCGTAGCCTCCCACTAGGGACACGAATACACTCGAAAAGACTGTACCCATTTTCATGACCAGTAACACCCTAAACCCCTCCCAACCCTCATGGACCAAAGGCTATAGCCCACCGCCCTGATTATTTCACGCTGCCTGCTGGGCATGTCTTGCTATTTTATTGCAGGCTTCTGACCGTAGCCTCCCACTGGGCACACGAGGACCCTCGAAAAGACTGTACCCATTTCCGACGCCCAGAGCCCCAGAACGTCCCACCCCAACCCCCGCGGACCAAATGCTATAGCCCACCCGCCTCGGTGACTATTTCACGCGCCTGGCTAAGTATTTTTTGTCATTTTAGGTAGGCCTCGACCGTAGCCTCCCACGGGCACACGAGACCCTCGAAAAGACTGCACTCCATTTCCGACGCACTGTGAGCCCCTAAACCCCTCCCCAACCCTCGGGACCAAAGGCTATAGCCCACCGCCTTGTGGATTATTTCACGCCAAGGCTTGGTATTTCTTGCCATTTTAGGGCAGGCTTGACCGTAGCCTCCCATCACACGAGGACCCTCGAAAAGACTGTACTCCATTTTCGGCGACCGTAACACCCTAAACCCTCCCCAACCCTCATGACCAAAGGCTATAGCCCACCGCCCCATTATTTCTATTTCACGCTGGCCATTGGCATGTCTTGCCATTTTAGGGCAGGCTTTTGACCGTAGCCTCGTACTGGGCACACGAGGACCTCGAAAAGACTGTGCCCATTTCCACGCCTGTGAGCCCCATAACTTCCTCCCAACCTCCAAGGACCAAAGGCTATAGCTCACCGCCTTGGCGACTGCTTTCACGCACAGCGCTGGCATTTTCTTGCCATTTTAGGGCAGGCTCTAACCGTAGCCTCCCACTGGCACACGAGGACCTCGAAAAGACTGTACCCATTTCCGACGACCAGAGCCCCTAAACCCCTCCACAACCCCTGTGACCAGCTATAGCCCACCGGCCCTATGATTATTTCACGCGCCTGGCTGGGTATTTCTTGCCATTTTAGGGCAGGCTTGACCGTAGCCTCCCATCAAGCACACGAGGACCCTCGAAAAGACTGTACTCATTTTCGATTACCAGAGCGCCCTAAACCCCCTCCCCAACCCCCGCGGACCAAAGGCTATAACCCACGTGCCTTGGTGTCTATTTCACGCGCCACTGGCATTTTTTTTGCCATTTTGGGCAGGCCTGATCAGAGCCTCCCATCGGGCACACGAGACCCTCAAAACACTGTACCCATTTCGACGACCGTAACCCCAAACCCTCCACAACCTCATGGACCAAAGGCTATAGCCCACCGGCCTGACTATTTCACGCGCAGCGCCGCTCGGTATTTCTTGCCATTTTAGGCAGGCTTCTGACCGTAGCCTCCCACTAGCTACACGAGGACCCTCGTAAAGACTGTACCCATTTTCGATGACCGTAACCCCTAAACCCTCCATTTTAGGCAGGCCTCTGACCGTAGCCTCCCACGACACGAGGACCTCGAAAAGACTGTACCATTTTCACAACCGTGAGCCCCTAAACCCTCCCAACCTCATGGACCAAAGTATAGCCCACCGCCTATGACTATTTCACGCTACCGGCCATTGGCATTTCTTGTCATTTTAGGGAAGCCTCTGACCGTAGCCTCCCACGCGGCACACGAGGACCCTCGAAAAGACTGTACCCATTTCCGACGCACCGTAACCCCTAAACCCTCCCCCAACCCCTCAAGGACCAAAGGCTATAGCCCACCGGCCTGTGACTATTTCACGCGCGCTGGGTATTTCTTGCCATTTTAGGCAGGCCTCTGACCGTAGCCTCCCACTGGGCAAACGAGGACCTCGAAAAGACTGTACCCATTTTCGATGCCTGTGAGCCCCGTAACTTCCTCCCAACCTCAAGGGACTATAGCCCACCGCCTTTGATTATTTCACGCGCTGCGCCACTGGGTATTTCTTGCCATTTTAGGGCAGGCTTCTGACCGTAGCCTCCCACTGGGCAAACGAGGACCCTCAAAATGACTGTACCCATTTTCGACACCTGTGAGCCCCGTAACTTCCCTCCCAACCCCTGGACCAATGCTATAGCCCACCGCCCTGTGACTATTTCACGCAGTGTCGCTGGGTATTTCTTGACATTTTTAGGTAGGCTTCTGACCAGAGCCTCCCACTGGGCACACGAGACCCTCGAAAAGACTGTACCCATTTCCCACGCCTGAGCCCTGTAACTTCCTCCCAACCCTCATGGGACCAAAGGCTATAGCCCACCGCCTTGGTGACTATTTCACGCGCTGCGTCAGTAGGTATTTCTTGCCATTTTAGGGAGGCTTGACCGTAGCCTCCCACTGGGCAAACGAGGACCCTCAAAATGACTGTACCCATTTTCGACACCCAGAGCCCCAGAACTTCCCTCCCCAACCCCCGTGGACCAAATGCTATAGCCCACCGGCCTCGGTGACTATTTCACGCGCAGTGTCGCTGGGTATTTCTTGCCATTTTAGGGAAGGCTTGACCGTAGCCTCCCATCACACGAGACCCTCGAAAGACTGCACCATTTCCGACGCCTGTGAGCCCTGTAACTTCCTCCCCAACCCTCAAGGACTAAAGTGCTATAGCCCACCGCCCTTGGTGACTATTTCACGCGCTGCGTCACTGGTATTTCTTGCCATTTTAGGGCAGGCTTCGACTGTAGCCTCCAATCGGGCACACGAGACCCTCGAAAAGACTGCACCCATTTCCGAGCCCCGAAACCCCTCCCAACCCCTCATGACCAGTTATAGGCCACCGGCCTTGGATATTTCACGCGCCATTGGTATTTCTTGCCATTTTAGGACAGGCTTCTGACCGTAGCCTCCCACTGGGCACACAAGGACCCTCAAAATGACTGTACCCATTTTTGATGACCATAACCCCCGAAACCCCCTCCACAACCCCCGCGGACCAAAGGCTATAGCCCACCGGCCTCGGTGACTATTTCACGCGCTGCGCCGCTAGGTATTTCTTGCCATTTTAGGGCAGGCTTCTGACCGTAGCCTCCCACTAGGCACACGAGGACCCTCGAAAAGACTGTACCCAGTTTGACCAACCCCTAAACCCCCTCCCCAACCCCCGCGGACTAAAGGATATATCCCTCCGGCCTTGAGGACTATTTCACGCGCTGCGCCGCTGGGTATTTTTTCCATTTTAGGGCAGGCCTCTGACCGTAGCCTCCCACTGGACACACGAGGACCCTCGAAAAGACTGTACCCATTTTCGACAACCAGAGCCCCAGAAACCCCCTCCCCAACCCCCGCGGACCAAAGGCTATAGCCCACCTGCCTCGGTGACTATTTCACGCGCTGCGCCGCTGGGCATTTCTTGTCATTTTAGGGCAGGCCTCTGACAGAAGCCTACCACGGGTCACACGAGGACCCTCGAAAAGACTCACCCATTTCCGACGACCTGTGAGCCCCTTAAACCCCTCCCAACCCTCATGACCAAAGGATATATCCTCCGCCAGGACTATTTCACGCGCTGCCGCTGGTATTTTTTGCCATTTTAGGCAGGCCTCTGACCAGTAGCCTCCCACTGGCACACGAGACCCTCGAAAAGACTGTACCCATTTTCGATGCCCGTGAGCCCTGTAACTTCCTCCCCAACCCTCATGACCAAAGGCTATAGCCCACCGGTGATTATTTCACGCTGCGTCACTGGGTATTTCTTGCCATTTTAGGGCAGGCTTGACCAGTAGCCTCCAACTGGGCACACGAGGACCCTCGAAAAGACTGTACCCATTTCACGACCAGTGAGCCCCAAAACCCCTCCCCAACCCCTCATGACCAAAGGCTATAGCCCACCGCCTTGGTGATATTTCACGCTGCGCCACTGGGTATTTCTTGCCATTTTAGGGCAGGCTTGACCGTAGCCTCCCATCAAGGCACACGAGGACCCTCAAAATGACTGTACCCATTTTTGATGACCAGAACCCCCGAAACCCCCTCCCAAACCCCCCCGGACCAAAGGCGATAGCCCACTGCCTGTGACTATTTCACGCGCGCTGCTGGGCATCTTGCCATTTTAGGGCAGGCTTGACCGTAGCCTCCCACTGGGCACACGAGACTCTCAAAAGATCAGACCCATTTCCGACGCCCGTGAGAGCCCCTGTAACTTCCTCCCCAACCCCTCAAGGACAGTCAGAGCCCACCGGCCTCGGTGACTATTTCACGCGCAGTGCCGCTGGGTATTTCTTGCCATTTTAGGGCAGGCTTCTGACCGTAGAGTCCCACTAGGCACACGAGGACCCTCGAAAAGACTGTACCCATTTCCGACGCCTGAGCCCTAACTTCCTTCCCAACCCCTCATGGACCAAAGGCTATAGCCCACCGGCCCTTGGACTATTTCACGCCAGCCACTGGTATTTCTTGCCATTTTAGGGCATGTGCTCTGACCGTAGCCTCCCACTGGCACACGAGGACCTCGAAAAGACTGTACCCATTTTCATGACCAACCCCTAAACCCCTCCCAACCCCATGGACCAAAGGATATATCCTCCGCCTCGAGGACTATTTCACGCTGCGCTACTGGCATTTTTTGCCATTTTAGGCAGGCTCTGACCGTAGCCTCCCATCTGACACACGAGGACCCTCAAAAGAATGTACCCATTTCCGACGCACCAGAGCCCTCAAACCCCTCCCCAACCCACGCTGACCAAAGGCTATAGCCCACTGCCTCCCCGACTATTTCACGCGCCAAGGCCATGGCATTTCTTGCCATTTTAGGGCAGGCCTCTGACCGTAGCCTCCCACTGGGCACACGAGGACCCTCGAAAAGATTGTACCCATTTCTGACGACCAGAGCCCCCTAAACCCCCTCCCTAACCCCCGCGGACCCTAGGCTAGCACACCGTCCTCGGCGACTATTTCACGCGCTGCGCCGCTGGGCATGTCTTGCCATTTTAATGCAGGCTTCTGACCGTAGCCTCCCACTGGGCACACGAGGTCCCTAGAAAAGACTGTTCCCATTTCCACGCCTGAGCCCTGTAACTTCCTCCCCAACCTCATGACCAAATGCTATAGCCCACCGGCCCTGTGACTATTTCACGACTGCGCTGGGCATTTCTTGTCATTTTAGGGTAGGCCTCTGACCAGAGCCTCCCACGGGCACACGATGTACCTCGAAAAGACTGTACCCATTTCCGACGCACTGAGCCCCTAAACCCCTCCCCAACCCTCCCCAACCCCTCATGGACCAAAGGCTATAGCCCACCGGCCTTGTGACTATTTTACGCTGCGCTGGGCATGTTCTTGCCATTTTAGGGCATGTGCTCGACCGTAGCCTCCCACTAGGCACACGAGGACCCTCGAAATGACTGTACCCATTTCCGACGACCAGAGGCCCCGAACCCCTCCCCAACCCACGCGGACCAAAGGCTATAGGCCACCGGCCGGCGACTTATTTCACGCCACTGGGCATGTCTTGCCATTTTTAGGGCAGGCTTCTGACCGTAGCCTCCCATCGGGCACACGAGGACCCTCGAAAAGACGCACCCATTTCCGACGCCCAGAGCCCTGTAACTTCCTCCCAACCCCGCTGGACCAAAGGGTATAGCCCACTGCCCCTGGATTATTTCACACGCGCCATCACTGGCATTTCTTGTCATTTTAGGGTAGGCCTCGACAGAGCCTCCCACGGGCACACGAGGACCCACCAAAAGACAGTACCCATTTCCGACGCACTGAGCCCCTAAACCCCTCCCAAACCCCCGCTGACCAGGCTTATAGCCCACCGCCTTGGTGACTATTTCACGCGCCACGCCGCTGACATTTTTGCCATTTTAGTATGTGCCTCTGACCGTAGCCTCCCACTGGACACACGAGGACCCTCGAAAAGAATGTACCCATTTCCGACGACCAGAGCCCCCCAAACCCCCACCCCAACCCACCCGGCCCAAAGGCGATATGCCCCCGGCCACGGCGACTATTTAAAGCGCGGCGCCGCTGGGCATGTCTTGCCAATTTAGGGTGTGCCTGATCAGAGCCTCCCACTGGGCACACGAGGACCATCGAAAAGACCGTAGCCTCCCACTGGTCACACGATGACCCTAGAAAAGACTGTACCCATTTCCGACGCCCAGAGCCCCATAACTTCCCCCAACCTCATGACTGCTATAGCCCACTGCCCCTTGTGACTATTTCACGACTGCGCCACTGGCATTTCTTGTCATTTTAGGTAGGCCTGATCAGAGCCTCCCACTGGGCACACGATGACCCTCGAATATAGTGTACCCATTTCCGACGACGAGAGCCCCCGAAACCCCCTCCCCAACCCTCATGACCAGCATAGCCCACCGCCTTGGTGACTATTTCACGCAAGCTGGCTGGTATGTCTTGCCATTTTAGGGCAGGCTTGACCAGAGTATCCCACGGGCACACGAGACCCTCGAAAAGACTGTAACCCCCCCCCCCCCTCCCCAACCTCATGACCACCCCCTATAGCCCACTTGACTACTACTATTTCACCGGCGCGCTACACTGGCATTTCTTGTCATTTTAGGTAGGCTCTGACCGTAGCCTCCCACTGACACGCACGACACGAGACCCTCGAAAAGAATGTACCCATTTCTGACGCACTGTGAGCCCCTCAAACCCCTCCCAACCCACGCGACTATTATAGCCCACCGCCCTGCTGACTATTTCACGCTGGCACACTGGCATTTCTTGCCATTTTAGGGCAGGCTCTGACCGTAGCCTCCCACTGGGCACACGAGGACCCTCAAAAGATTGTACCCATTTCCGACGCACCAGAGCCCCCTAAACCCCTCCCCAACCCCTCATGGACCCTAGGCTAGCACACCGCCCCATGACTTATTTCACGCGCTGCCACTGGTATGTTCACATTTTATGGCAGGCTTCTGATCAGTAGCCTCCCACCGGGCACACGAGGTCCCTAGAAAAGACTGTTCCCATTTCTCACGCCTGTGAGCCCCTGTAACTTCCTCCCAACCCCCGCTGACTGCTATAGCCCACCGGCCCTATGACTATTTCACGACGCGCCGCTGGGCATTTCTTGTCATTTTAGGGTAGGCCTCTGACCATAGCCTCCCACGGGGCACACGATGACCCTCGAAAAGACTGTACCCATTTCCGACCACCTGTGAGCCCCTAAACCCCTCCCCAACCCTCATGGACCAAAGGCTATAGCCCACCGGCCTCGGTGACTATTTCACGCGCTGCGCCGCTGGGCATGTCTTGTCATTTTAGGGCAGGCTTCTGACCGTAGCCTCCCACTGGGCACACGAGGACCCTCGAAATGACTGTACCCATTTCCGACGACCAGAGCCCCCTAAACCCCCTCCCCAACCCCCGCGGACCAAAGGCTATAGCCCACCGGCCTCGGCGACTATTTCACGCGCTGCGCCGCTGGGCATGTCTTGCCATTTTAGGGCAGGCTTCTGACCGTAGCCTCCCACTGGGCACACGAGGACCCTCGAAAGACTGTACCCATTTCCACGCCTGAGCCCCTAACTTCCTCCCCAACCCCTCGGACCAAAGGGTATAGCCCACCTGCCCCATGACTATTTCACGCGCTGCGCCACTGCTTTCTTGTCATTTTAGGGTAGGCCTCTGACCAGAGCCTCCCACGGGCACACGATGACCTCGAAAAGACTGTACCCATTTCCGACCACCAGAGCCCCTAAAACCCCCTCCCCAACCCCCGCGGACCAAAGGCTATAGCCCACCGGCCTCGGTGACTATTTCACGCGCCACGCCGCTGGACATTTTTTGCCATTTTAGGGCAGGCCTCTGACCGTAGCCTCCCACTGGACACACGAGGACCCTCGAAAAGAATGTACCCATTTCCGACGACGAGAGCCCCCCAAAACCCCACCCCCAAAGCTATAGGCCACCGGCGGCGACTATATTATTTCACGCTGCGCGCTACTGGCATGTCTTGCCATTTTAGGGCAGGCTTCTGACCGTAGCCTCCCACTGGGCACACGAGGACCATCGAAAAGACCGTAGCCTCCCACTGGGCACACGATGACCCTAGAAAAGACTGTACCCATTTCCGACGCCCAGAGCCCCATAACTTCCCCCCCCAACCCCCGCGGACCAAATGCTATAGCCCACCGGCCTCGGTGACTATTTCACGCACTGCGCCGCTGGGCATTTCTTGTCATTTTAGGGTAGGCCTCTGACCGTAGCCTCCCACGGGGCACACGATGACCCTCGAAAAGACTGTACCCATTTCCGACGACGAGAGCCCCCAAAAAACCCACCCCAACCCTCATGGACCAGCTATAGCCCACCGCCTCGTGACTATTTCCACGCGCTGCGCTGGCATTTCTTGTCATTTTAGGGTAGGCCTCTGACCGTAGCCTCCCACGGGGCACACGATGACCCTCGAAAAGACTGTACCCATTTCCCACGACCAGAGCCCCTAAACCCCTCCCAAACCCCCGTGGACCAAAGGCTATAGCCCACCGCCTCGTGATTATTTCACGCGCCACGCGCTGGACATTTTTGCCATTTTAGGCAGGCCTGACCGTAGCCTCCCACGACACACGAGGACCCTCAAACGAATGTACCCATTTCCACGACGAGAGCCCCCAAACCCCTCCCAACCCACGCTGACCAAAGCTATAGGCCACCGGCCTCATGATTATTTCACGCGCTGCGCCACTGGGTATGTCTTCATTTTAGGGCAGGCTTGATCAGAGCCTCCCACTGGGTACACGAGGACCCTCGAAAGTACTGTACCCATTTCCGACGCCCAGAGCCCCTGAACTTCCCTCCCCAACCCCTCATGACCAAAGTGGTATAGCCCACCGCCCCATGACTATTTCACGCGCTGCGCCGCTGGGCATTTCTTGTCATTTTAGGGTAGGCCTCTGACCGTAGCCTCCCACGGGGCACACGATGACCCTCGAAAAGACTGTACCCATTTCCGACGACCAGAGCCCCCTAAACCCCCTCCCAAACCCCCGCGGACCAAAGGCTATAGCCCACCGGCCTCGGTGACTATTTCACGCGCCACGCCGCTGGACATTTTTTGCCATTTTAGGGCAGGCCTCTGACCGTAGCCTCCCACTGGACACACGAGGACCCTCGAAACGAATGTACCCATTTCCGACGACGAGAGCCCCCGAAACCCCCTCCCCAACCCACGCGGACCAAAGCTATAGGCCACCGGCCTCGGCGACTATTTCACGCGCTGCGCCGCTGGGCATGTCTTGCCATTTTAGGGCAGGCTTCTGACCGTAGCCTCCCACTGGGCACACGAGGACCATCGAAAAGACCGTAGCCTCCCACTGGGCACACGATGACCCTAGAAAAGACTGTACCCATTTCCGACGCCCAGAGCCCCATAACTTCCCCCCCCAACCCCCGCGGACCAAATGCTATAGCCCACCGGCCTCGGTGACTATTTCACGAACTTCGCGTCTGGGAATTTCTTGTCATTTTAGGGTAGGCATCTGACCGTAGCCTCCCACTGGGCACACGATGACCCTCGAAAAGACTGTACCCATTTCCGACGACGAGAGCCCCCTAAACCCCCTCCCCAACCTCATGACCAGCTATAGCCCACCGCCTGTGACTATTTCCACGCTGCGCCATTGGCATTTCTTGTCATTTTAGGGTAGGCCTCTGATCAGAGCCTCCCACGGGCACACGATGACCTCGAAAAGACTGTACCCATTTCCGACCACTGAGCCCCTAAACCCCTCCCAAACCCTCAAGGACCAAAGGCTATAGCCCACCGCCTCTGACTATTTCACGCGCCACGCCGCTGGACATTTTTTGCCATTTTAGGGCAGGCCTCTGACCGTAGCCTCCCACTGGACACACGAGGACCCTCGAAACGAATGTACCCATTTCCGACGACGAGAGCCCCCGAAACCCCCTCCCCAACCCACGCGGACCAAAGGCTATAGGCCACCGGCCTCGGCGACTATTTCACGCGCTGCGCCGCTGGGCATGTCTTGCCATTTTAGGGCAGGCTTCTGACCGTAGCCTCCCACTGGGCACACGAGGACCATCGAAAAGACCGTAGCCTCCCACTGGGCACACGATGACCCTAGAAAAGACTGTACCCATTTCCGACGCCCAGAGCCCCATAACTTCCCCCCCCAACCCCCGCGGACCAAATGCTATAGCCCACCGGCCTCGGTGACTATTTCACGCACTGCGCCGCTGGGCATTTCTTGTCATTTTAGGGTAGGCCTCTGACCGTAGCCTCCCACGGGGCACACGATGACCCTCGAAAAGACTGTACCCATTTCCGACGACGAGAGCCCCCTAAACCCCCTCCCCAACCTCATGGACCAGCTATAGCCCACCGCCCTGTGACTATTTCACGCGCTGCCGCTGGTATGTCTTGCCATTTTAGGGCAGGCTTGACCGTAGAGCATCCCACTGGGCACACGAGGACCCTCGAACATTCTGTACCCATTTCCGACGCCTGAGCCCTGCAACTTCCTCCCAACCCCGCTGGACCAAATGCTATAGCCCACCGCCTCGTGACTATTTCACGCACCGCGCGCCGGCATTTCTTGTCATTTTAGGGTAGGCCTCTGACCGTAGCCTCCCACGGGGCACACGATAACCCTCGAAAAGACTGTACCCATTTCCGACGACCAGAGCCCCTAAACCCTCCCCAACCCTCATGACCAGCTATAGCCCACCGCCCTATGGACTATTTCACGCACTGGCCACAAGGTGTCTTGCCATTTTAGGGCAGGCTTGTGACTGTAGCCTGCCACTGGGCACACGAGGACCCTCGAAAAGACTGTACCCATTTCCGACGACCAGAGCCCCCGAAAACCCCTCCCCAACCCACGCGGACCAAAGGCTATAGGCCACCGGCCTCGGCGACTATTTCACGCGCTACGCCGCTGGGCATGTCTTGCCATTTTAGGGCAGTGCTTGACCAGTAGCCTCCCATCGGGCACACGAGGACCTCGAAAAGACTGTACCCATTTCCGACGCCCAGAGCCCTAACTTCCCTCCCAACCCCGCTGGACCAAATGCTATAGCCCACCTGCCCCATGATTATTTCACGCTGCGCCGCTGGGACTTTCTTGTCATTTTAGGGCAGGCGTCTGACCGTAGCCTCCGCCCTGGCTCTCGAGGACCCTCGAAAAGACTGTACCCATTTCCGATGACCAGAGCCCCCTAAACCCCCTCCCCAACCCCGTGACCAGCATAGCCCACCGGCCTTGACTATTTCACGCATGCCGCTGGTCATTTCTTGTCATTTTAGGTAGGCCTCTGACCGTACCCTCCCACGGGGCACACGATAACCCTCGAAAAGACTGTACCCATTTCCCACGACCAGAGCCCCTAAACCCCTCCCAACCTCATGACCAGGCTATAGCCCACCGCCCTTGGTGACTATTTCACGCGCTGCGCCACTGGTGTGTCTTGCCATTTTAGGGCAGGCTTGTGATCAGAGCCTCCCATCGGGCACACGAGGACCCTCGAAAAGACTATACCCATTTCCGACCCACTGAGCCCCAAACCCCTCCCAACCCACGCGACCAAAGGCTATAGGCCACCGCCCCATGACTGTTTCACGCTGCCACTGGCAAGCATTTCTCATTTTAGGGCAGGCTCGACCGTAGCCTCCCACCGGGCACACGAGGACCCTCGAAAAGATTGTTCATTTCCGACGACCAGAGCCCCCTAAACCCCTCCCTAACCCCGCATGACCCTAGGCTAGCCCACCGCCCCATGACTATTTCACGCTGCGGCTGGCATGTCTTGCCATTTTATGGCAGGCCTGACCGAGGCCTCCCACTAGGCACACGAGGTCCCTAGAAAAGACTGTTCCCATTTCCGACGCCTGAGCCCCTAAACTTCCTCCCAACCCCTCATGACCAATGCTATAGCCCACCGCCCTTGACTATTTCACGACCGCGCCTGGCATTTCTTGTCATTTTAGGTAGGCCTGACAGTAGCCTCCCACGGGCACACGATGACCCCTCGAAAAGACTGTACCCATTTCCGACTGAGCCCCTAAACCCCTCCCCAACCCCGCTGACCAAAGGCTATAGCCCACCGCCTTGACTATTTTTCACGCGCTGCGCTGGGCATGTCTTGGCATTTTAGGGCAGGCTTCTGACCGTAGCCTCCCACTACGCACACGAGGACCCTCGAAATGACTGTACCCATTTCCGACGACCAGAGCCCCCGAAACCCCCTCCCCAACCCACGCGGACCAAAGGCTATAGGCCACCGGCCTCGGCGACTATTTCACGCGCTGCGCTGGGCATGTCTTGCATTTTAGGGCAGGCTTCTGACCAGTAGCCTCCCACTGGCACACGAGGACCCTCGAAAAGACGTACCCATTTCCCACGCCTGAGCCCCAGAACTTCCCTCCCAACCTCATGGGACCAAAGGCTATAGCCCACCGGCCTCGGTGACTATTTCACGCGCTGCGCCGCTGGGCATTTCTTGTCATTTTAGGGTAGGCCTCTGACCGTAGCCTCCCACGGGGCACACGATGACCCTCGAAAAGACTGTACCCATTTCCGACGACCAGAGCCCCCTAAACCCCCTCCCAAACCCTCGCGGACCAAAGGCTATAGCCCACCGGCCTAGGTGACTATTTCACGCCACGCACTGACATTTTTTGCCATTTTAGGGCAGGCCTCTGACCGTAGCCTCCCACTGGACACACGAGGACCCTCGAAAAGAATGTACCCATTTCCGACGACCAGAGCCCCCGAAACCCCCTCCCCAACCCACGCGGACCAAAGGCTATAGGCCACCGGCCCATGATTATTTCACGCCCATGCCACTGGCATGTTCCATTTTAGGCGTGCTTCTGACCGTAGCCTCCCACTGGGCACACGAGGACCATCGAAAAGACCGTAGCCTCCCACTGGGCACACGATGACCCTAGAAAAGACTGTACCCATTTCCGACGCCCAGAGCCCCATAACTTCCCCCCCCAACCCCCGCGGACCAAATGCTATAGCCCACCGGCCTCGGTGACTATTTCACGCACTGCGCCGCTGGGCATTTCTTGTCATTTTAGGGTAGGCCTCTGACCGTAGCCTCCCACGGGGCACACGATGACCCTCGAAAAGACTGTACCCATTTCCGACGACGAGAGCCCCCTAAACCCCCTCCCCAACCCCCGCGGACCAAAGGCTATAGCCCACCGGCCTCGGTGACTATTTCACGCGCTGCGCCGCTGGGTATGTCTTGCCATTTTAGGGCAGGCTTCTGACCGTAGCCTCCCACTGGGCACACGAGGACCCTCGAAAAGACTGTACCCATTTCCGACGCCCAGAGCCCCAGAACTTCCCTCCCCAACCCCCGCGGACCAAATGCTATAGCCCACCGGCCTCGGTGACTATTTCACGCGCTGCGCCGCTGGGCATTTCTTGTCATTTTAGGGTAGGCCTCTGACCGTAGCCTCCCACGGGGCACACGATGACCCTCGAAAAGACTGTACCCATTTCCGACGACCAGAGCCCCCTAAACCCCCTCCCCAACCCCCGCGGACCAAAGGCTATAGCCCACCGGCCTCGGTGACTATTTCACGCGCTGCGCCGCTGGGCATTTCTTGCCATTTTAGGGCAGGCTTGTGACTGTAGCCTGCCACTGGGCACACGAGGACCCTCGAAAAGACTGTACCCATTTCCGACGACCAGAGCCCCCGAAAACCCCTCCCCAACCCACGCGGACCAAAGGCTATAGGCCACCGGCCTCGGCGACTATTTCACGCGCTACGCCGCTGGGCATGTCTTGCCATTTTAGGGCAGGCTTCTGACCGTAGCCTCCCACTGGGCACACGAGGACCCTCGAAAAGACTGTACCCATTTCCGACGCCCAGAGCCCCAGAACTTCCCTCCCCAACCCCCGCGGACCAAAGGCTATAGCCCACCGGCCTCAGCGACTATTTCACGCGCTGCGCCGCTGGGCATTTCTTGTCATTTTAGGGTAGGCCTCTGACCGTAGCCTCCCACGGGGGGCACGATGACCCTCGAAAAGACTGTACCCATTTCCGACGACCAGAGCCCCCTAAACCCCCTCCCCAACCCCCGTGGACCAAAGGCTATAGCCCACCGGCCTCGGTGACTATTTCACGCACTGCGCCGCTGGTCATTTCTTGTCATTTTAGGGTAGGCCTCTGACCGTAGCCTCCCACGGGGCACACGATAACCCTCGAAAAGACTGTACCCATTTCCGACGACCAGAGCCCCCTAAACCCCCTCCCCAAACCCACGCTGACCAAAGGCTATAGCCCACCGCCTTGGTGACTATTTCACGCACTGGCCAAGGTGTCTTGCCATTTTAGGGCAGTGCTCAGGATCAGTAGCCTCCCACTGGGCACACGAGGACCTCGAAAAGACTGTACCCATTTCCCGACGCACTGAGCCCCTCAAACCCCTCCCAACCCACGCTGACCAAAGGCTATAGGCCACCGCCTGACTATTTCACGCCACTGGCAAGGTGTCTTGCCATTTTAGGGCTTGTGATCAGAGCCTCCCATCGGGCACACGAGGACCTCGAAAAGACTGTACCCATTTGCGACGACCAGAGCCCCCTAAACCCCCTCCCCAACCCTCATGGACCAGGCTATAGCCCACCGCCCTATGACTATTTCACGCGCCACTTGGCAGGTTCTTGCCATTTTAGGTGCCAGGATCAGCCTCCCACTGGGCACACGAGGACCCTCGAAAAGACTGTACCCATTTCCGACGACCAGAGCCCCCGAAACCCCTTCCCCAACCCACGCGGACCAAAGGCTATAGGCCACCGGCCTCATGATTATTTCACGCCATGGCTGGGCATGTCTTGCCATTTTAGGGCAGGCTTCGATCAGAGCCTCCCAATGGGCACACGAGGACCCACGAAAAGATCACCCATTTCCGACGCCCAGAGCCCTGCAACTTCCTCCCAACCTCAAGGACCAAAGGCTATAGCCCACCGCCTTGACTATTTCACGCGCTGCTGGCCTGGCATGTCTTGCAATTTTAGGCAGGCTTGACCGTCAGAAGGCCCCACTGGACACACGAGGACCCTCGAAAAGACTGTACCCATTTCTGACGCCCAGAGCTCCAGAACTTGCCTCCCAACCCCTCATGACCAATGTTATAGCCCACCGCCTTGGTGACTATTTCACGATCGCTGGTCATTTCTTGTCATTTTAGGTAGGCCTCTGATCAGAGCCTCCCACGGGCACACGATAACCCTCGAAAAGACTGTACCCATTTCCGACCACCGAGCCCCTAAACCCCTCCCCAACCCCTCATGACCAAAGGCTATAGCCCACCGGCCCTCGTGACTATTTCACGGCCACAAGGTGTCTTGCTATTTTAGGGCAGGCTTGTGACTGTAGCCTGCCACTGGGTACACGAGGACCCTCGAAAAGACTGTACCCATTTCCGACGCCCAGAGCCCCAGAACTTCCCTCCCCAACCCACGCGGACCAAAGGCTATAGGCCACCGGCCTCGGCGTCTATTTCACGCCGCTGGGCATGTCTTGCCATTTTAGGGCAGGCTTCTGACCGTAGCCTCCCACTGGGCACACGAGGAACCTCGAAAAGACTGTACCCATTTCCGACGCCCAGAGCCCCAGAACTTCCCTCCCCAACCCCCGCGGACCAAAGGCTATAGCCCACCGGCCTCGATTATTTCACGCGCGCTGGCTTGGGCATTTCTTGTCATTTTAGCGTAGGCCTCTGACCGTAGCCTCCCACGGGGCGCACGATGACCCTCGAAAAGACTGTACCCATTTCTGACGACAAGAGCCCCCGAAACTCCCTCCCCAACCCCCGCGGACCAAAGGCTATAGGCCACCGGCCTGCCTATTTCACGCGCCACTGGCAAGGTGTCTTGTCATTTTATCGTAGGCTTGTGACAGTAGCCTCCCACTGGGCTCACGATGACCCTCGAAAAGACTGTACCCATTTCCGACGACCAGAGCCCCCTAAACCCCCTCCCCAACCCCCGCGGACCAAAGGCTATAGCCCACCGGCCTCGGTGACTATTTCGCGCGCTGCGCCGCTGGGCATTTCTTGCCATTTTAGGGCAGGCCTCTGACCGTAGCCTCCCACTGGGCACACGAGGACCCTCGAAATGAATGTACCCATTTCCGACGACCAGAGCCCCCGAAACCCCCTCCCCAACCCACGTGGACCAAAGGCTATAGGCCACCGGCCCATGACTATTTCACGCTGCGCCACTGGCATGTCTTGCCATTTTAGGGCAGGCTTCTGACCAGAGCCTCCCACCGGGCACACGAGACCTCAAAAAGAATGTACCCATTTCCGACGCCTGTGAGCCCCAGAACTTCCTCCCCAACCCCGCTGGGACCAAATGCTATAGCCCACCGCCCTATGGACTATTTCACGCGCGCCACTGGTATTTCATGTCATTTTAGGTAGGCTTGATCAGAGCCTCCCACGGGCACACGACCACCCTCGACAAGACTGGCCCCACTTCCGACGACCAGAGCCCCCTCCCCAACCCCGCTGACCAGCTTATAACCCACCGCCCTTGACTATTTCACGCGCTGGGCATTTTTTGCCATTTTAGGGCAGGCCTCTGACCGTAGCCTCCCACTGGGCACACGAGGACCCTCGAAAAGAATGTACCCATTTCCGACGACCAGAGCCCCCGAAAAACCCACCCCCACCCCCGCGGACCAAAGGCAATAGCCCACCGGCCACGGCGACAATTTCACGCGCTGCTGAGATGGGCATGTCTTGCCATTTTAGGGCAGGCTTCTGACCGTAGCCTCCCACTGGGCACACGAGGACCCTCGAAAAGACTGTACCCATTTCCGACGCCCAGAGCCCCAGAACTTCCCTCCCCAACCCCGCGGACCAAATGCTATAGCCCACCGGCCTCGGCGACTGCTTTCACTGCTGGCTGCTGGTCATTTCTGCCATTTTAGGGCAGGCCTCTGACCGTAGCCTCCCACGGGGCACACACGAGGACCTCAAAAGACTGTACCCATTTCACGACCAGAGCCCCCAAACTCCTCCCCAACCCCGCATGACCAAAGGCTATAGCCCACCGCCTCAGGATTATTTCACGCTGAACTCGGGTATTTCTTGCCATTTTAGGGCAGTACGCTGACTGTAGCCTCCCACTAGGCACACGAGGACCCTCAAAAGACTGTACCCATTTCCGACTGAGCCCCCTCCCCAACCCCTCATGGACCAAAGGCTATAACCCACCGCCTCGGTGATTATTTCCACGCGCCAAGGCCATTGGCATTTTTGCCATCTTAGGCAGTGCCTCGACCGTAGCCTCCCACTGGACACACGAGGACCCTCAAAAAGAATGTACCCATTTTCGACGACCAGAGCCCCCGAAAACCCCACCCCAACCCACGCGGACCAAAGGCTATAGGCCACCGCCATGACTTATTTCACGTGGGCATTTCTTGCCATTTTAGGGCAGGCTTCTGACCGTAGCCTCCCACTGGGCACACGAGGACCTCGAAAAGACTGTACCCATTTCCGACGCCCAGAGCCCCAGAACTTCCCTCCCCAACCCCTGCGGACCAAAGGCTATAGCCCACCGGCCCTGATTATTTCACGCTGCGCTGGCATTTCTTGTCATTTTAGCGTAGGCCTCTGATCAGCCTCCCACGGGCGACGATGACCCTCGAAAAGACTGTACCCATTTCCGACTCACCAGTAACCCCAAACTCCTCCCAACCCCTCAAGGGACCAAAGGCTATAGGCCACCGCCCTGCTGCCTATTTCACGCTACTGGGCAAGGTGTCTTGCCATTTTAGTGCTTAGGATCAGAGCCTCCCACTGGGCACACGAGGACCCTCGAAAAGACTGTACCCATTTCCGACGACTAGAGCCCCCGAAAAACCCACCCCAACCCTCATGACCAAATGCTATAGCCCACCGCCTTGGTGACTATTTCACGCGGCCATTGGCATTTTTGCCATGTTAGGGCAGGCCTCGACCGTAGCCTCCCACTGACACACGAGGACCCTCAAAAAGAATTTACACATTTTCGACCACTGTGAGCCCCAAACCCCTCCCAACCCACGCTGACCAAAGGCTATAGGACACCGCCCCATGACTATTTCACGCGCTGCGCCGCTGGGCATGTCTTGCCATTTTAGGGCAGGCTTCTGACCGTAGCCTCCCACTGGGCACACGAGGACCCTCGAAAAGACTGTACCCATTTCCGACGCCCAGAGCCCCAGAACTTCCCTCCCCAACCCCCGCGGACCAAAGGCTATAGCCCACCGGCCTCGGCGACCGTTTCACGCGCTGCGCCGCTGGGCATTTCTTGCCATTTTAGTGCAGGCCTCTGACCGTAGCCTCCCACTGGGCACACGAGGACCCTCGAAAAGAATGTACCCATTTCCGACGACCAGAGCCCCCGAAACCCCCTCCCCAACCCACGTGGACCAAAGGCTATAGGCCACCGCCATGATTATTTCACGCTGCCACTGGCATGTCTTGCCATTTTAGGGCAGGCTTCTGACCGTAGCCTCCCACTGGGCACACGAGGACCCTCAAAAAGAATGTACCCATTTCCGACGCCCAGAGCCCCAGAACTTCCCTCCCCAACCCCCGCGGACCAAATGCTATAGCCCACCGGCCTCGGTGACTATTTCACGCGCTGCGCCGCTGGGTATTTCATGTCATTTTAGGGTAGGCTTCTGACCGTAGCCTCCCACGGGGCACACGATGACCCTCGAAAAGACTCACCCATTTCACGCACCAGAGCCCCTCCCAACCCTCATGGACCAAAGGCTATATCCCACCGGCCTCGGTGACTATTTCACGCGCTGCGCCGCTGGGCATTTTTTGCCATTTTAGGGCAGGCCTCTGACCGTAGCCTCCCACTGGGCACACGAGGACCCTCGAAAAGAATGTACCCATTTCCGACGACCAGAGCCCCCAAAACCCCCTCCCCAACCCCCGCGGACCAAAGGCTATAGCCCACCGGCCTCCGCGCCTAATTCACGCGCCACTGGCATGTCTTGCCATTTTAGGCAGGCTTGACCGTAGCCTCCCACTGGGTACACGAGGACCCTCGAAAAGACTGCACCCATTTCGGACGCCCAGAGCCCTGTAACTTCCTCCCCAACCCCTCATGACCAAAGGCTATAGCCCACCGGCCTCGGTGACGGTTTCACGCTGCGCCGCTGGGCATTTCTTGCCATTTTAGGGCAGGCCTCTGACCGTAGCCTCCCACTGGGCACACGAGGACCCTCGAAAAGACTGTACCCATTTCTGACGACCAGAGCCCCCGAAACCCCCTCCCCAACCCCCGCGGACCAAAGGCTATAGCCCACCGGCCTCAGTGACTATTTTCCGCGCTGCGCCGCTGGGCATTTCTTGCCATTTTAGGGCAGGCCTCTGACCGTAGCCTCCCACTGGGCACACGAGGACCCTCGAAAAGATTGTACCCATTTCCGACGACCAGAGCCCCCTAAACCCCCTCCCCAACCCCCGCGGACCAAAGGCTATAGCCCACCGGCCTCGGTGACTATTTCACGCGCTGCGCCGCTGGGCGTTTTTTGCCATTTTAGGTCGGCCTCGACCGTAGCCTCCCACTGACACACGAGACCCTCGAAAAGAATGTACCCATTTCGACGACCAGAGCCCCCCAAAACCCCCCCCCAACCCACGCGGACCAAAGGATATAGGCCACCGTCCTCATGATTATTTCACGCTACAGCCTGTGCATTTCTTGCCATTTTAGGGAAGGCCTCTGACCGTAGCCTCCCACTGGGCACACGAGGACCCTCGAAAAGATTGTACCCATTTCCGACGACCAGAGCCCCCGAAACCCCCTCCCCAACCCCTGCGGACAAAAGGCTATAGCCCACCGGCCTCGGCGACTATTTCACGCGCTGCGCCGCTGGGCATGTCTTGCCATTTTATGGCAGGCTTCTGACCGTAGCCTCCCACTGGGTACACGAGGACCCTCGAAAAGACTGTACCCATTTCCGACGCCCAGAGCCCCAGAACTTCCCTCCCCAACCCCCGCGGACCAAAGGCTATAGCCCACCGGCCTCGATGACTATTTCACGCGCTGCGCCGCTGGGTATTTCTTGCCATTTTAGGGCAGGCCTCTGACCGTAGCCTCCCACTGGGCACACGAGGACCCTCAAAAAGACTGTACCCATTTCTGACGACCAGAGCCCCCGAAACCCCCTCCCCAACCCCCGCGGACCAAAGGCTATAGCCCACCGGCCTCGGTGACTATTTCACGCGCTGCGCCGCTGGGTATTTCTTGCCATTTTAGGGCAGGCCTCTGACCGTAGCCTCCCACTGGACACACGAGGACCCTCGAAAAGAATGTACCCATTTCCGACGACCAGAGCCCCCGAAACCCCCTCCCCAACCCACGCGGACCAAAGGCTATAGGCCACCGGCCTCGGCGACTATTTCAAGCGCTGCGCCGCATGGCATGTCTTGCCATTTTAGGGCAAGCTTCTGACCGTAGACTCCCACTTGGCACACGAGGACCCTCGAAAAGACTGTACCCATTTCTGACGCCCAGAGCCCCAGAACTTCCCTCCCCAACCCCCGCGGACCAAAGGCTATAGCCCACCGGCCTCGGCGACTGTTTCACGCGCACAAGGCCATGGTCATTTCTTGCCATTTTAGGGCAGGCTTCTGACCGTAGCCTCCCACTGGGCACACGAGGACCCTCGAAAAGACAGTACCCATTTCTGACGACCAGAGCCCCCGAAACCCCCTCCCCAACCCCCGCGGACCAAAGGCTATAGCCCACCGGCCTCGGTGACTATTTCACGCGCTGCGCCGCTGGGCATTTCTTGCCATTTTAGGGCAGCCTCTGACCGTAGCCTCCCACTGGGCACACGAGGACCCTCGAAAAGATTGTACCCATTTCTGACGACCAGAGCCCCCGAAACCCCCTCCCCAACCCCCGCGGACCAAAGGCTATAGCCCACCGGCCTTGATGACTATTTCACCCGCTGCGTCGCTGGGTATTTCTTACCATTTTAGGGCAGGCTTCTGACCGTAGCCTCCCACTGGGCACACGAGGACCCTCGAAAAGATTGTACCCATTTCCGACGACCAGAGCCCCCTAAACCCCCTCCCCAACCCCTCAAGGACAAAGTTATAGCCCACCGCCTCATGATTATTTCACGCTACAAGGCCATTGGCATGTCTTGCCATTTTATGGCAGGCTTCTGACCGTAGCCTCCCACTGGGCACACGAGGACCCTCGAAAAGGCTGTACCCATTTTCGACGCCCAGAGCCCCAGAACTTCCCTCCCCAACCCCCGCGGACCAAATGCTATAGCCCACCGGCCTCGGTGACTATTTCACGCGCTGCGCCGCTGGGTAGTTCTTGCCATTTTAGGGCAGGCTTCTGACCGTAGCCTCCCACTGGGCACACGAGGACCCTCGAAAAGACTGTACCCATTTCTGACGACCAGAGCCCCCGAAACCCCCTCCCCAACCCCCGCGGACCAAAGGCTATAGCCCACCGGCCTTGATGACTATTTCACCCGCTGCGTCGCTGGGTATTTCTTACCATTTTAGGGCAGGCTTCTGACCGTAGCCTCCCACTGGGCACACGAGGACCCTCGAAAAGACTGCACCCATTTCTGACGACTGTGAGCCCCTCAAACCCCTCCCAACCCTCATGACCAAAGGCTATAGCCCACCGCCTCGATGACTATTTCATGCGCTGCGCCGCTGGGTATTTCTTGCCATTTTTGGGCAGGCTTCTGACCCGAGCCTCCCACTGGACACACGAGGACCCTCGAAAAGACTACTCCATTTCCGACGCCCAGAGCCCTGTAACTTCCTCCCCAACCTCAAGGACCAAAGGCTATAGCCCACCGCCTCGATGATTATTTCACGCGCTGCGCCTGGCTGGTATTTCTTTTCCATTTTAGGGCAGGCCTCTGACCGTAGCCTCCCATCGGGCACACGAGGACTCAAAAGACCATTTCCATTTCTGACGCACTGTAGCCCCAAACCCTCCCCAACCCCTCAAGGACCAAAGGCTATAGCCCACCGCCTCGATGACTATTTCACGGCCAAGGCCATGGTATTTCTGCCATTTTAGGCAGGCCTCTGATCAGAGCCTCCCACTGGGCACACGAGGACCCTCGAAAAGACTGTACCCATTTCGACGACTGTGAGCCCCTCAAACCCCTCCCAACCCCTCAAGGACCAAAGGCTATAGCCCACCGCCTCAGACTATTTCCACGCTGCGTCACTGGTATTTATTGCCATTTTAGGGCAGGCTCTGACCGTAGCCTCCCACTGGGCACACGAGGACCCTCGAAAAGACTGTACCCATTTTCGATGACCAGAATCCCCTAAACCCCCTCCCCAACCCCCGCGGACCAAAGGATATATCCCTCCGGCCTCGAGGACTATTTCACGCGCTGCGCCGCTGTGCATTTCTTGCCATTTTAGGGAAGGCCTCTGACCGTAGCCTCCCACTGGGCACACGAGGACCCTCGAAAAGATTGTACCCATTTCCACCCACTGTGAGCCCCTAAACCCCTCCCCAACCCCTCATGGACAAAGGCTATAGCCCACCGGCCCCATGACTATTTCACGCGCTGGCCATTGGCATTTCTTTCCATTTTAGGGCAGGCCTCTGACCGTAGCCTCCCACTGGGTACACGAGGACCGTCGAAAAGACTGTACCCATTTCCGACGCCCAGAGCCCCAGAACTTCCCTCCCAACCCCCGCGGACCAAAGGCTATAGCCCACCGGCCTCGGTGACTATTTCACGCGCTGCGCCGCTGGGTATTTCTTTCCATTTTAGGGCAGGCCTCTGACCGTAGCCTCCCACTGGGCACACGAGGACCCTCGAAAAGAATGTACCCATTTCCGAAGACCAGAGCCCCCGAAAAACCCTCCCCAACCCCCGCGGACCAAAGGCTATAGGCCACCGGCCTCGGCGACAATTTCAAGCGCCGCTGGGCATGTCTTGCCATTTTAGGGCAGTCTTCTGACCGTAGACTCCCACTGGGCACACGAGGACCCTCGAAAAGACTGTACCCATTTCCGACGCCCAGAGCCCCGAACTTCCTCCCAACCCCGCTGACCAAAGTTATAGCCCACTGCCTCATGACTGCTTTCACGCCTGCGCATCTGGTCATTTCTTGCCATTTTAGGGCAGGCTTCTGACCGTAGCCTCCCACTGGGCACACGAGGACCCTCGAAAAGACTGTACCCATTTCCGACGACCAGAGCCCCCGAAACCCCCTCCCCAACCCACGCGGACCAAAGGCTATAGCCCACCGGCCTCGGCGACTATTTCACGCGCTGCGCCGCTGGGCATTTCTTGCCATTTTAGGGCAGGCGTGACCAGAGCCTCCCATCGGGCACACGAGGACCCTCGAAAAGACTGTACCCATTTCGGCGACCGTAATCCCCTAAACCCCCTCCCCAACCCCCGCGGACCAAAGGATATATCCCTCCGGCCTCGAGGACTATTTCACGCGCTGCGCCGCTGTGCATTTCTTGCCATTTTAGGGAAGGCCTCTGACCGTAGCCTCCCACTGGGCACACGAGGACCCTCGAAAAGACTGTACCCATTTCCGACGCCCAGAGCCCCAGAACTTCCCTCCCCAACCCCCGCGGACCAAAGGCTATAGCCCACCGGCCTCGATGACTGCTGGCTGGGTATTTTTTTTCTTGCCATTTTAGGGCAGGCCTCTGACCGTAGCCTCCCACTGGGCTCACGAGGACCCTCGAAAAGACTGTACCCATTTCTGACGACCAGAGCCCCCGAAACCCCCTCCCCAACCCCCGCGGACCAAAGGCTATAGCCCACCGGCCTCGGTGACTATTTCACGCCCAAGGCCACTGGTATTTATTGCCATTTTAGGGCATGCGCATGACCGTAGCCTCCCACTGGCACACGAGGACCCTCGAAAAGACTGTACCCATTTTCGACGACCGTAATCCCTAAACCCTCCCAACCCTCATGACCAAAGGATATATCCCTCCGGCCTCGAGGACTATTTCACGCGCTGCGCCGCTGTGCATTTCTTGCCATTTTAGGGAAGGCCTCTGACCGTAGCCTCCCACTGGGCACACGAGGACCCTCGAAAAGATTGTACCCATTTCCGACCACTGAGCCCCCAAACCCCTCCCAACCCCTCATGGACAAAGGCTATAGCCCACCGCCTCGATTATTTCACGCGCTGCGCTACTGGCATGTCTCATTATTTTATGGCAGGCTTCTGACCGTAGCCTCCCACTGGGTACACGAGGACCCTTGAAAAGACTGTACCCATTTCCGACGCCCAGAGCCCCAGAACTTCCCTCCCCAACCCCCGCGGACCAAAGGCTATAGCCCACCGGCCTCGATGACTATTTCACGCGCTGCGCCGCTGGGTATTTCTTGCCATTTTAGGGCAGGCTTCTGACCGTAGCCTCCCACTGGGCACACGAGGACCCTCGAAAAGACTGTACCCATTTCTGACGACCAGAGCCCCCGAAACCCCCTCCCCAACCCCCGCGGACCAAAGGCTATAGCCCACCGGCCTCGATGACTATTTCACGCGCTGCGCCGCTGGGTATTTCTTGCCATTTTAGGGCAGGCCTCTGACCGTAGCCTCCCACTGGACACACGAGGACCCTCGAAAAGAATGTACCCATTTCCGAAGACCAGAGCCCCCCAAACCCCCGCCCCCACCCCCGCCGACCAAAGGCGATAGGCCACCGCCTCATGATTATTTCACGCTGGCCACATGTCTTGCCATTTTAGGGCAAGCTTCTGATCAGACTCCCACTGGGCACACGAGGACCCTCGAAAAGACTGTACCCATTTCCTCGACGCCTGTGAGCTCAAACTTCTCCCCCAACCCTCATGGGACCAAAGGCTATAGCCCACCGCCTCGGCTACAATTTCACGCTCTGCGCCGCTGGTCATTTCTTGCCATTTTAGGGCAGGCCTCTGACCGTAGCCTCCCATTTGGCACACGAGGACCCTCAAAAAGACAGTACCCATTTCGACCACTGTAACCCCCAAACCCCTCCCCAACCCACGCTGACCAAAGGCTATAGCCCACCGCCTCGGGCGATATTTCACGCGCCACTGGCATTTCTTGCCATTTTAGGCAGTGGCCTGACCGTAGCCTCCCATCACACGAGGACCCTCGAAAAGACTGTACCCATTTTCATGACCGTAATCCCTAAACCCTCCCCAACCCTCAAGGGACCAAAGGATATATCCCTCCGGCCTCGAGGACTATTTCACGCGCTGCGCCGCTGTGCATTTCTTGCCATTTTAGGGAAGGCCTCTGACCGTAGCCTCCCACTGGGCACACGAGGACCCTCGAAAAGACTGTACACATTTCCGACGCCCAGAGCACCAGAACTTCCCTCCCCAACCCCCGCGGACCAAAGGCTATAGCCCACCGGCCTCGGCGACCGTTTCACGCGCTGCGCCGCTGGTCATTTCTTGCCATTTTAGGGCAGGCCTCTGACCGTAGCCTCCCACTGGGCACACGACGACCCTCGAAAAGACTGTACCCATTTCTGACGACCAGAGCCCCCGAAACCCCCTCCCCAACCCCCGCGGACCAAAGGCTATAGCCCACCGGCCTCGGCGACTATTTCACGCTACGCGCTGGCATTTCTTGCCATTTTAGTGGTGCCTCCTGACCGTAGCCTCCCATGGCACACGAGACCCTCGAAAAGACTGTACCCATTTTCGGCGACCGTAATCCCTAAACCCCTCCCAACCCTCGGACCAAAGGATATATCCCTCCGGCCTCGAGGACTATTTCACGCGCTGCGCCGCTGTGCATTTCTTGCCTTTTTAGGGAAGGCCTCTGACCGTAGCCTCCCATCAAGCACACGAGGACCTCGAAAAGATTGTACCCATTTCCGACACCAGAGCCCCTAAACCCCTCCCCAACCCTCATGGACAAAGGTTATAGCCCACCGCCTCATGATTATTTCACGCCATGGCATGTCTTGTTATTTTATGGCAGGCTTGATCAGAGCCTCCCACTGGTACACGAGGACCCTCGAAAGACTGTACCCATTTCCCGACGCCTGTGAGCCCTCAACTTCCTCCCAACCCCGCTGGACCAGCTATAGCCCACCGCCCTTGACTATTTCACGCAGCGCCAGCTGGTAGTTCTTGTCATTTTAGGGCAGGCTTCTGACCGTAGCCTCCCACTGGGCACACGAGGACCCTCGAAAAGACTGTACCCATTTCTGACGGCCAGAGCCCCTGAAACCCCCTCCCCAACCCCCGTGGACCAAAGGCTATAGCCAACCGGCCTCGGTGACTATTTCACGCACAAGGCCATTGGTATTTCTACCATTTTAGGGCAGGCCTCGACCGTAGCCTCCCACGGGCACACGAGGACCCTCGAAAAGATTGTACCCATTTCGACGACCAGAGCCCCTCAAACCCCTCCCAACCCACGCATGACCAAAGGCTATAGCCCACCGCCTCATGACTATTTCACGCGCCATTGGCATTTCTTGCCATTTTAGGCAGGCCTCGACCGTAGCCTCCCACTGGCACACGAGGACCCTCGAAAAGACTGTACCCATTGGCGACCGTAATCCCCTAAACCCCTCCCAACCCCGCGGACCAAAGGATATATCCCACCGCCTCGAGGACTATTTCTCGCGCTGCGCCTATTGGCATTTCTTGCCTTTTTAGGAAGGCCTTGACCTGTAGCCTCCCATCACACGAGGACCTCGAAAAGATTGTACCCATTTCACGACCAGTGAGCCCCTAAACCCCTCCCCAACCCTCATGGACAAAGGTTATAGCCCACCTGCCTCATGATTATTTCACGCGTCACTACTGGCATGTCTTGCCATTTTATGGCAGGCTCGACCGTAGCCTCCCACTGGGTACAGCCGACCTCGAAAAGACTGTACCCATTTCCGACGCCTGAGCCCCTAACTTCCTCCCCAACCCCTCAAGGACCAAAGCTATAGCCCACCGGCCTTGACTATTTCACGCGCAGTCACTGGTAGTTCTTGCCAATGTAGGGCAGGCTTCTGACCGTAGCCTCCCACTGGGCACACGAGGACCCTCGAAAAGACTGTACCCATTTGCGAGGACCAGAGCCCCAAACCCCTCCCAACCCTCATGACCAAAGGCTATAGCCCACCGCCTCGATGACTTATTTCACGCGCGCCATTGGTATTTCTTGCCATTTTAGGCAGGCCTCGACCGTAGCCTCCCATCGGGCACACGAGGACCTCGAAAAGACTGCACCCATTTCACCACTGAGCCCTCAAACCCCTCCCCAACCCCCGCAGACTAAATGCTATAGCCCACCGGCCTCAGAATTATTTCACGCGCTGCGCCACTGGTATTTCTTCCCATTTTTAGGCGTGCCTCGACCGTAGCCTCCCATCACACACGAGGACCCTCGAAAAGACTGTACCCATTTCATGACCGTAATCCCTAAACCCTCCCCAACCCCTCATGACCAAAGGATATATCCTCCGGCCTCGAGACTATTTCACGCTAAGGCCGCTGTTCATTTCTTGCCATTTTAGGACGGCCTCTGACCGTAGCCTCCCACAGGGCACACGAGACATTCAAAAGATTGTACCCATTTCCTACCCACCAGAGCCCCTAAACCCCTCCCCAACCCCTCATGACAAAGGCTATAGCCCACTGCCTCATGACTATTTCACGCCAAGGCCATTGGCATGTCTTGCCATTTTATGGCAGGCTTGACCGTAGCCTCCCACTGGGTACACGAGGACCCTCAAAAGACTGTACCCATTTCACGCCAGAGCCCCGTAACTTCCTCCCAACCCTCATGGACCAAATGCTATAGCCCACCGGCCTTGTGACTATTTCACGACTGCCACTGGCATTTCTTGTCATTTTAGGGTAGGCCTCTGACCGTAGCCTCCCACGGGGCACACGATGATCCTCGAAAAGACTGTACCCATTTCCGACGACGAGAGCCCCCTAAACCCCCTCCCCAACCCCCGCGGACCAAAGGCTATTGCCCACCGGCCTCGATGACTATTTCACGTGCTGCGCCGCTGGGCATGTCTTGCCATTTTAGGGCAGGCTTCTGACCGTAGCCTCCCACTGGGCACACGAGGACCCTCGAAAAGAATGTACCCATTTCGGACGCCCAGAGCCCCAGAACTTCCCTCCCCAACCCCCGCGGACCAATTGCTATAGCCCATCGGCCTCGGTGACTATTTCACGCGCAGCGCCGCTGGGTAGTTCTTGCCATTTTAGGGCAGGCTTCTGACCGTAGCCTCCCACTGGGCACACGAGGACCCTCGAAAAGACTGTACCCATTTCGACGACTGAGCCCCTCAAACCCTCCCCAACCCTCATGACCAAAGGCTATAGCCCACCGGCCTCGATGACTATTTCACGCGCCACTGGTATTTCTTGCCATTTTGTAGGGCAGGCTTCTGACCGTAGCCTCCCACTGGCACACGAGGACCCTCAAAAGACTGTACCCATTTTCGGCGACCGTAATCCCCTAAACCCCTCCCCAACCCCCGCTGACCAAAGGATATATCCTCCGCCTGAGGACAATTTCACGCACAAGGCCACAGGCATTTCTTGCCATTTTAGGAAGGCCTCTGACCAGAGCCTCCCACTGCACACGAGGACCTCGAAAAGATTGTACCCATTTCACGCACCAGAGCCCCTAAACCCCTCCCCAACCCCTCATGGGACAAAGGCTATAGCCCACCGGCCCCATGACATTTCACGCACCACTGGCATGTCTTGCCATTTTATGGCATGTGCTCGACCAGAGCCTCCCACCGGTACACGAGGACCCTCGAAAATACTGTACTCCATTTCCACGCCCAGAGCCCCAGTAACTTCCTCCCAACCCCGCTGGACCAAAGGCTTATAGCCCACCGCCTTGTGACTATTTCACGCCGCGTCACTGGCATTTCTTGTCATTTTAGGTAGGCTCGATCAGTAGCCTCCCACGGCGCACCCGATGACCCTCCAACAGACTGTACCACTTTCCGACGACGACCCCCCCCGCAACCCCCTCCCCAACCCCCGCGGACCAAAGGCTATAGCCCACCGGCCTCGATGACTATTTCACGCGCTGCTACTGGCATGTCTTGTTATTTTAGGGCAGTGCTCGATCAGTAGCCTCCCATGGGCACACGAGGACCCTCGAAAATACTGTACCCATTTCCCGACGCCTGTGAGCCCCGTAACTTCCTCCCAACCCCTCATGGACCAAATGTCAGATAGCCCACCGCCCTGACTATTTCAGCGCAGTCCACTGGTAGTTCTGCCATTTTAGGCGTGCTTGACAGAGCCTCCCATCTGGCACACGAGGACCTCGAAAAGACTGCACCCATTTCACGACGACTGTGAGCCCCTCAAACCCTCCCCAACCCCCATGACCAAAGGCTATAGCCCACCGCCTCGATGACTATTTCACGCTACTGTCTCGCTGGTATTTCTTGCCATTTTAGCAGCTTCTGACCGTAGCCTCCCACTGGGCACACGAGGACCCTCGAAAAGACAGTACCCATTTTCGACACTGTAATCCCTAAACCCTCCCCAACCCCTCGGGACCAAAGGATATATCCTCCGCCTCGAGGACTATTTCACGCTGGCCATTGGCATTTTCTTGCCATTTTAGGGCATGTGCCTGACCGTAGCCTCCCACCTGGCACACGAGGACCTCGAAAAGAATGTACCCATTTCCGACGACCAGAGCCCCTGAACTCCTCCCAACCCTCATGACCAAAGGCTATAGCCCACCGCCTCTGATTATTTCACGCACTGCGCCATCTGGCATTTTTTGCATTTTAGGCAGGCTTCTGACCGTAGCCTCCCATCGGGCACACGAGACCTCGAAAATACTGTACCCATTTCCGACGCCCAGAGCCCTGTAACTTCCCTCCCAACCCCTCAAGGACCAAATGTCAGAGCCCACCGCCTCATGACTATTTCAGGTCACTGGTAGTTCTTGCCATTTTATGTGCTTGCTGATCAGTAGCCTCCCATCACACGAGGACCCTCGAAAAGACTGCACTCCATTTCGACCACTGAGCCCCGAAACCCTCCCCAACCCTCAAGGACCAAAGGCTATAGCCCACCGCCTCGATGACTATTTCACGCTTGTCCACTGGTATTTCTTGCCATTTTACGGCAGCCTTCGACTGTAGCCTCCCATCGGGCACACGAGGACCCTCGAAAAGACAGACCCATTTCTGACCGTAATCCCTAAACCCTCCCCAACCCCTCGGGACCAAAGGATATATCCTCCGCCTCGAGGACTATTTCACGCGGCCACTTGGCATTTTCTGCCATTTTAGTGGCAGGCCTCGACCGTAGCCTCCCACTGACACACGAGGACCCTCGAAAAGAATGTACCCATTTCCGACGCACCAGAGCCCCTAACTCCCTCCGCAACCCCTCAAGGACCAAAGGCTATAGCCCACCGCCTCATGATTATTTCACGCACAAGGCCACTGGTATTTTTTGCAATTTTAGGGCAGGCCTCTGACCGTAGCCTCCCACTGGGCACACGAGGACCCTCGAAAAGACTGTACCCATTTTCGATGACCAGAGCCCCCTAAACCCCCCTCCCCGACCTCCGCGGACCAAAGGCTATAGCCCACCGGCCTCAGTGACTATTTCACGCGCTGCGCCGCTGGGCATGTCTTGTCATTTTACGGCAGGCTTCTTACCGTAGCCTCCCACTGGGCACACGAGGACCCTCAAAAAGACTGTACCCATTTCTGATGACCAGAGCCCCCGAACCCCCCTCCCCAACCCTCGCGGACCAAAGGCTACAGTCCACCAGCCTCGGCGACTATTTCACGCGCTGAGCCGCTGGGTATTTCTTGTCATTTTAGGGCAGGCTTCCGACCGTAGCCTCCGACTGGGCATACGAGGACCCTCGAAAAGGCTGTACCCATTTTCATGACCGTAACCCCTAAACCCTCCCCAACCCTCATGGGACCAAAGGATATATCCTCCGCCTCGAGGACTATTTCACGCTGCATACTGGCATTTTCTGCCATTTTAGGGCAGTGCCTCGACCGTAGCCTCCCATCGACACACGAGACCCTCGAAAAGACTGCACCCATTTTCGGCGACCGAACTCCCTAAACCCTCCCCAACCCTCATGGGACCAAAGGATATATCCTCCGCCTCGAGGACTATTTCACGCACCGCGTCATTGGCATTTTCTGCCATTTTAGGGCAGGCCTCTGACCGTAGCCTCCCACTGGACACACGAGGACCCTCGAAAAGAATGTACCCATTTCCGACGACCAGAGCCCCCGAACACCCCGCCCCAACCCCCGCGGACCAAAGGCTATAGCCCACCGGCCTCAGCGACTATTTCACGCGCTGCGCCGCTGGGCATTTTTTGCAATTTTAGGGCAGGCCTCTGACCGTAGCCTCCCACTGGGCACACGAGGACCCTCGAAAAGACTGTACCCATTTCCGACAACCAGAGCCCCCGAAACCCCCGCCCCAACCCCCGCGGACCAAAGGCTATAGCCCACCGCCCTCGGTGACTATTTCCCGCGCTGCGCCGCAGGGTATTTCTTGCCATTTTAGGGCAGGCCTCTGACCGTAGACTCCCACTGAACACGAGACCCTCAAAAGACTGTACCCATTTTCATGACCGTAACCCCTAAACCCTCCCCAACCCCCGCATGGACCAAAGGATATATCCTCCGCCTCGAGGACTATTTCACGCTGGCCACTGGGCATTTTCTGCCATTTTAGGTGCCTGACCGTAGCCTCCCCCTCGCCACACCAGGCCCCTCGAAAAGACTGTACCCATTTTCGGCGACCAACCCCTAAACCCCTCCTCAACCCTCATGGACCAAAGGATATATCCTCCGCCTCGAGGACTATTTCACGCGCTGGCTGGCATTTTCTGCCATTTTAGGGCAGGCCTCACCGTAGCCTCCCATCGACACACGAGGACCTCGAAAAGAATGTACCCATTTCCGACGACACTGAGCCCCTAACTCCCTCCCAACCCTCATGGACCAAAGGCTATAGCCCACTGCCCGATTATTTCACGCACAAGGCCACTGGCATTTTTTGTAATTTTAGGCAGGCCTCGATCTGCCTCCCACTGGGCACACGAGGACCCTCGAAAAGACTGTACCCATTTCCGACAACCAGAGCCCCTGAAACCCCGCCTCCCAACCCTCACAAGACCAATATAGCCCACCGCCTGGTGACTATTTCCGCTGCGTGGTATTTCTTGCCATTTTAGGCAGGCCTCGACCGTAGCCTCCCATCACACGAGGACCCTAAAAGATTGTACCCATTTCACAACCAGAGCCCCAAACCCCTCCCTACCCCTCATGGACCAAAGGCTATAGCCCACCGGCCTCAGCGACTATTTCACGCGCTGCGCCGCTGGGCATTTTTTGTAATTTTAGGGCAGGCCTCTGACCGTAGCCTCCCACTGGGCACACGAGGACCCTCGAAAAGACTGTACCCATTTCCGACAACCAGAGCCCCCTAAACCCCCTCCCCAACCCCCGCGGACCAAAGGCTATAGCCCACCGGCCTCGGTGACTATTTCACGCACTGCCTGGTATTTCTTGCCATTTTAGGCAGGCCTCGACCGTAGCCTCCCACTGAACACGAGGACCTCGAAAAGACTGTACTCCATTTTCGGCGACCGTAACCCCTAAACCCTCCCCAACCCCTCGCGGACCAAAGGATATATCCTCCGCCTCGAGACTATTTCACGCGCTACGCACTGGCATTTTCTGCCATTTTAGGGCAGGCCTCTGACCGTAGCCTCCCACTGGGCACACGAGGACCCTCGAAAAGACTGTACCCATTTTCGATGACCAGAACCCCCTAAACCCCCTCCCCAACCCCCGCGGACCAAAGGATATATCCCTCCGGCCTCGAGGACTATTTCACGCGCCACTGGCTGGCATTTTTCTGCCATTTTAGGCAGGCCTCGACCGTAGCCTCCCACTGACACACGAGACCCTCGAAAAGAATGTACCCATTTCCACGACTGAGCCCCGAACTCCCTCCCAACCCTCATGGACCAAAGGCTATAGCCCACCGGCCTCGCGATTATTTCACGCCACTGGCATTTTTTGCAATTTTAGGGCAGGCCTCTGACCGTAGCCTCCCACTGGGCACACGAGGACCCTCGAAAAGACTGTACCCATTTCCGACAACCAGAGCCCCCGAAACCCCCGCCCCAACCCCCGCGGACCAAAGGCTATAGCCCACCGGCCTCGGTGACTATTTCCCGCGCTGCGCCGCAGGGTATTTCTTGCCATTTTAGGGCAGGCCTCTGACCGTAGCCTCCCACTGGGCACACGAGGACCCTCGAAAAGATTGTACCCATTTCCGACAACCAGAGCCCCCTAAACCCCCTCCCCTACCCCCGCGGACCAAAGGCTATAGCCCACCGGCCTCGGTGACTATTTCACGCGCTGCGCCGCTGGGCATGTCTTGTCATTTTACGGCAGGCTTCTTACCGTAGCCTCCCACTGGGCACACGAGGACCCTCGAAAAGACTGTACCCATTTCCGACGACCAGAGCCCCCGAAACACCCTCCCCAACTCCCGCGGACCAAAGGCTATAGCCCACCGGCCTCGGTGACTATTTCACGCACACTGGCCATTGGCATTTCTTGCCATTTTAGGGCAGGCCTCAACGTAGCCTCCCATCTGGCACACGAGGACCCTCGAAAAGACTGTACCCATTTATGACCAGAGCCCCTAAACCCCTCCCGACCTCCATGGACCAAAGACTATAGCCCACCGCCTTGACTATTTCACAGCTGGGCATTTTTTGCCATTTTAGGGCAGGCCTCTCACCGTAGCCTCCCATTGGGCACACGAGGACCCTCGAAAAGACTGTACCCATTTTCACCCACTGTGAGCCCCAAACCCCGCCCCAACCCGGGACCAGCTATAGCCCACTGCCTTGGACTATTTCCTGCGGCCAGTGGTATTTTTGCCATTTTAGGTGCCTCTGACCGTAGCCTCCCATCGACACACGAGGACCCTCGAAAAGACTGTACCCATTTTCGATGACCAGAGCCCCCTAAACTCCCCTCCCCGACCTCCGCGGACCAAAGGCTATAGCCCACCGGCCTCAGTGACAATTTCACGCGCTGCGCTGCTGGGCATTTTTTGCCATTTTAGGGCAGGCCTCTCACCGTAGCCTCCCACTGGGCACACGAGGACCCTCGAAAAGACTCAGACCCATTTCCGACAAACCAGAGCCCCTGAAACCCCGCCTCCCAACCCTCATGGACCAGCTATAGCCCACCGCCTTGGACTATTTCACGCGCCAAGCAGGGTATTTCTTGCCATTTTAGGCAGGCCTGACCGTAGCCTCCCATCTGGCACACGAGGACCCTCGAAAAGACTGCACTCCATTTTCGATGACCGTAACCCCTAAACCCCTCCCCAACCCCTCATGACCAAAGGATATATCCTCCGGCTTCGAGGACTATTTCACGCACAAGGCCACTTGGCATTTTCTGCCATTTTAGTATGTGCCTCACCGTAGCCTCCCATCGACACACGAGGACCCTCGAAAAGACTGTACCCATTTTCGGCGACCGTAACCCCTAAACCCCTCCCCAACCCCTCAAGGACCAAAGGATATATCCTCCGCTCGAGGACTATTTCACGCTACGTCTGGCATTTTCTGCCATTTGTATGTGCCTCCTGACCGTAGCCTCCCACTGGGCACACTAGGACCCTCGAAAAGACTGTTCCCATTTGCGACAACCAGAGCCCCCTAAACGCCCTCCCTACCCCCCGCGGACCAAAGGCTATAGCCCACCGGCCTCGGTGACTATTTCACGCACAAGGCCATTGGCATGTCTTGTCATTTTACGGCAGGCTTCTTACCGTAGCCTCCCACTGGGCACACGAGGACCCTCGAAAAGACTGTACCCATTTCCGACGACCAGAGCCCCCGAAACACCCTCCCCAACTCCCGCGGACCAAAGGCTATAGCCCACCGGCCTCGGTGACTATTTCACGCGCTGCGCCGCTGGGCATTTCTTGCCATTTTAGGGCAGGCTTCTGAACGTAGCCTCCCACTGGGCACACGAGGACCCTCGAAAAGACTGTACCCATTTTCGACGACCAGAGCCCCCGAAACCCCCGCCCCAACCCCCGCGGACCAAAGGCTATAGCCCACCGGCCTCGGTGACTATTTCACGCTCAAGGCCCGCAGGTATTTCTTGCCATTTTAGGCATGTGCCTCTGACCGTAGCCTCCCATCGACACACGAGGACCTCGAAAAGACTGTACTCCATTTTCGGCGACCAGAGCCCCTAAACCCCCTCCCGACCTCCAAGGACCAAAGGCTATAGCCCAGCCTCAAGTGACAATTTCCCCACGCCAGCGCTGGGTATTTTTTGCCATTTGGTGTGCCTCTCACCGTAGCCTCCCATCACACACGAGGACCCTCGAAAAGACTGTACTCCATTTTCACGACTGTAACCCCCAAACCCCGCCTCCCAACCCTCATGGGACTAAAGGCTATAGCCCACCAAATTTCTGACTATTTCCTGTCACAGCAGGTATTTCACATTTTAGGCAGGCCTCTGACCGAGCCTCCCACTGTACACGAGACCTTCTTTAAAAGATCACCCATTTCGACGCCTGTGAGCCCCCGAACTCCCTCCCCAACCCGCTACGGGACCAAAGGCTATAGCCCACCTGCCTCGCCGATTATTTTATCGCTACTGTGTCACTGGGCATGTCTTGTCATTTTAGTAGCAGTGCTTCTGACCGTAGCCTCCCACCTGGCACACGAGGACCTCGAAAAGACTGTACCCATTTCCGAAGACCAGATCCTCGAAACCCCGCCCCCATCCCCCTCATGGACCAAAGGCTATAGCCCATCCCACCTGATTATTTCACGCGCACAGCTACTGGCATTTCTTGTCATTTTAGGGCAGGCCTCTTACCGTAGCCTCCCACGGGGCACACGAAGACCCTCCAAAAGACTGTACCCATTTCCGACGCCCCTCCCCAACCCCCGCAGACCAAAGGCTATAGCCCACCGGCCTCGGCAACTATTTCACGCCACAAGCCATTGGCATTTCTTGCCATTTTAGGGCGTGCCTCGACCGTAGCTCTCCCACTGGGCACACGAGACCCTAAAAAGACTGACCCATTTTTGACGCCTGAGCCCCTGAACGCCCCCCAACCCTCAAGGACTAAAGGCTATAGCCCACTGCCTCATGACTATTTGCTCATGCGCCATCATTTCTTGCCATTTTAGGGCAGGCACTGACCAGAGCCTCCCACCGGGCACACGAGACCCTAAAAGATCACGCCATTTCGCCCGTGAGCCCTTTAAACCCTCCTAACCCTCAAGGGCCAAAGGCTATAGCCCACCGCCTCAAGTGATTATTTCCCGCACAAGGCCATTGGCATTTCTTGTCATTTTAGTGTGCCTCTGACCGTAGCCTCCCACAGTGGCACACGAAGACCTCGAAAAGACTGACCCATTTCCGACGCCTCCCAACCCCTCATGGACTATAGCCCACCGGCCTTGTGACTATTTCCTGTGTTGCGCTGGGCATTTCTTGCCATTTTAGGGCAGGACTGACAGAGCCTCCCACTGGTACACACGAGGACCCCCGAAGATCAGACGATTTCGACGCCTGTGAGCCCCGAACGCCCTCCCAACCCCTGGACCAAAGGCTATAGCCCACCGCCTTGGTGATTATTTCACGCGCCGCGCCGCTAGGCATGTTCTCACACTTTAGTGTGCTTTCAACCGTAGCCTCCCACTGGGCACACGAGGACCCTCGAAAAGACTGCACTCCATTTCTCAAGACCAGAGCCCTCTAAACCCTCCCAACCCCGGGACCAAAGGCTATAGCCCACCGCCTGTGACTATTTCACGGCACAAGGCCATGGCATTTCTTGGCATTTTAGGTTAGGCTTGACCGTAGCTCCCACCGGGCACACTAGGACCCTTGAAAAGATCAGACCATTTTCAAGACCAGAGCCCCTAAACCCCTCCCCAACCCCCGCTGGATCAAAGCCTATAGCCCACCGCCTCGTGACTATTTCACGGCTGCGCTGGCTGGCATTTTTGCATTTTAGGCAGGCCTCGACCGTAGCCTCCCACCGGGCACACGAGGACCCTAAAAAGACTGTACCCATTTCTCGACGCCCAGAGCCCCGAACTCCCTCCCAACCTCAAGGACCAAAGGCTATAGCCCACCGTCTCAAGTGACTATTTCATACGCGTCATTGGCATTTTTGCCATTCTAGGGCAGCCTCGACTGTAGCCTCCCACCGGGCACACGAGGACCCTAAAAAGACTGTACCCATTTCTCGACGCCCAGAGCCCCGAACCCCTCCCCAACCTCCGCGACCAAAGGCTATAGCCCACCGCCTGCCGACTATTTCACGCTACATTGGCATGTCTTTCCATTTTAGTGTGCTTCGACCCTAGCCCCCCACCGGGCACACGAGAACCCTCGACAAGACTGTAACCCATTTCCAACCCACTGAGCCCCGAAACCTCCTCCCTATCCCCTGGACCAAAGGCTATAGCCCACCGGCCTCAAGTGACTATTTCCCACGCCGCGCTGGCCATTTTTGCCATTTTAGGCAGGTGTCTCGATCAGAGCCTCCCACTGGGCACCGTGAGAGACCCTAAAAGACTGTACCATTTCTCGACGCCCAGAGCCCCGAACGCCTCCCCAACCCTCATGACCAAATGCTATAGCCCACCGCCCTATGATTATTTCCCAGCTGCATTGGTATTTCTTGCCATTTTAGGTGCCTGACCGTAGCCTCCCACTGGGCACACGAGACCCTAAAAAGACTGTACCCATTTCTAACGCCTGAGCCCCGAAACCCCTCTCCAACCCTCATGGACCAAAGGCTATAGCCCACCGACTGACGATTATTTCACGCTGGCCACTGGCATTTTTGCCATTTTAGGGCAGGCCCTTGAACGTAGCTCTCCCATCAAGTACACGAGGACCCTCGAAAAGACAAGACTATTTTCGACGACTGTGAGCCCCTAAACCCTCCCCAACCCCTCATGACCAAAGGCTATAGCCCACCGGCCTCGTGATTATTTCACGCCAAGGCTGCTGGTATTTTTGCTATTTTAAGGCAGGCCTCACCGTAGCCTCCCATCAAGTACACGAGACCCTCGAAAAGGCTGTACCCATTTCCACGACTGTGAGCCTCCAAAACCCTCCCCAACCCCTCATGACTAAAGGCTATAGCCCACCGGCCTAAGAACTATTTCACGCTGCGCTACTGGCATTTCTTGTCATTTTAGGGCAGGCCTCTGATCAGCCTCCCACTGGGCACACGAGGACCCTCTAAAAGTCTGTACCGATTTCCGACGCCCAGAGCCCCCGAACGCCGCTCCCCAACCCCCGCGGGCAAAAGGCTATAGCCCACCGGTCTCGGCGACTATTTCACGTGCTGCGCCGATGGACATTTCTTGCCATGGTAGGGCAGGATTAAGCCCAGAGCCTCCCACTGGGCACACGAGGACCCTCAAGAGGCTTGTACCCATTTCCGACGACCGAGCCTCCAAACAACCTCCCAACCCCCGGACTAGGCTATAGCCCACCGCCCGGTGACTATTTCACGCTGTCATTGGGAATTTTTTGCCATTTTATGACAGGCCTCTGACCGTAGCTTCCCACTGGGCACACGAGGACCCTCGAAAAGACTGTACCCATTTCCGACGCCTGAGCCCCGAACGCCGCCTCCCAACCCTCATGGGACCAAAGGCTACAGCCCACCGCCCGGCGACTATTTCACGCGCTACGCCGCCGGGCATTTCTTAAAATTTTAGAGCAGTGCCTCGATCAGAGACTCTACTCGCACACGAGGACCCTCGAAAAGACTGTACAGATTTCTGATGCCCAGAGCCCCAGAACTTCCCTCCCCACCCCCCGCGGACCAAAGGCTATAGCGCCCCGGCCTCGGCAACAATTTCACCCCATGCGACGCATGGCATTACTTGCCATTTTCGGGAAGGATTATGACCGTAGCCTCCCACTGGCCACACGAGGACCTCGAAAAGACTGTACCAATTTCCACGCCCAGAGCCCCGAACTCCGCCTCCCAACCCTCATGGACCAAAGGGTATAGCCCACCTGCCTTGGCTAATATTTCACGCGCTGCACTGGCATTTCTTGCAATTTAGAGCAGGCCTCTGACCGTAGACTCCCACTGGGCACACGAGGACCCTCGAAAAGGCTGTACCTATTTCCGACGACTGAGCCTCCAAACACCTCCCAACCTCATGGACTAAAGGCTATAGCCCACCGCCTGAATTATTTCACGCGGCGCTGGGCATTTCTTGCCATTTTAGGCAGGCCTCTGACCGTAGCGTCCCACTGGGCACTCGAGGACCCTCAAAAAGATTGTACCGATTTCCGACGCCCAGAGCCCCGAACGCCGCCTCCCAACCTCATGACAAAGGCTATAGCCCACCGGTCTCGATTATTTCACGTGGCGCCGCTGGACATTTCTTGCCATTTTAGGGCAGGATTATGACCATAGCCTCCCACCGGGCACACGAGACCCTCAAGAGGCTGTACCCATTTCCACGCACTGAGCCTCAAACACCTCCCAACCCCCGGACTAAAGGCTATAGCCCACCGCCTCTGATTATTTCACGCGCATACTGGCATTTCTTGCCATTTTATGGCAGGCCTCTGACCGTAGCTTCCCACTGGGCACACGAGGACCTCGAAAAGATCCTACCATTTCCGACGCCCAGATCCCCGAACGCCGCCTCCCCAACCCCGCGACCAAAGGCTATAGCCCACCGGCCCCAGTGACTATTTCACGCGCTGCGCCGCCGGGCATTTCTTAACATTTTAGAGCAGGCCTCTGATCAGAGACTCACTGCACACGAGGACCCTCGAAAGACTGTACCCATTTCTGATGCCCAGAGCCCCGAACTTCCCTCCCAACCCCTCATGGACCAAAGGCTATAGCCCATGTGCCTCGGCTGACAATTTCACGCGATGCGCTGGGCATTTCTTGCCATTTTAGGGCAGGATAATGACCAGAGCCTCCCACGGGCACACGAGACCCTCGAAAAGACTCAGTACCACTTTCCGACGCCCAGAGCCCCCACCGCCTCCCAACCCTCGGACCAAAGGCTATAGCCCACCGCCTCGGCGACTTATTTCACGCGCTCCGCCACTGGCATTTCTTGCAATTTTAGAGCAGGCCTCGACCAGACTCCCACTCGGCACACGAGGACCCTCGAAAAGGCTGTACCTATTTATGACCAGAGCCTCAAACACCCTCCCAACCCCCGGGACTAAAGGCTATAGCCCACTGCCTGCAACTATTTCACGCTACAAGGCTGGCATTTCTTGTCATTTTAGGCAGGCCTCGACCGTAGCCTCCCACTGGGCACTCGAGACCTCAAAAGCTTGTACCGATTTCCGAGGCCCAGAGCCCCGAACGCCCCTCCCCAACCCCCGCGGACAAAAGGCTATAGCCCACCGGCCTCGGCGACTATTTCACGTGCTGCGCCGCTGGACATTTCTTGCGATTTTAGGGCAGGATTATGACCATAGCCTCCCACTGGGCACACGAGGACCATCGGCCTGTAGGAGCCCATTTCCGACGACGAGCCTCAAACACCCTCCCCAACCCCGGACTAAAGGCTATAGCCCACCGCCTGGTGACTATTTCACGCGCTGCGCACTGGCATTTCTTGCCATTTTATGGCAGGCCCTCGACCGTAGCTTCCCATCACACGAGGACCTCGAATTGACTGTACCCATTTCCGACGCCCAGAGCCCCCGAACCCCCTGCCCAACCCCCGAGGACCAAAGGCTACAGCCCACCGGCCTCGGCGACTATTTCGCGCTGCCGCCGCCAGGCATTTCTTAAATTTTAGAGCAGGCCTCTGATCAGACTCCCACTCGGCACACGAGGACCCTCGAAGATCAGACCCATTTCTGATGCCCAGAGCCCCAGAACTTCCCTCCCCAACCTCATGGGACCAAAGGCTATAGCCCATGTGCCTCGCTGACTATTTCACGCGATGCGCTGGGCATTTCTTGCCATTTTAGGGCAGGATAATGACCGTGAGGCTCCCACTGGGCACACGAGGACCCTCGAAAAGGCTGTATCTATTTCCACTACCAGATCCTCCGAAACCCCCTCCCCAACCCCCGCGGACCAAAAGCTATAGCCCAAAGGCCGCGCCGACAATTTTCACGCGATGCGCGCTGGGCATTTCTTGCCATTTTAGGCAGGATAATGACCGTAGCCTCCCATCGGGCACACGAGGACCCTCGAAAAGACTGTACCACCTCCGACGCCCAGAGCCCCGAACTCCGCCTCCCCAACCTCATGGACCAAAGGCTATAGCCCACCGCCTCGGCGATTATTTCACGCGCGCCACGGGCATTTCTTGTATTTTAGAGCAGGCCTCGATCAGACTCCCACTGGCACACGAGGACCCTCGAAAGGCTGTACCTATTTCACGACCGAGCCTCCAAACACCCTCCCAACCCCGGACTAAAGGCTATAGCCCACCGGCCTGAACTATTTCACGCTGCGCGCCGCTGGGCATTTCTTGCCATTTTAGGGCAGGCTCTGACCGTAGGCTCCCACCGGGTACACGAGACCTCAAAAGATCAGACTGATTTCCGACGCCTCAGAGCCCCGAACGCCGCCTCCCAACCCTCAAGGACCAAAGGGTATAGCCCACCGTCTCGGCGACTATTTCACGCGTTGCGCCGCTGTACATTTCTTGCCATTTTAGGCAGGATTATGACCGTAGCCTCCCACTTGGCACACGAGGACCCTCGAAAGACTGTACCCATTTCCCACGCACTGAGCCTCTCAAACACCCTCCCAACCCCTGACTAAAGGCTATAGCCCACCGCCTCGATGATTATTTCACGCTGCGCGCTTGGGCATTTCTTGCCATTTTATGGTAGGCCCTGACCGTAGCTTCCCACTGCACACGAGGACCTCGAAAGACTGTACCAATTTCCGACGCCCAGAGCCCCCGAACGCCGCTCCCCAACCCCCGCGAACCAAAGGCTACAGCCCACCGCCTCGGCTGATTATTTCACGCGCCCGCCGCTGGCATTTCTTGCAATTTTAGAGCAGGCCTCGACCAGACTCCCACTGGGCACACGAGGACCCTCGAATGCTAAATTGTACCCGACGACCAGAGCCTCCAAACACCCTCCCCAACCTCATGGACTAAAGGCTATAGCCCACCGGCCTCGGCAACTATTTCACGCGCTGGCTGGGCATTTCTTGTCATTTTAGGGCAGGCCTCTGACCGTAGCCTCCCACTGGGCACTCGAGGACCCTCAAAAAGATTGTACCGATTTCCGACGCCCAGAGCCCCCGAACGCCGCTCCCCAACCCCCGCGGACAAAAGGCTATAGCCCACCGGTCTCGGCGACTATTTCACGTGCTGCGCCGCTGGACATTTCTTGCCATTTTAGGGCAGGATTATGACCATAGCCTCCCACTGGGCACACGAGGACCCTCGAAGAGGCTGTACCCATTTCCGACGACCAGAGCCTCTGAAACACCCTCCCCAACCCCCCGGACTAAAGGCTATAGCCCACCGGCCTCGGTGACTATTTCACGCGCTGCGCCGCTGGGCATTTCTTGCCATTTTATGGCAGGCCTCTGACCGTAGCTTCCCACTGGGCACACGAGGACCCTCGAAAAGACTGTACCCATTTCCGACGCCCAGAGCCCCCGAACGCCGCTCCCCAACCCCCGCGGACCAAAGGCTACAGCCCACCGGCCTCGGCGACTATTTCACGCGCTGCGCCGCCAGGCATTTCTTAAAATTTTAGAGCAGGCCTCTGACCGTAGACTCCTACTCGGCACACGAGGACCCTCGAAAAGACTGTACCCATTTCTGATGCCCAGAGCCCCAGAACTTCCCTCCCCAACCCCCGCGGACCAAAGGCTATAGCCCACAGGCCTCGCCGACAATTTCACGCGATACTGGGCATTTCTTGCCATTTTAGGGCAGGATAATGACCGTAGCCTCCCACTGGGCACACGAGGACCTCGAAAAGGCTGTACCTATTTCACACAGAGCCTCCCAAACACCTCCTCCCAACCTCGGACCAAAGGCTATAGCCCATAGGCCTCGCCGACAATTTCACGCGATGCGCCGCTGGGCATTTCTTGCCATTTTTGCGCAGGATAATGACCGTAGCCTCCCACTGGGCACACGAGGACCCTCAAAAAGACTGTACCAATTTCCGACGCCCAGAGCCCCCGAACGCCGCTCCCCAACCCCCGCGGACCAAAGGCTATAGCCCACCGGCCTCGGCGACTATTTCACGCGCTGCGCTGCCGGGCATTTCTTGAAATTTTAGAGCAGGCCTCTGACCGTAGACTCCCACTGGGCACACGAGGACCCTCGAAAAGGCTGTACCTATTTCCGACGACCAGAGCCTCCGAAACACCCTCCCCAACCCCCGCGGACCAAAGGCAATAGCCCATAGGCCTCGCCGACAATTTCACGCGATGCGCCGCTGGGCATTTCTTGCCATTTTAGGGCAGGATAATGACCGTAGCCTCCCACTGGGCACACGAGGACCCTCAAAAAGACTGTACCAATTTCCGACGCCCAGAGCCCCCGAACGCCGCTCCCCAACCCCCGCGGACCAAAGGCTATAGCCCACCGGCCTCGGCGACTATTTCACGCGCTGCGCCGCCGGGCATTTCTTGCAATTTTAGAGCAGGCCTCTGACCGTAGACTCCCACTGGGCACACGAGGACCCTCGAAAAGGCTGTACCTATTTCCGACGACCAGAGCCTCCGAAACACCCTCCCCAACCCCCGCGGACTAAAGGCTATAGCCCACCGGCCTCGGCAACTATTTCACGCGCTGCGCCGCTGGGCATTTCTTGCCATTTTAGGGCAGGCCTCTGACCGTAGCCTCCCACTGGGCACACGAGGACCCTCAAAAAGACTGTACCGATTTCCGACGCCCAGAGCCCCTGAACGCCGCTCCCCAACCCCCGCGGACCAAAGGGTATAGCCCACCGGTCTCGGCGACTATTTCACGTGCTGCGCCGCTGTACATTTCTTGCCATTTTAGGGCAGGATTATGACCGTAGCCTCCCACTTGGCACACGAGGACCCTCGAAAAGGCTGTACCCATTTCCGACGACCAGAGCCTCCGAAACACCCTCCCCAACCCCCGCGGACTAAAGCCTATAGCCCACCGGCCTCGGCAACTATTTCACGCGCTGCGCCACTGGGCATTTCTTGTCATTTTAGGGCAGGCCTCTGACCGTAGCCTCCCACTGGGCAAACGAGGACCCTCAAAAAGACTGTACCAATTTCCGACGCCCAGAGCCCCCGAACGCCGCTTCCCAACCCCCGCGGACCAAAGGCTATAGCCCACCGGTGTCGGCGACTATTTCACGTGCTGCGCCGCTGGACATTTCTTGCCATTTTACGGCATGATTATGACCGTAGCCTCCCACACACGAGGACCTCGAAAAGGCTGTACACATTTCCGACGCCCGTGAGCCTCCAAAACACCTCCCCAACCCCTCAAGGGACCAAAGGCTATAGCCCACCGCCTTGACTATTTCACGCCCTGCGCCGCTGGGCATTTCTTGCCATTTTAGGGCGGGCCTCTGACCGTAGCCTCCCACTGGGCACACGAGGACCCTCAAAAAGACTGTACCGATTTCCGACGCCCAGAGCCCCCGAACGCCGCTCCCCAACCCCCGCGGACCAAAGGCTATAGCCCACCGGTCTCGGCGACTATTTCACGTGCTGCGCCGCTGGACATTTCTTGCCATTTTAGGGCAGGATTATGACCATAGCCTCCCACTGGGCACACGAGGACCCTCGAAGAGGCTGTACCCATTTCCGAGGACCAGAGCCTCCGAAACACCCTCCCCAACCCCCCGGACTAAAGGCTATAGCCCACCGGCCTCGGTGACTATTTCACGCGATGCGCCGCTGGGCATTTCTTGCCATTTTATGGCAGGCCTCTGACCGTAGCTTCCCACTGGGCACACGAGGACCCTCGAAAAGACTGTACCCATTTCCGACGCCCAGAGCCCCCGAACGCCGCTCCCCAACCCCCGCGGACCAAAGGCTATAGCCCACCGGTCTCGGCGACTATTTCACGTGCTGCGCCGCTGGACATTTCTTGCCATTTTATGGCAGGATTATGACCGTAGCCTCCCACTGGGCACACGAGGACCCTCAAAAAGACTGTACCAATTTCCGACGCCCAGAGCCCCCGAACGCCGCTTCCTAACCCCCGCGGACCAAAGGCTATAGCCCACCGGTGTCGGCGACGATTTCCCGAGCTGCGCTGGACATTTCTTGCCATTTTAGGGCATGATTATGACCGTAGCCTCCCACTGGGCACACGAGGACCCTCGAAAAGGCTGTACACATTTCCGATGCCCAGAGCCCCAGAACTTCCCTCCCCAACCCCCGCGGACCAAAGGCTATAGCCCACCGGCCTCATGACTATTTCACGCTACAAGGCTGGCATTTCTTGCTATTTTAGGGCAGGCCTCTGACCGTAGCCTCCCACTGGGCACACGAGGACCCTCAAAAAGAATATACCCATTTCAGACGCCCAGATCCCCCGAACGCCGCTCCCCAACCCCCGCGGACCAAAGGCTATAGCCCACCGGCCTCATGACTTATTTCACGCTGCGCCACTGGCATTTCTTGCAATTTTAGAGCAGGCCTCTGACCGTAGACTCCCACTGGCACACGAGGACCTCGAAAGACTGTACACATTTCCGACGACTCAGAGCCCCTAAACCCCTCCCCAACCCCTCATGGACCAAAGGCTATAGCCCACCGCCTCGGCGATTATTTCACGCCAAGCGCCATTGGACATTACTTGCCATTTTAGGCAGGCCTCGTAGTCTCCCACTGGGCACACGAGGACCCTCAAAAGACAGACCCATTTCAGACGCCCAGAGCCCCGAGCGCCTCCCCAACCCCGCACTAAAGGCTATAGCCCACCGCCTGACTATTTCACGCTGCCTCACTGACATTTCTTGCCATTTTAGGGCAGGCTTCTGACCTTAGCCTCCCACTGGGCACACGAGGACCCTCAAAAAGACTGTACCCATTTCCGACGCCCAGAGCCCCCGAACGCCCCTCCCCAACCCCCGCGGACCAAAGGCTATAGCCTACCGGTCTCGGCGACTATTTCACGTGCTGCGCCGCTGGACATTTCTTGCCATTTTAGGGCAGGCTTCTGACCGTAGCCTCCCATTGGGCACACGAGGACCCTCATAAAGACTGTACCCATTTCAGACGCCCAGAGCCCCCGAACGCCGCTCCCCAACCCCCGCGGACCAAAGGCTATAGCCCACCGGCCTCGGCGACTATTTCACGCGCTGCGCCGCCGGGCATGTCTTGCCATTTTAGTGCAGGCTTCTGACCGTAGCCTCCCACTGGGAACACGAGGACCCTCGAAAAGACTGTACACATTTCCGACGACCAGAGCCCCCGAAACCACCTCCCCAACCCCCGCGGACCAAAGGCTATAGCCCACCGGCCTCGGCGACTGTTTCACGCGCTGCGCCGCTGGGCATTTCTTGCCATTTTAGGGCAGGCTTCTGACCGTAGCCTCCCATTGGGCACACGAGGACCCTCATAAAGACTGTACCCATTTCAGACGCCCAGAGCCCCCGAACGCCGCTCCCCAACCCCCGCGGACCAAAGGCTATAGCCCACCGGCCTCGGCGACTATTTCACGCGCTGCGCCGCCGGGCATGTCTTGCCATTTTAGTGCAGGCTTCTGACCGTAGCCTCCCACTGGGCACACGAGGACCCTCGAAAAGACTGTACACATTTCCGACGACCAGAGCCCCCGAACCCCCCTGCCCAACCCCCGCGGACCAAAGGCTATAGCCCACCGGCCTCGGCGACTATTTCACGCTGGCACTGGCATTTCTATTATTTAAGGTGCTTCTGACCGTAGCCTCCCACGGGGACACGAGGACCCTTGAAAAGACTCAGTACCCATTTTCACGACCGAGCCCTCGAACCCCTGCCCAACCCTCATGGACGAAAGGCTATAGCCCACCGCCTCGGACTATTTCACACTCAAGGCATTTCTTGCCATTTTAGGCAGGCTTGACCGTAGCCTCCCACCGGGCACACAAGACCCTCGAAAAGATCACATTTCCGACGACCGTGAGCCCTCGAACCCCCTATCCAACCCCTCATGGACCAAAGGCTATAGCCCACCGGCCCCATGATTATTTCACGCAGCTGCGCCAGGCATTTCTTAAAATTTTAGAGCAGTGCCTCGATCAGAGACTCCTACTCGCACACGAGGACCCTCAAAAGACTGTACCCATTTCGATGCCCAGAGCCCCAGAACTTCCTCCCAACCTCATGGACCAAAGGCTATAGCCCATGTGCCTCGCCGACAATTTCACGCGATGCGCCACTGGCATTTCTTGCCATTTTAGGGCATGTGCCTGACCGTAGCCTCCCACCTGGGCACACGAGGACCTCAAAAGACTGCACTGATTTCCGACGCCTGAGTCCCCGAACGCCGCCCTCACCCCTCATGGACCAAAGGCTATAGCCCACCGGTCTGGCGACTATTTCACGTGTCACCGCTGACATTTCTTGCCATTTTAGGGATTATGACCGTCGCCTCCCACGCGTCACACGAGGAACCTTGAAAAGGCTGGACCACTTTCAGACGACCCGAGCCTCCGAAACACCATCCCCCACGCCCGCGGACTAAAGGCTATAGCCCCCCGGCCTCGGTGACTATTTCACGTGCCGGCTGGTCATTTCTTGCCATTTTATGGCAGGCCTCTCTCTGTAGCCTCCCATCGGCACACGAAAGACTGTACCCATTTCCGACGCCCAGAGCCCCGAACTCCTGTTGTGCAAATTTTATTGAACTCGCAAGTTTAATCTATCAGAATAGATCAACGGTGACGAGTGTCGATCCCACGAGGTGGATTTTAATTGTGTAGAATTAATTTTCTTTGATGGATGGTTGGATTTGTGGTGAAATTAATTTAAATTGTGCTAGAAATTAAATTGGAAATGGCAGGAATAACTTAAACGAAACTATCAAATAAAGCACTTGGGTATCCTGGACCGCATCAACATGCTCCATGGGCTAAATATTTCTTATTAATACTAATTAAACTGAGGGGATTCCACACCTCATGAACCACGCCAAATAAGTACGGTGTTATGTTTATCGTACAAATAATAATAACCTTGTACTAGGTGCCTATTAACCGGCAACTGTATGTATCTAGACAAGACTATTACTATTTGTCGACGAAAAGTCAAAACAACCACAAATATTAGAGGGGAAGAGAAAATAAATTTACCAAATAAAGCCCATGGAACATGTTGAGACTTCACCTTCAACCCAAGCTTAAAAGAAAATTAGCTACTCATTTTTAAACTAGGGGTAAAATGGGAATTTATTAAAATACATAGAAAATACAAGAAAGAGAAGGAATTACAGAAATCTAAGCTTACAAATGAATTCAGGGATATCAACTTAGGGGGGGGGAAGCCCCTTTTTATAGGTACATTGAGTGAATCATGACCATCGGATTAAAAAATTGACGCCGTCAGATTGCGCTACGTCATCACAATCAACAACCACTATTTGAACAAGAATACTATTTGCACAGCTCACACGGTTTGACCACTATTTCAAGAATACTATTTGCACAGCTCACACTGTTGACCACTATTTGCACAAGAAACCGTTTTTGCACAGTAATACTATTTGTACAGTATCATGAACAGTATTATACGTATGAATAGTACCGTATATGTGAACAGGGACATTTTTCCTTTTATGCTCCTCCTAAGGTTTTCGACCGTCCTGAGTTCAAATGTGATGTCTGCTTTGTTCGATCACCTGCTCATTGTGAAACAATCGTGATACCCTAAAATACATAAAATAACTAATTATAATGAAACACACGAAAATAAATAACAAAATACTTAAATAAAAAAAAATAGCAATGGTAGTGAGACTGAAGTGTAAATGACGATTTTCTCCTTTATAAATATACACTTTCTAACACTCAACACACTTCAATCAAATTTTATTGCTAGTCCCTAGCAAATAAAGCAAGATAAAATTCAAAACCTTTTTTTTTTTTTTTTTTTTTTTAAACCCACGTTTTTATTCAATCGATTAATGATAAGAATCAAAGAAAAGTACAAGTATTATCTCCGCCTAAAGAAATATCACAACCACATCAACAATCCACATGCATCACCAAAGAGACTATAGTAATCGTGCCACTTTCAAGAATAACATGTCAAACCCCAAAATCTCACCAAGAGTAGTGACACTCTCACAAAGAAATTAAACCCAATAAAAATTGTCACTACAATGAATGGTGAATTGAGAGAAAATAATATAGAAATACCACACACTCTCACCAAGATGAAAGAAATATGCCCACAGCTTAGAAATAATACGACCTCAAATAAATTACTAGTCAACCCAATTTATTCTTTTTTTTTTTTTAATGCATCACTACATCTTAATAGCCCATATAACTAGCTTTCACTTCAGACTATAGTTTTCTAAAATCAAGAAGGACTTTTATTAGGACGTAACGTAGGCTAGGGACATGGCTTAACAAAGAAAGGAAAATAGGGAAACAAAATATATATATGTTTGAGAAAAGTTCAAGAACTTTTGAAAATTACAAGATGCATTTCGCTTATTTATTGCTATTGTATATCTTTTTTTTTTTCTTTTTTTTCTTTTTTTTGAATGTTTTTTGAATTTTTTTTTATGGCACAACTTTGTTGAACAAAATAATTATTTATCCTTTTTCTCAAACATTAATCGGTGATGGAACTTGTATTATATCGGGTAATACTCCAAATTGGTGTGGGTCAGGATGATAAGTTAATAAATAAAAATTTTTTTTTTTTTTTTTTTTTTGGCTCAAAATGGCTAACTATGGATATTTTACGTAGGATGGCTGAAAGGCTCAAACGGATCAAAATGGCCTTCATCGCCTCTCTTAGAGCTCTAAATAATCTTCCATATCTATCTACTAGTGTGGCCTACGCAAAGAACACACATTTTTTTTTTTTTTAAAGGGTTGACTTAAAGGAAATCTAGAGATCATGTATAAAATAATAAACTGCTAAGCTGCATGAATAATGGGCAAAAAGGGTTACTCTCCAAGAAAAATTAATAGGCTCAAAAACTCACTTGGAATTTATTTTGACATATGCATTCCTTCAAGCAACTCATATTTGTCCCCAACATCAACATATAGAATAGCAAACATGGTGTAACATCACTCAAGACCAAAGATAATACAAATACTAAAATTTAAAAGTCATCATATCATCCAATATCAAAAACTCACACAAAATTACCAAATTTTTTTTAACGAAATTCTACCCCCCAACCTATTCTAAACATAAAAGAAAATATACATGCAGAAAAGTTAAAGAAAAATATCTAAATTTTTTTTTTTTTTAAGAAGATGCGTTTCTAGAGTCACTACACTCCATATTCAGCCATCTTCGACTCAAAAACGTGAAAATGTATATTTATAAAGGAGAAGTCAAAAAGAAAAGTTAGGAAAAACATAATAATAATTTTTATTTTTTTTTTTTACTAAGAAGATGCGTTTCTAGAGTAACTACACTCCATATTCAGCCATCTTCTATTCAAAATGGTTAGTTCTACAACAAAAAATTAGTAAAAACTTAACCAATATTCCACAATTGTCAACTATTCCCTCCCCCCAACCTGAATGAAACATTGTCCTCAATGTTTGAAAGGAAAGAAGTAGAGTTTAGAAGACATCACCTGGGTAGTGCAACATGTAAGAAAATATTTACAACGGAGAGTTAAATCTAATTTGTACTTCATCATGTTATCGTTACCATCATTATTTGAACATTCCAACACAACGTCCTGGATCCGCCTCTCATTGATAAGTTGTAATGCATCAAGTAGCTCATTAGCAGATGTGCACAAATAAAGACTTTTTAATCGAGGAAGGAACGAAATAGTTTTATTGCATGGTTAAGAACATAAAGCCATCATAAAAATTATTGACATTTAACAAACCGATGGGTTTCGTGGATGTTCAACGGGCCCAAGATGCTAATGTGATTAGTGCCTCTAGAGTTGCAAGATCTCCTGAAGAAAATAAAAGCATCAAGATGATTTAACATTTCAATTATTCTTTCCTCGTGCAACCGACGACTAACTCTTCTCCAGCTTGACGAGTTAGACAAACAGCCCAAAGGTTTTAGGATTGTTGGGATGATGCCCAACACTTGGCTCCTCCTCGACATAAGCCTTCCGAGACCATTTTCGATAACCCCACACCTCCTCCATACACCAAGTGCGCTTTTCTCTCGCTATTCTTCTAATTAAGATCTATGGTCGCCTCAACGAACTCTTTATGTTTGCCATAGTTAAATCCAGAGAGCACACAAATGTTCTCGAATTGTTCACGGGAGTAGCCGCCATTAGGATATCGTCAAAACAACTTGTGAGTACACAACAACAAAATTATATTTAAGAATCCTCAGACAACGGTCACACCGTGTATGAGGCATTATGTCAATGTCAATTAACACTAAGGCACATGGCTCGAGAGTCAAAAAGAAAACAAGAAAAGGAAAAAGAAAACAATGATAACAAAAATTATTACAGTAATAATGCGAATGGTAAACAACAAAGGAAATAAAACAACAAGAAAGTAAAAGGATATTCACAGGTAGCTATGACTGGCTCACATCTTCCTCCTCGGTTTTATCAGAACGGTCGAACGCCTTCATGGGTCGAGGATAGCTTCCCATCCGCTTACAAACCGCAAACAGTGGTCGCTTATAGTCGATTCTTTAGATCAGATCGCACGCTCTTTCTCGAATAATGGCCATAATCGAGAATTGTTTTGTACGTATCCACCGGGATGCGTTTAAAAGACAAAAGGATATTATCCAATGACTTTATTCAAGCCATCCCTAATGAATTTAATCTTATCTTCCCTGTTATCGACACCATTCCTAAAGAACATGGTTTTATCATATCGCTCGCACACTTATGACAAGCAACAGAAAGTCTTTTAGCTCGCTTTCTCGCATAATTTCCTTTACCACAACCAGGCATGTATGCAATAAATTTAGAGGTAACTCACCCGCCAAACGATTTTGGCTCGATTAACCAATGATGTCAGTATACCATTCTTCATAAGCAATCGCATGCTGCTCGGATCGGGCTTTATAGATTGAAAGAGTGCATTCCGAGGAAGCGAAGGTAATCGCCAGAAGCTCCGCTAAAATCTCATCTCGCTCCATGCCTTCGCCTCGTAATATCGCTTATCGCGGAAATCAAGTAACCGACTTGATTGTCACTTGAGTAATCATATCCGCCTTCACCGGGTGACAAACTTAAACACACAAAGCAAACTAAAACACACAAACAGTAAAAATAAATTAAAACACACAAAGCAAATTAAAATCGCCCTCTTATCGAATTACCTTAAGCTCCAATTCCGCATCAAAATTCCATCCTCTATTTCGTGAGTTGTCTTTCTAGATCTTTAACGTGGAATAATCAAGGCTGTAGATCCCGATGATGAAATTTACAAAATCGATTCCGCTTTCTCGAGATGAGTTCGATACGTCAAGTGCTAATCATGTACAAGAGGTACCGCCTCATGATTAAAATGATAAGAGAAAACTATAATGATTAAACAAACACACTTAAACAAAAATAATTTCAATCAAAGAAAAAGAATAATCAAAAGAAAGAAAAGAATCAAATCAAATTACCGAAAAGAAAAGAAAACCTCAATTTAAACTGTGGGTCACCAGATTTATTTCACTCTCCTCCATGGTTGGTATTCTAGATATGGCTTTAATCTTTGACCATTAACTTTAAAAGTAACGCCTGCTCTTCGATCCTTAATTTCAATCGCCCCATGTGGAAAAACAAGTGAACAACAAACGGGCCGCACTATCTGGAACGTAACTTACCGGAAATAAAAAGTAGAATTGAATAAAAGTACTTTCCTGACCGGAGGAAAGATTTTCTCATAATTTGCTTTGTCGGAAAGACTTTCATTCGTGTTGTAAATCTTGGCATTTTCATACGCCATTGCGAATTTCTTCAAGTTCCGCCATTGTAATCTTCTTTCCGAGCCACCACGATGTCAAAATTGAATTTCTTGATGGCCCAAGACGCACGATGCTCGAGTTCCACAGTAGGTGGCATGCTTTTCCATACACCAGCCTGTAGGGTGACATCCCAATTGAGTTTTGAAAGTCGCTCTATATGCCCATAATGCATCATCGAGTCGCAACGACCAATCTTTCCGGCTTGCCTCACCGCCTTTTCTAAAATGTGTTTTATTTCATCGAGATCTCAACTTGGCCACCGGGTTTGTGGATGATATGGGTTGCCACTTTATGAGTGATGGAGTACTTTGTCAAAAGTGCTCATGATTTATTGCAAAAGTGGGCACCACCATCACCGATAATTGCTCGAGGAAATCCAAAGCCGGAAACAATGTTGCTTTTCAAAAATCTTATCACTACTTTGTGATCGCTGGTCCCACACGGAATTGTTTCTACCCATTTCAAACATAGTCAACACCAACCAATATGTATCGATGGCCAAAGATGGAGTGAAAGGGTCCCATGAAATCGACAATTTACATCAAAATTTCAACCACTAAATTGATTTAGTGGCATCATATTTCTTCGTGTTATGCTCCCCATTCGTTGACACCTATCACATGAAGAACAAAATGTGTAAGCATCTCAAATATAGTTGGCCAATAGAAACCACATTGTAAAATTTTGTAGTCGTTTTCTTAGTAATCAAGTGGCCTCCACAAGCTTTGTTCATGCAGAACGAAAGAATGTTTTGAAATTCATTCTCCGGGACACATCGTCGAACAATTTGATCTGCACAATATTTGAATAGATATGATCATCCCAAAAGAAATTCTTTATTTCGAAAGAATTTGGCCTTGTCCTCGCTTAGTCCAATGCTCCGAAGTTGACTCAGAACAAGATAATTAACAATATCAAGATACCATGGTACTACTTCCACACTCATTAATTGTTCATCCGAAATGACTCATTCAAGGGTAATGGTTCTATAGTTGTGTCAAAATGGAGACGAGAAAGATGGTCACCACAACATTTTCCTCGCTCCTTTCTTATCCTTGATTTCTAAGTCAAATTCGCAAAAGTAACACCCAAATCTAATTAGTCTAGCTTTTCAGATCTTCTTTGTGGTAAGATATTTAAGAGCAGCATGATCTGTGAATATAATTATTTTACAACCAATGAGATAAGATCGAAATTTCTCTAATGCAAACACTACAGCTAGCATTTCTTTTTCAGTGGTTGAATAATTCAATTGTGCATCATTCAATGTCATACTAGCATAGTAAATCACATGGGGAACTCGATCAACTCTTTGTCCTAATACTGCTCCTACTGCATAATCAGATGCATCACACATAAGCTCAAAAGGTAAATTCCAATTTGGGGGCTTAATGATGGGTGATGTTGTCAACAACTGCTTTAATTTTCAAATGCCACAAGACATGAATCATCAAAGACAAAAGATACATCCTTAGCAAGTAGATTGCATAAGGGTCTAGAAACTTTGCTAAAATCTTTAATGAAACGTCTATAAAACCAAAGATGCCCAAGGAAAGATCTTCGACTGCTTTGTGGAGGAAGATTAGAAATGAGATCCACCTTGGCTTTATCAACCTCAATACCTTTGCTTGAAATGATGTGACCGAGAACAATACCTTGTTTTACCATAAAATGGCATTTTTCCCAATTCAAGACTAAATTCTTCTCGATACATCTCTCAGTAACTAGTGTTAGATGATGTAAACATTGATCAAACGAATCACCAAAAATGTAAAAGTCATCCATAAAGACCTCAAGGAATCGCTCAACCATATCGTAAAAATACTCAACATGCATCGTTGAAATGTAGCAGTGCATTACATAATCCAAATGGCATTCTCCTATATGTAAAAGTACCAAAAGCGGCAAGTGAAGTAGTCTTCTTGATCTTTGCATGAATCGATTATATCCCCGAGTAGCCATCTGTAAAGCAATAAAATTCATGACCGCTAATCTATCAAGCATTTGATCGATAAACGGTAAAGGAAATGGTCTTTACGGTAATGTAATTCAACTTCCTATAATCAATGCATACACGCCATCCCGTAGTTACTCTAGTGGCACTAATTCATTATTAGCATTGGTAACCATCATGACTCGACTTTTAGAACAACTTGCACAGAGTGACCCATGAACCATCGAAACGGGGTAAATAACACCGTGATCTAATAGCTTAAGGACTTCATAACAACTTCTTTCATGTTGTGATTTAATCGACGTTGCATTTCCAGTAGGTCTAGCATTTTCATCAAGGTGAATGTAATGCATGCGCCCATCGGGTTTATACCTTTTATGTCTGCATGGTCCATCCTAATGCTCCTTTATGCTCTTTAAAACATCCAACAACTTACCTTTTGTTCGCCATCGAGGGAGGAAGAGATGATTATCGGCAAAGTGCTTTTTCTCCCAAGAATGCGTATTCCAAAGTGTTGGGTAATGGCTTGAGCTCGAGTTTTGGTGGTGATTCTGATGATGGGTTGAGTTTTTTCTCTGATGGCACTAGTTGTTCAGCTCTTGACTTCCATTTATTTGTGTCCATGGATGGTGCTGAGTCAAGCAGGGCATTGACCTCATCGATTGATCTGTCAATATCAAAATCCAAACCAAAGTGAGTTAAACATGTTTGCAAAGGGTCATCACTAAGGTTTGAAAGAAAATTATTATCAACTAATGCTTCTATTAAATCCACATCAACAATTCCATCATCCACATTGTGAGGTTGTTTGGCAATGTTGAAAATATTGAGCTCCATGGTCATATTGCCAAAGGACAACTGCATATTTCCGGGCCCGCATTGATGCGAGCATCGGTTGCCAAGAAAGGTCGGCCTAGGATAACGGGATGTGCTTCTGAACTCAGCATCGTTGAGTGTCAATTACAATGAAATCAACAGAAAATAAAACTTGTTCACCTGAATAAGCACGCCCTCCACAATACCACGAGGGATTTTCGTGGACCGACCGCAAGTCAGAAACACCACCTGAGTTGGGTGTAATTCTCCCACCCAAGTTTTATAAATACATGCAATAAGGCAACAGATTTACACTAGCTCCTAAATCCAACAAAGCATTCTCAATCGTGGTTCCCTATACTACAAGAGATAGTGGGAGCTCGGATCTTTGCATTTTAGAGGTATTTTATGTTGGAGTATAGAACTAACATTTTCTGTTAAAAGGCCTTTTTCAACATGAATATTTCTTTTTAGAAAGGTCTTTAAGAAACTTGGCATATGATGGCACTTGTTTTATAGCTTCAAGCAAAGGATGTTAACACTTACTGCTTCAAGATTTCAAAAATCTCACCTGTGGATTTTCCTTGTTCCCTTTAGCTAACCTCCGAGGAAATGGAGCTTAGAACATATTCTCGGGTTGGTTTCTCTTCTCCTTTGGTGATGAATCCTCAACATTCACAGTGTACAACTGAAAGCTGATTTTGGCATCTCCACTTTGTTATCGACTTCTTTCCCTTTTCGCAAGGTCATCACCGCTTTGACCTCCATGATGTTGGTGAACTCGAACTTGCTTCATTCATCGCTTTAGGTTAGTGCAATCGTTGACTTGGGAATTTACCTTCTCAACGGTCATTGCCAAGGTTCGAATCAAGAAGCAAGTTGTCCCACCATTTTCTCGAGGCTCAAACTGATTGAGCTGAGTCAAGCCCGCCTCAACTCATTTCTCGCAATTCATCAACGGTGCGGTTCTCACCGCTCGATTCTAGAATGAGTAGAATTCTTGAAATTGGAATGTATCCTCCCATGGTCCGGGTTGAGAGTGGTTTGGGTTTTGATTGTATGGGTCTAAATAGTGGCTGAAGCTTGAGAAATTTGAGGATTCGCATTTGGTTGAATCTGGAGGTGGAGTCCGGTCCATTTTGTTGGAACTCGAGACCATGAAAATTGGGGTGGTCTCTCCATCCGTGATTATATGTGTTGGAGTAAGGATTGTAGGTTGATGGTTTTCTCATGATTCCTATGGCATTGGCTTGATCCGAATACGAGTCATGGTCATGTGGCTCGTTGATTTGGCGCTCAACGATGCTATTTGTCGAGAAAGACCTTCGATTATTGCTTTGACTTCCTTGATTTCTCGAGCTTGACTCACCAATGTTAACCTCATTCACCCCTTAATTCTCCCGGTATTCCCGAGTGATCGACTACGCTTGTTGGGAATTATCTCGATTGGCGCCTAAGAATTCCCAAATCAAGCACTTTTTGACATAAGCTCTCCTCCACTCGGTCGCCATTAGCCATTCTTGCACATGTGGCAATAATCCTCCAAAAGTATTGGCATTGGTGCCATTTCGTACTCCATGATGTGGACACTTCAAGAGTAGCCCATTGAATCGCTCCCATGCTTCCAAAAATTGCTCGTCGTCTCTTTGGGTAAATTCTGAAATTTCCCTGCGAATAGCATTGGTTTTATGAACTGGGAAATATTTATTTAAAAATTTTGTTACCATTTGTTCCCATGATGTAATGCTATTAGCAGGCAATGTATTGAACCATGAACGAGCTCTATCCTTTAAAGAAAATGGGAATAATCTGAGTTTAACATCATCATCTGAAAAATTCTCATATTTAAAAGTCTGACAGATAGCATGGAAATCATTCAGATGATTATATGGGTCCTCATTTTCTAGGCCATAAAATGTTGGGAGACAATTTAGCACACTAGGTTTTAATTCAAAACTCCTAGCAGCTACATTTGGATACCTTATGCATGATGTGCTCAAATTCGCTAAAGGACTGAAATAATCCTTAAATGGCCTCTCCTGTGGTTCTGGTTGTTGATTTTGCAAATCCATGTCAATTTTATTTTTAAAAGAAATGTATTTTTGTGTGCGAAGTGTTTTTTCAAGTTCAAGGTCTAAAGGCTCAAGATTAGGTGATAATGACCTTCGACCACGCATACAAAGAACAAAATAAATGAAAATAAAACAAATAAAAATAAACAGGAGGGAGAAATTTCGATACTAACCTTGTGACGTTGTTACAATCTTAATATGAAAATACACTCAATTGCTATAAGAAAAAGAAATTACGTGAAACAAATATTACTAAAATTAAAATAAATAACAGAGAAAGATTACAAGATAAATTAAAAAAAAAAAAATACAAGAAAGATTACAAGATAAATTAAAAAAAAATACAAGAAAACAACTAAAAATAAAACAAATAATAAATAAATAAATAAATATATATATATATATATATAAACTAATTCTACAAATTAAAATACTTACCTCCCCGGCAACGGCGCCAAAAACTTGTTGTGCAAATTTTATTGAACTCGCAAGCGCACGAATCTATTGTAGAATAGATCAATGGTGACGAGTGTCGATCCCACGAGGAGGTGGATTTTAATTGTGTGTAGAATTAATTTTCTTTAGATGAGTGGTTAGATTTGTGGTGAAATTAATTTAAATTGTGCTAGAAATTAAATTGGAATGACAGGAATAACTTAAACGAAATCTATTGAAATAAAGCACTTGGGTATCAGGATCTGCATCAACATGCTCCATGGGCTAAATATTTCTTATTAATACCAATTAAATCATGAGGGGGGATTCCACACCTCATGAACCACGCTCAAATAAGTATGGTGCTAAGGGCTTATCGTGCCAAATAATAATAACCTTGTACTAGTGCCGGTTAACTGTATGATCTAGACAAGACTATTATTATTTGTCGACGAAAAGTCAAAACAACCACAAATATTAGAGGGGAATAGAAAATAAATTTACCAAATAAAGCCCATGGAACATGTTGAGACTTCACCTTCAACCCAAGCTTAAAAGAAAATTAGCTACTCATTTTAAAATACATAAAATAACTAATTATAATGAGACACACGTAATTAAATAACAAAATACTTAAATAAATAAAAATAGCAATGTTAGTGAGACATGAAGTGTAAAATGACGATTTTCTCCTTTATAAATATACACTTTCTAACACTCAACACTCCCCTCCCCAACCCCCGCCGACTATTATAGCACTGCCATGACTATTTCACCACTATGCATTTCTTACCATTTTGCTCAACTTAGCCTCCCAGCACAAGGCACACGAGACCCTCAAATGACAAGCCATTTCCCGACGCCCAGAGCCCCGAACTACCCTCCCAACCCCCCGACCAAAGGTTATAGCCCACCGGCCTCGCCGACTATTTCACGCTACCCAGGCATTTTGCCATTTTACAAAGTAATTTAGCCTCCCACTCACACGAGGACAAAAGGCTGTACTCTATTTCATGCCCGAACCCCTAACCCCCCCCCCCAACCCCTCGGACCAAAGGCTATAGCCCACCGGCCTCGCGACTTATTTCACGTCGCGCTGCTGGACATTTCTTGCCATTTTAGGCCATGATTATGACCGTAGCCTCCCACTGGGCACACGAGGATCCTCGAAAAGGCTGTACCCATTTCCGACGTCCAGAGCCTCCGAAACACCCTCCCCAACCCCCGCGGACCAAAGGCTATAGCCCACCGGCCTCGGTGACTATTTCACGCACCGCGCCGCCGGGCATTTCTTGCAATTTTAGAGCAGGCCTCTGATCGTAGACTCCCACTGGGCGCACGAAAACCCTCGAAAAGACTGTACCCATTTCGGATGCCCGAACCCGAACGCCCCTCCCAACCCTCAAGGACCAAAGGCTATAGCCCACCGTCTCGCGATTATTTCACGTGCTGCGCCGCTGGACATTTCTTGCTATTTTAGGGCAGGATTATGACCGTAGCCTCCCACTGGGCACACGAGGACCCTTGAAAAGGCTGTACCCATTTCCGACGACCAGAGCCTCCGAAACACCCTCCCCAACCCCCGCGGACTAAAGGCTATAGCCCACCGGCCTCGGTGACTATTTCACGCGCTGCGCCGCTGGGCATTTCTTGCCATTTTATGGCAGGCCTCTGACCGTAGCCTCCCACTGGGCACACGAGGACCCTCGAAAAGACTGTACCCATTTCCGACGCCCAGAGCCCCCGAACTACCCTCCCCAACCCCCGCGGACCAAAGGCTATAGCCCACCGGCCTCGGCGACTATTTCACGCGCTGCGCCGCTGGGCATTTCTTGCCATTTTAAGGCAGGCTTCTGACCATAGCCTCCCACTGGGCACACGAGGACCCTCGAATAGGCTGTACCCATTTCTGATGCCCGGAGCCCCAACGCCCTCCCAACCTCATGGACCAAAGGCTATAGCCCACCGGCCTCTGCGACTATTTCACATGCTGCGCCGCTGGACATTTCTTGCCATTTTAGGGCAAGCTTCTGACCGTAGCCTCCCACTGGGCACACGAGGACCCTCGAAAGGCTGTACCCATTTTCGACGCCCGAGCCTCCAAACACCCTCCCAACCCTCGGACCAAAGGCTATAGCCCACCGGCCTCGTGACTATTTCATGCGCCACTGGGCATTTCTTGCCATTTTAAGAGCAGGCTGAACTTAGACTCCCACCGGGCACACGAGGACCTCGAAAAGGCTGTACCCATTTCGATGCCCAGAACCCCGTAACGCCCCTCCCCAACCTCATGGACTAAAGGCTATAGCCCACCGCCTCGTGAAAATTTCACATGCGCGCTGGACATTTCTTGCCATTTTAGTGCATGATTATGACCGTAGCCGCCCACAGGGCACACGATGACCCTCGAAAAGGCTGTACCCATTTCACGCCCAGAGCCCCGAACGCTCCTCCCAACCTCATGGACTAAAGGCTATTGCCCACCGGCCTCTGGGACTATTTCACGCGCTGCGCCGCGGGAAATTTCTTGCCATTTTAGGGCAGGCTTCTGACCTTAGCCTCCCACAGGGCACACGAGGACCCTCAAAAAGACTGTACCCATTTCCGACGCCCGGAGCCCCCGAACGCCCCTCCCCAACCCCCGCGGACCAAAGGCTATAGCCCACCGGGCTCCATGACTATTTCACGGTTGCGCCATGACATTTCTTGCCATTTTAGGGCAGGCTTCGACAAGAGTCTCCCACCGGGCACACGAGGACCTCGAAAAGACTGTACTCCATTTCAGACGCCAGAGCCCCGAACGCTGTGCCCCAACCCTCATGGACCAAAGGCTATAGCCCACTGCCTCCATGATTATTTCACGCGCGCACTGGACATTTCTTGCCATTTTAGGGCAGGCTTGACCTTAGCCTCCCACCGGGCACATGAGGACCCTCAAAAGATCAGACTCCATTTCCACGCCTCAGAGCCCTCAAACGCCTTACCCAACCCTCATGACTAAAGGCTATAGCCCACCGGTCTCATGACTTATTTCACGTGCTACGCCACGGGACATTTCTTGCCATTTTAGGGCAGGCTTCTGACCATAGCCTCCCACTGGGCACACGAGCACCCTCGAAAAGGCTGTACCCATTTCCGACGACCAGTGCCCCCGAAACACCCTCCCCAACCCCTGCGGACCAAAGGCTATAGCCCACCGGCCCTGGACTATTTCACGCGCTACCGCTAGGAATTTCTTGCCATTTTAGGGCAGGCTTCTGACCGTAGCCTCCCACTGGGCACATGGGGACCTCGAAAAGACTGTACCCATTTCCGACGCCCAGAGCCCCATAACTTCCCTCCCCAAACCCCGCGGACAAAAGGCTATAGCCCACCGGCCTCGGCGACCATTTCACGCGCTGCGCCGCTGGACATTTCTTGCCATTTTAGGGCAACCTTCTGACCTTAGCCTCCCACTGGGCACACGAGGACCCTCAAAAAGGCTGTACCCATTTCCGACGACTGAGCCCCTCAAACACCCTTCCCAAACCTCGGACCAAAGGCTATAGCCCACCGGCGAGTATTTCACGCGCGCCACGGCATTTCTTATCATTTTAAGGCAGGCTCCTGACCGTAGCCTCCCACTGGGCACACGAGGACCCTCGAAAAGACTGTACCAATTTCCGACTACCAGAGCCCTGTAACCCCTTCCCAACCCCTGCACCAAAGGCTATAGCCCATGCCTCACATTATTTTATGCGTGCGTCACTGGTATTTCTTGCATTTTAGGGCAGTGCCCCTGACCGTAGCCTCCCACCGGGCACACGAGGACCCTCAAAAGACTGGACCCATTTCCGATGCCCAGAGCCCCGAACGCCCCCCCAACCCCCGCGGGCCAAAGGCTATAGCCCACCGCCTTGCTGATTATTTCACGCGCCATGGCTGGCATTTCTTATCATTTTAAGGCAAAGCCTTGACCGTAGCCTCCCATCGGGCACACGAGGACCTCGAAAGGACTGTACTCACCTTTCCGACAACCAGAGCCCCAAACCCCTTCCCCAACCCCCATGCACTAAAGCTCAGAGCCCACCGGCCTCACATTATTTTATGCGCTGCGCTGGGTATTTCTTGCCATTTTAGGCACTGACCATAACCTCCCATCTGGGCACACGAGGACCCTCAAAAGACTGTACATATTTCCGACCCAGAGCCCCAAACCCTCCCCAACCCCTCATGGACCAAAGGCTATAGCCCACCGCCCCTGGATTATTTCACGCGCTACACTGGCATTTCTTGCCATTTTAAGGCAGTGCCTCGACCGTAGCCTCCCACCGGGCACACGAGACCCTCAAAAGACTGCACTCATTTCCGACGACCGTGAGCCCCCAACCCCTCCCCAACCCTCAGACCAAAGGCTATAGCCCACCGGCCTCGTGATTATTTTATGCGCCACTGGTATTTATTGCCATTTTAGGCAGTGCCTCGACCGTAACCTCCCACTGGGCACACGAGGACCTCGAAAAGACTGTACATATTTCCGACGACCAGAGCCCCCGAACCCTCCCCAACCCCGGACCAAAGGCTATAGCCCACCGGCCTCGGTGACTATTTCACGCGCTGCACTGCTTTCTTGTCATTTTAGGCAGGCCTCGACCGTAGCTTCCCATCGGGCACACGAAACCTCAAAAGACTGTATATAGGGCTATGCCTCGGTGACTATTTCACGCGCCGCTGGCATTTCTTGCCATTTTAGGGCAGGCCTCGACCGTGGCCTCCCACGGGAACACGAGGACCCTCGAAAAGATCAGACCCATTTCTCGAGGCCCAGAGCCCTGCAACTTCCTCCCAACCCCCATCAGCAAGGCTATAGCCCATGTGCCCCATGACAATTTCACGCGATGCGCCGGGCATGTCTTGTTATTTCAAAGGCCTCTGACCGTAGCCTCCCATTGGGCACACGAGGAACCTCGAAAAGACTGTACCCATTTCCGACGACCAGAGCCCCCGAAACCCCCTCCCCAACCCCTGCGGACCAAAGGCTATAGCCCACCGGCCTCGGCGACTATTTCACGCGATGCGCCGCTGGGCATGTCTTGCCATTTTAGGGCAGGCTTCTGACCGTAGCTTCCCACTGGGCACACGAGGACCCTCGAAATGACACTACCCATTTCCGACGCCCAGAGCCCCCGAACTTCCCTCCCCAACCCCCGCCGACCAAAGAGTATAGCCCACCGGCCTTGCCATTATTTCACGCGCTACTGGCATTTCTTGCCATTTTAGTAGCCCTCGACCGTAGCCTCCCACTGGGCACACGAGAACCCTCAAAAGACTGTACCCATTTCCGACGCCTGTAACCCCGAACGCCGCCTCCCCAACCTCATGAACCAAAGGCTATAGCCCACCGGCCTCGGCGACTATTTCACGCGCTGCGCAGCTGGGTATTTCTTGCCATTTAAGGGCAGGCTTCTGACCGTAGCCTCCCACTGGGCACACGAGGACCTTCGAAAAGACTGTACCCATTTCCTATGGCCAGAGTCCCCGAAACACCCTCCCCAACCCCCGCGGACCAAAGGCTATAGCCCACCGGCCTCGGTTATTATTTCACGCGCTGCGCCGCTGGGCATTTCGTGCCATTTTAGGGCAGGCCTCTGACCGTAGCCTCCCACTGGGCACACGAGGACCCTCGAAAAGACTGTACCCATTTCTGATGCCCAGAACCCCAGAACGTCCCTCCCCAACCCCCGCGGACCAAAGGCTATAGCCCACCGGCCTCGGCGACAATTTCACGCGATGCTACTGGTATTTCTTGCTATTTATGGCAGTGCTTCTGACTGTAGCCTCCCATCGGGCAACACGAGGACCTTCGAAAAGACTGTACCATTTCCTATGGCTGTAGTCCCCTAAACACTCCTCCCCAACCCCGCTGACTAAAGGCTATAGCCCACCGCCTTGTGGGACTATTTCACGCGCAGTCATTGGGCATTTTGCCATTTTAGGGCAGGCCTGACCGTAGCCTCCCACTCGGGCACACGAGACCTCGAGAAGATCAGAACCATTTCCGACGCCCAAAGCCCCCGTAATCCTCCCTCCCCAACCCCTGGACCAAAAGAGTATAGCCCACTGCCCCGCGACTATTTCACGTGATCAAGGCTGGCATTTCTCGCCATTTGTGGGTGACTGACCGTAGCCTCCCACTGGCACACGAAGACCCTCGAAAGGACTGTACACATTTCCGACGTCCAGAGCCCCAAACACCTCCTCCCCAACCCCTCATGGACTGGCTATAGCCCACCGCCTTTGATTATTTCACGCCACGCGCTACTGGCATTTCTTGCCATTTTAGGCAGGCTTCTGACCGTAGCCTTCCACTGGGCACACGAGACCCTCGAAAAGATTGTACCCATTTCCGACGCCCCCAGAGCCCTTAACTTCCCTCCCCAACCCCTCAAGGACCAAAGGCTATAGCCCACCGCCTCACGACTATTTCACGTGTTGCATACTGGCACTTTTTGCCATTTTAGGTGCCTCGACCAGTAGCCTCCCATCGGGCACACGAGGACCCTCGAAAAGACTGTACCCATTTCCGACGCCGCAGTCCTCAAACACCTCCCAATCCCTCATGACCAGGCTATAGCCCACCGCCTTGGTGACTATTTCACGCCAAGAGCGCTGGGCATTTCTTGCAATTTTGGGCAGGCCTCGACCGTAGCCTCCCACCGGGCACACGAGGACCTCGAAAAGACTGTACCCATTTCTCGATGCCCGTAACCCTGTAACGCCCCTCCCCAACCCCGCATGGACCAAAAGCTATAGCCCACCGCCTCGCGACAATTTCACGCTATGGAGCTGGGTATTTTTTGCCATTTAAGGGCGGCAGGCCTTTCAATCGACCGTAGCCTCCCACCGGGCACACGAGGACCTTCGAAAAGACTGCACTCCATTTCCTATGCGGCTGTAGTCCTCAAACACCCTCCCCAACCTTTCGCGACCAAAGGCTATAGCCCACCGCCTCGGTGACGATTTCACGCTGGCGTCACCTGGCATTTCGCGGCCATTTTAGGGCAGGCCTTTCGACCGTAGCTCCCATCGGGCACACGAGGACCTCAAAAGATCGCATCCATTTCTGATGCCTGTAACCCCGTAACGCCCTCCCAACCCTCATGACCAGGCTACGCCCACCGGCCTCGGTGACTTATTTTCCACGCGGCCGCCGCTGGGCATTTCTTGCCATTTTAGGGCAGGCCTCGATCAGAGCTCTTCCATCGGGCACACGAGACCCTCAAAAGACTCGCACCCATTACTCGATGCCTGCAGCCCCAGTAACTTCCTCCCCAACCTCAAGGACCAGCACAGTAGCCCACCGCCTTGACTATTTCACGCAGCGCTGGCATTTCTGCAATTTTTGGGCAGGCCTCGATCAGCCTCCCATCGGGCACACGAGGAACCTCGAAAAGAATGTAACCATTTCGATGCCCAACCCCTTAACGCCCTTCCCCAACCTCATGGGACCAAAAAGCTATAGCCCACCGGCCTCGGCGACAATTTCACGCTGCTATGCAGCTGGGTATTTTTGCTATTTAAGTGGCAGCTTCGACCGTAGCCTCCCACCGGGCACACGAGACCTTCAAAAGATTGTACCCATTTCATATGGCCGTAGTCTCAACACCTTCCCAACCCTCATGCGACCAAAGGGGCACAGCCCACCGCCCGTGACGATTTCACGCGCGCGCCGCCGGCATTTCAGGCCATTTAAGGGCAGCTCTGATCCGTAGCCTCCACTGGGCACACGAGGGACCCTCAAAAGACTGTACACATTTCGATGCCCAACCCCAGAACGCCCCTCCCCAACCCCCGCGATCAAAGGCTTAGCCCACCGCCGGTGTGACTATTTCACGCGCGCCATGGGCATTTCTTGCCATTTTAGGCAGGCCTCACCGTAGCCTTCCACCTGGGCACACACGAGACCTCGAAAAGACTGCACCCATTTCGACGCCTGAGCCCCGTAACTTCCTCCCAACCTCGCTGACCAAAGGCTATAGCCCACCGCCCGCGACCATTTCACGTGCTGCGCTACCGGGCATTTCTTGCCATTTTAGGGCCCTCGACCGTAGCCTTCCCATCGGGCACACGAGACCCTCGAAAGGCTGTACCCATTTCCGCTGTCAGAAACCCAATCCTCCTCCCAACCTCATGACCAAAGGTTTTAGCCCACCGCCCGCCGACTTATTTCACCTCCACGCCATTGGCATTTTTGCCATTTTAGGGCAAAGCTCACCGTAGCCTCCCATCGGGCAAGTACACGAGACCCTCGAAGACTGCATCATTTCCGACGTGCCGAGTCCCCAAACACCCTCCCAACCTCACGACCAAAGGCTATAGCCCACCGCCTCGGCCACTATTTCACGCACCACAAGGGCATTTTCGCCATTTTAGGGCAGGCTTCGACCATAGCCTCCCACCGGGCACACGAGGACCTCGAAAAGACTGTACCTCTTTTCCGACGCCTGCAGCCCCGTAACCACCTTCCCAAACCCCCCCCCCCGCGATAAAGGCATAGCCCACCGCCGACGACTATATTCGCGACGCTGCATCACAGCATTTCTTGCCCTTTAGTAGCTCCCGACCGTAGCCTCGCATCGAACACGAGACCTCAAAAGACTGCACCTACTTTCATGCCTGCAGCCCCGAACGCCTCCCCAACCCCCGGGACTAAAGGCTATAGCCCACCGCCCGCGATTATTTCACGCGCTGGCGCCACTGGCATTTCTTGGCATTTTGTGGCAGGCTCAGGACCGAGCTCCCATCGGGCACACGAGACCTCGAAAGACTCGGTACCCATTCCGACGACACTGAGCCCCTCAAACCACCTCGCCCAACCTCAAGGACCAAAGGCTATAACCCACCGCCCGGCGACTATTTCACGCACTACAAGATGATTTTTTCGCCATTTTAGGGCAGGCTTTCTGACCATAGCCTCCCACTGGGCACACGAGGACCTCGAAAAGACTGTACTTTTCTCGACGCCTGAGCCTCTGCAACCGCTTCCCAACCGACCAAAGGCTATATCCCACCGCCGACGACTATATTCAAGACGCTGCATCGCTGGGCATTTCTTGCCCTTTAGGGAAGCCTTCGACCGTAGCCTCAGATCGGGAACACGAGACCTCGAAAAGACTGTACCCATTTCCGATGCCTGCAGCCCCGGAACGCCTCCCAACCCCTCATGGGACCAAAGGCTATAGCCCACCGCCCTACATTATTTCACGCTACGCGCTACTATGGCACATTGTCATTTTACGGCAGCTTCGACCGTAGCCTCCCACCGGGCACACGAGACCCTCAAAAGGCTGTACCCATTTCCGCTGCTCAGAAACCCGAATCGTCTCCCAACCCCGCTGACCAGTAGTTTTAGCCCACCGTCAGCCGACTATTTCACCACAAGGCCACTGGCATTTCTGCCATTTTAGGGCAGGCTGACCGTAGCCTCCCAATCGGGCACACGAGACCCTCAAAAGACTGTACCCATTTGCGACACCGACCTCGAACCCCCTCACCAACCTCGCAGACCAAAGGCTATAGCCCACCGGCTCGACGACTATTTCATCGCGTGTCACTGGCATTTTTGCCATTTTAAGGTAGGCTTGATCAGAGGCTCCCACCGGGTACATGAGGACCTCCAAAAGACTGCACCATTTCCACACCTGAGCCCTCAACCCCTACCCAACCCACGGACTAAAGGCTATAGCCCACCGGGCTCCTGAGACTATTTCCGCCGCGCTGCGGGGACATTTCTTGCCTTAAGGGCAGGCCTCATCCGTAGGCTCCCATCGAGCACGCGAGACCACTCAAAAGACTAGACCCATTTCGATGGCCGAGTCCCCAAACCCTCCCGAACCCCGCGAAGGTTAGTTCACCGCCCCACGACTTATTTCGCATCACTGGCATTTCGCATTGCTATCGGGCACACGAGAACCTTGAAAGACGGCACCATTTTCGACGCCTGTAACCTCGAAGAATCAACCCTCAATCAAAGCGTTATAGCTCACCGCCCCTACGATTATTTTACGCTACCTGGGCATTACTTGCCATTTTCAAGAAGCCGATCGAGTTTCCCACCGGGCACACCAGACCGGCACCAGACTCGAGCCGCCTAGCCTCGAACCGCTCACGCCGCTGACCAAATGCTATAGCCCACCGGCCTTGGCGAACATTTTCACGCCGCCGTGTCAGCAGCATTTCTTGCGATGGGTAGCCCACCGTAGCCTCCCATCGACACACGACAAGACTGCATACCCATTTCCGCCCCCTTCCCAACCCTCATGGACCAAAGGCTACAGCCCACCTTTCGGCGATTATTTCACGCGCCGCGCACTGGGTATTTCTAGCCATTTTAGGAGATCGACCGTAGCCTCCCACTGTCACATGACGACCTCGAAGACCCTACCGACGCCCGCAGCCCGGAACCTCGCTATCAACCCCCCACGACTAAAGGCTATAGCCCACCGCCTGGCGATTATTTCACGCTGCAACGCCGGCATTACTTGCCATTACGGCAAAGCTGATCGAGCCTCAAAGGCACGATGCACCGAAAAGACCGCACTATTTCCGATGGCCGTGAGCCCCGAACCCCGCGACTGGTTTCTATAGCCCACTGCTTCGGCGAAGCCACGCCGCGACGCTGGCATTACTTGCCATTTTATAAAGCCGATCAGAGTTCATCGCACACGAGACCTTCGAAGACGCAGATTTTCACGCACAGAGCCCCTCCCCGCTCACGACCATATACCGCGCCTGCCGACTATTTCACGCAGGCGTCGTATTTCTTGCCATTTAGGCGTCGATCGTAGCCTCCCATTGGGCACAATACGACCACCCCGAAAAGACGTAATCATTTCCGATGGACAAAGCCCCGAACCCCTCGCCCAAGGATAAGCACCGCCGGGCGATTATTTCACGCCCGACGCTGGTATTTCTGCCTTTTGTGCTTCAGAGCCTCCCACCGGGCACGCGAGACCTCGAAAAGGCTGTAACCATTTCCGCCACCCAGCCCCGAACCCCTCATCAACCCCCGAACCCCTCATCAACTCCCCGAACCCCTACCCAACCCCTCATGACCATAGTTATAGCCCACCGTCAGACTTTTTCGCTACGTAGAGATTTTTTTGCCATTTTAGGTCAGCTCAGATCAGGCTCCCACCGAGCACACGAGGCTATTCAAAAGACCAGACCCATTTCGATGGGCAGTCTCAAACCCTCCCGAACCCCGCGGAACAGACGCTCTGGCGCCCCGACGACTATTTCGCGTAGCGCGCCGGCTTTCGTTATAGGGCGAACAGCTACGGCACCCATATCTCGAAGACTGTACTCATTTCCGACGCCTGTAACCTCGAACCCCCACCCGCTGACCAAAGGCTATATTCACGGCTGGGCGACTATTTCACGCCGCTGGCATTTCTTGCCATTTTAGGCAGGCCGACCTCCTCCCACTGGTACGTAGTTCGAAAAGACTGAACCCATTTCCCACCTCGTATTCTCCTCCTCCGCGACCTCACACATGCCCACCGCATTATTTCACGCGCCATCAAGCATTATCGCATTTTACGGAAAGCCGATCGCACACCGGCACGAGACCGAAAGACTCTACCCATTTCCATGCCACGAGCCTCGAATTTCTCCCAACCCCCGCTGACCAAAGGCTAGCCCAACGGCCTCGCACGCGCTGCTACGATTTGTATTTTAGTTAGCTGATCAGCCCACTGGCACAGACGGAAGATCACCCCGACGACAGAACTCGAACCGCGATCAGCAGAAGCCCCACCGCCCACGCCGCCGCTGCCGTCGGCTTTCGCCATTTTGGCAGGCTTGATCAGCCTCCCATCGGGGACACGAGGACCCTTGAAAAGACTGTACCATTTTCGACGACAGCCCCCCAACCTGCGCAACCCCGCGAGGCTCACCCACCGCCGACCATTTCACACATCGCGCCGGGCATTTCGCCATTTGGCAGGCTTGATCAGAGTTCCCACCGGGCACACGAAGACCTCGAAAAGACTGCACATTTCGACGCACAGAGCCTCGAACCCCTATCCAACCCGGACCAGCAAGGCTCATCACCGCGACTATTTCACGCGCTGCGCCGGGACTTTTCTGCCATTTTAAAAGCGACGAGCCTCCCATCGGTACACGAGGACCTCGAAAGACGCACTATTTCCGACGACCAGCCCCTCGAACCCGCCCAACCCCCGCCAACATAGCCCACCGGCCGACGCCACACGCACGCGCCACTGGCATTTCTTGCCATTTTAGTGGCCGTAGCTCCACCGGGCACACGAGACCCTCAGAAAGACTGTACCCATTTCCCACGCCTGCAGCCCCGAACCCCTACTCAACACCATGACCATAGGCTATAGCCCACCGCTCGAGATTTCTACAGGAGACATTTCTTTTTAGATCAAGCCTCGCATCGTAGGCTCCCAATGAGGACGCTTAGGTTATTCAAAAGACTATACCCATTTCGATGGTAGAGTCCCCAAACCCCTCCCGAACCCCCGTGAATGAGCCAGCCCACCGCTCGACGATCCAGGCACTGGGCAGTATTTTTGCCATTTTAGGACTCGACCGCTCCTCCCATCGGGGACACGAGGACAGAAAAGATCGTACCCATTTCTGACGGTGCCAGAGCCCCGAAACCATCCAGCTCACTCGACTATTTCACACGCCGCGTCAAGCTTCTTGCCATTGCGTAAAGCCGACGTAGCCTCCCACCGGGCACACGAGACCCTAAAGACTGCACTATTTCGATGCCTGCAGCCTCGAACCCCTCCCCAACCCTCGCGACCAGTTATAGCCCACTGCCTCGCCACTATTCCACGCGCTGCGCCTCTGGGGATTTCTTGCCACTTTTGGGCAGGCCTTTGACCCTAGCCTCCCACTGGGCACACGAGGTCCTCGAAAAGACTGTACCATCGACGCCCAAAACCCCGAACGACCTCCACAACCCCCGCCAACCAGCAAAGCCCACCGCTCGAAGGATTATTTCACGCCGCTTGCCGTGGCATTTCGTTATTTTAGGCCTGACCGTAGCCTCCCATCGGTACACGAGGACCTCGAAAGATCTGCACCATTTCGCACCCAGTTTCCCAAACCTCATCAACCCCGCTGCATTAAAGGCTTTAGGCCACCGTCTCGCCGATTATTTCACGCGCCCAACGCTGGTATTACTTGCCATTTTACGGCACCTGATCAGGTTTCATCGGCACACGACCTCGAAGACTTTACCCACCCCATCTCTCGAGATCAACCCCGACCAAATGCATCCACGCGCCGATTATTCACGCGCGCTGCCATTGCCAGCTCGAGCGAGCCTCCCACCGGCACACGAGACCGACATTATTTTATGCCATTTCATTTCCTCATGATCATAAGAGCCCACCGCCCGCCATTTCACACGCTGCGTCAGATTTTGCTGCTCGACCAGCCTCCATCGGTACACGACCGAAAGATCAGACTCATTTCCGACGCCAGAACTCCCAACGCCTCCAACCTGAACAAAGGTTATAGCCCACCGCCTCATCGATTATTTCACGCGCGCCGCCGGCATTTTTGCCATTTTACGGCAGGCTCGACCGTAGCCCATCACACGAGACCTCGAAGACTGTACCCATTTCGATGCCAAGAGCCCCCAAACCCCCTCACAAGCCCCGCGACCAAAGGCTATAGCCCATGCCTCGGTGACTATTTCACGCGTCAGTATTTGTTGCCAATTTACGGCAGGATTCTGACCGTAGCCTCCCATCGGCACACGACCTCAAAGACTGTACCCATTTCCGACGCCTGATCCTCAACCACCTCCCCAACCCCGCGGACTAAAAGCAGGCCCACCGGCCTCGCGATTATTTCAAGCGCCGCTCACCTGGTATTTTCTTGCCATTTGCAGTATCAGAGATCCCATCGGGCACACGAGACTTTCAAAAGACGCATCATTTCGATGGCAGAACTCAACCTCTACCCAACCCCCGCTGACCATAGGCTATAGCCCAGCGTCCTCGGCGATTATTTCATCACGCTACCGGTATTTTCTTGCCATTTTAGGCAGGCTTGACCGTAGCCTCCCATCGGGCACACGAGACCAAAAGATCGTACACTCTCGCCTGAGCCTCAACCCCTCATCAACCACCGCGACTAGGCTATAGCCACCGCCTCGGGCGATTATTTCACGCCGCTATATTATTTGCCATTTTACGGCAAGCTCACCGTAGCCTCCCATCGCACACGGACCCTTGAAAGACTGCACCATTTTCGATGCCCGAGCCTCGAACCCCTCACCAAACCCCGCGACGAAGGTTATAGCCCACCGCCTCGGCATTTCACGCCCACTGGGATTTCTTGCCATTTTAGAGGTCACCCTAGCCTCCCATCATACGAGACCGCCGAAAGCCATTTCCGACACCCAGCCCTCGAACGCCTCCCAACCCCGCTCCAAAGGTTATAGCCAACCGCCTCGGCGATTATTTCACGCTCCTGGGATTATTTTAGGTGGCCGACTTAGCCTCCCATCGGGCACACGAGTACTGAAAAGACTGCACCCATTTCGACGCCAGAGCCCCGAACGCCTCCCAACCCCGAACAAAGGCTATAGCCCACCTCGCATGATTATTTCACGCCGGCCACGGGCATTTCTTGCCATTTTAGGGCAGGCTTCACACTAGCCTCCCATCGGGTACACGAGTACCCGAAAAGTCTGAACCCATTTCCGACACGAGCCCTCAACCACCCTCCCCAACCCCCGCGACCAGTATAGCCCACCGGGCCCCGCGATTATTTCACGCTACGGGCACATTTTACGGCAAGCCGATCAGCCTCCATCGGGCACACGAGGAGCCTCGAAAAGACTACCAATTTCCGACACCGAAACCCTTCCCAACCCCGCGACCAAAGGCTATAGCCCAACGGCTCGAATATTTCACGCTGCCGCGCATTTCTGCCATTTTAGCGCAGCTGATCAGCCTCCCACCGGCACACGAGGACCTCGAAAGATGCACTATTTCCGACGCCCAGAGCCCCCGAACCTCCCTCATCAACCCCCGTGGAATAAAGGCTATACCCCACCGGCCTCGGCGACTATTACACGCGCTGCCCCGCTGGGCATTTCTTGCCTTTTTAGGGCAGGCCTCAGACCGTAGGCTCCCACTGAGCACGCGAGGCTATTCAAAAAGACTAGACCCATTTCCGATGGCCAGAGTCCCCAAACCCCCCTCCCGAACCTCTGTGGAACAGACGCTATAGCCCACCGGCCTCGGCGACTATTTCATGCGCTGCGACGCTGGGCATTACTTGCCATTTTACGGCAGGCTTCTGACCGCAGCCTCCCACTGGGCACTGGAGGACCCTCGAAAAGACTGTACCGATTTCCGATGCCAAGAGCCCCCGAACCCTCCCAACCCCGCGACATAGCCCACCGCCTCGCGACTATTTCACACGCGCTGTATTTCTTGCCATTTTAGGCAGGCTCGATCGTAGCCTACCATCGGGCACACGATTCGAAAGACTGTACCCATTTCGACACCTGTGAGCAACCTCCCCATCAACCTCGCTGAATAAAGGCTATAGCCCACCGCCTACGACTATTTCATGCTGCGACGCTGGCATTACTTGCCATTTTACGGGCTTCGACCGTAGCCTCCCATGGCATCGAGGACCTCGAAAAGACTGTACCGATTTCGATGCCAAGAGTTTCAACCCCTCCCCAACCCCCGCGAACAAAGGCTATAGCCCACCGCCTCGCGATTATTTCACACGCTGCGCCTGCTTGACATTTTACAAGCTCGATCAGAGCCTACCATCGGGCACGAGACTCGAAAAGACTGTACCCATTTCCGACACCTGTAGCCCCGAACCTCCCCATCAACCCTCGCTGAATAAAGGCTATAGCCCACCGCCTCGACTATTTCATGTGCGCACGGCATTACTTGCCATTTTACGGCTTGACAGAGCCTCCCACTGGCACACGAGACTTGAAAGACGTATTTTCGATGCGAGCTCGAACCCCTCACCAAACCTCATGAAGGCTATAGCCCACCGCCTCGGGCACTATTTCACGCCTGGCTGGGATTTTGCCATTTTAGACAGGCTCGACTAGCCTCCCATGGCATACGAGGACTGCCGAAAGTTTGTACCCATTTCATACACCAGAGCCCTCGAACGCCTCCCAACCCCGGAACCAAAGGCTATAGCCAACCGGCCTCGGCGATTATTTCACGCTATGGATTTCTTGCCATTTTAGGCTCGACCTAGCCTCCCACCACGCCCCAAAAGACTGTCACTGACGCTTTGAGCCCCTCAACGCCCTCCCAACCCCCAGAACCAAAGGCTATAGCCCACGGGCCTCGCGATTATTTCAGTTGCCATTTTAGGGCGTGACACTAGCCTCCCATGGGTACACATGAAAGACTGAACCCATTTCGACGATCAGAGTCCAACCACCCTCCCCAACCCTCGCGACCAAAGGCTATAGCCCACCGCCTCGGCGATTATTTCATGCGCCGCGCTGGGCATTATTGCCATTTTACTAAGAGCTGATCAGCCTCCCATCACACGAGACCTCGAAGACTTCTACCCATTTCGATGCCACGACTGAATACCCCTCCCAACCCCCGCGACTATAGCCCAACGGCCTCGGCGAATATTTCACGCTACCAGCGCCGCTACATTTCTTGCCATTTTAGCGCAGTTGAGTAGCCTCCACCTGGCACACGAGAAAGACTGTACCCATTTCCGACGCCAGAGCCCCGAACCTCCTCATCAACCCCCGTGAATAAAGTTACCCCACCGCCTCGCGACTATTACACGCTGTCTCACCGGGCATTTCTTGCCTTTTAGGCCTCGACCGTAGGCTCCCACCGAGCACGCGAGGTTATTCAAAAGACTAGACCCATTTCGATGGCCGAGAAGTCCCCAAACCCTCCCAACCTCTCGGAACAGACGCTATAGCCCACCGCCCGGCGATTATTTCATGCGCTGCGGCATATACTTGCCATTTTAAAGAGCTGACCAGCCTCCATCGGGCATCGAGACCTCAAAAGACCGCATCATTTCGATGCCAAGAGCCGAACCCTCCCCAACCCCGCGACCAGGCTATAGCCCACCGCCTTGGCGATTATTTCACACGCGCTACATTTCGCCATTTTAGGCAAGTCGACCGTAGCCTACCATCGGGCACACGAGACCTTGAAAGATCGTACCATTTCGACACCCGAGCTCTCGAACCCCATCAACCCTCATCGCTATAGCCCACCGCCTCGCGACTATTTCATGCGCGACTGGCATGCCATTTTACTAAGCTGACCGTAGCCTCCATCATCAAAAGACTGTACCGATTTCGAGCGTTAAGAGTGAACCCCTCCCCAACCCCGCGAACAAGGCTATAGCCCACCGCCTCGGGCGATTATTTCACACGCTAGCTTGGGTATTTCGCCATTTTAGGCGTCGATCGAGCTACCATCACACAGATCGAAAGATAGACTTATTTCGACACCTGTAGCTCAACCTCCCCATCAACCTCGAAAGGCTATAGCCCACCGCCTGCCATTATTTCATGCCGCGATGGCATTACTTGCTATTTTACGGCAAAGCTCCACCGAGCCTCCACTGGCACGGAGACTCGAAAAGATGCTGATTCCGATGCCAGAGCCCAACCCCTCCCAACCTCCGGACAAAAGGCTATAGCCCACCGCCTCGATTATTTCACACGCCGGCCCTGCTCTGGGCCGCCAAAGGGGTCCGCTTTTCGAGGGCCCTGAAGCTGTGGAGGCCGAGGCCAAAGGCTTGCCCTAAAGTAGTGCCAGCGGCACACAAGGAAACAGGGGCGGTGTGCTGAGCCTTGGGTCTGGGGTGGGGGGGTTCATCCAATGGGCTGTCAAAGGGGTCCAGCTGAGGGCCCTGGGGCCTATGGGAGGCCGCGCTTTGCCCTAAAATAATGCTTCCCAGCGGCGCAAGGCGAAGAGGAACGGGCGGTGAGTTTGGGCCCAGTAGGGGTGGAGGGGGTTCGCCACCGGGCTGCCTGGAAAGGGGTCCACCTTTCGAGGGCCCTCGGGCCTGTGGAGGCCACGCCAGAGGCTTGCCCAAAATAGTGCTTCTTTAAGGCGCGAAAGAGGGCGGGTGTGAGCTATAGCCTTGGCCCTGGGGGAGTGGGAGGGGGTTCGCCACCGGGCTGTCGGAAAGGGGTCCAGCTTTTCGAGACCCGCTCGAGGCCCCTGGGGCTCTGTGGGAGGCCGAGAGGCTTGCCCTAAAATAGTGCTGCCCATGGAGCAAGACGCCAAATAGGGGCCGGTGTGCTATAGCCTTGGGTCTGTGGGGGTGAGGATCGCCACCGGCCATCCAAAGGGGTCCAGCTCGAGGGCCCTGGGGCCCTGGAGGCCTGCCAGGCTTTCCTAAATAGTGCTTGGCCCCAAGGCGAAAGAGGGGCGGGGCGGTGCCTTGGGCCCGTGGGGTGGGGAGGGGGTTCGCCACCGGGCTGCCTGGAAGGGGTCCAGCCTTCGAGGCCCTGAAGCCTGTGGAGGCCGAGGGCCAAAGGCTTGCCCTAAAGTAGTGCTTCCGGGGCTGCACAAGGCGGAAACAGGGGCGGGGCGGTGTGCAGTCTTGGGCCTGCCTGGGGTGGGGATGGGGTTCATCCGGGCCGGGTGTCGAAAGGGGTCCAGCTTTTTGAGGGCCCTGGGGCCTGGGAGGTCAGCCAGAGGCTTGCCCTAAAATAATGCTTCAGGCAAGGCGCGAAAGAGGACGGGCAAAAGTTATAGCCTTGGGCCCGTGAGGGGTGGGAGGGGGTTCGCCACGGGCTGCCTGAAAGGGGTCCAGCTCGAGGGCCCCTGGGCCAGTGGGAGGCCACGCCAGAGGCTTCCTAAAATAGTGCTTCCGCCCAGCGCGAAAAGAGGGGCGTGAGCTATAGCCTTGGGCCCGTGGGAGTGGGAGGGGGTTCGCCACCGGCTGAAAGGGGTCCAGTCTTTTCGAGGGCCCTCGGGGGGCCCGTGGGAGGCCGCGGCCAGAGTCTTGCCCTCAAATAGTGCTTCTGGCCCCTCGGCGCAATGCGCGATCGAGGGGGCGGGGGCGGTGTGCTATAGCCTTGAGCCCGTGGGGGGTGGGGGTTCACCAGTCGGGCTGGAAAGGGGTCCAGCCTTCGAGGGCCCTGGGACCCCTGGTGGGTGGCTGCGGCCAAAGGCTTGCCCTAAAATAGTGCTTCTGGACCAGCGGCGTAAGGAGCGAAATAGGGCGTGGGGGCGGTCTGCTATAGCCTTGGGCCCGTGGGGGTGGGTGGGGGGTCTGGGCAACATGGAAAGGGGTCCAGTCTTTTCGAGGGGCCTCAGGGGCCCTGTGGGAGGCTGCGGCCAAAGGCTTGCCCTAAAATAGTGCTTCTGGACCAGCGGCGCAAGACGCGAAATAGGGGGTGGGGGCAGTGAGCTATAGCCTGGGGACCGCTGGGGGTAGGGAGGGGGTCTGCCAATGGGCTTGCCTGAAAGGGGTCCAGTCTTTTCGAGGGGCCTCGGGGACCCTGTGGGAGGCTGCGGCCAAAGGCTTGCCCTAAAATAGTGCTTCTGGACCAGCGGCGCAAGGCGCGAAATAGGGGGTGGGGCGGTGTGCTATAGCCTTGGGCCCGTGGGGGGTGGGGTGGGGGGTTCGGGCAGTCGGGCTGGCGGAAAGGGGTCCAGTCTTTTCGAGGGGCCTCGGGGGCCCTGTGGGAGGCTGCGGCCAAAGGCTTGCCCTAAAATAGTGCTTCTGGACCAGCGGCGCAAGACGCAAAATAGGGGGTGGGGGCAGTGAGCTATAGCCTTGGGCCGTTGGGGGGTGGGGAGGGGGGTTCGGCCAGTCGGGCTGTCGGAAAGGGGTCCAGTCTTTTCGAGGGCCCTCGGGGGGCTGTGGGAGGCTGCGGCCAGAGGCTTGCCCTAAAATAGTGCTTCTGGCCCAGCGGCGCAAGGCGAAATAGGGGCGGGCAAAGTGCTATAGCCTTGGGCCCTGAGGGGGTGGGAGGGGGTTCGCCAATGTGTCGGAAAGGGGTCCAGTTTTCGAGGACCCACCTCGAGGGCCCTCTGGGCTCAGGGAGGTCATGCGCCAGAGGCTTGCCCTAAAATAGTGCTTCGGCCCAGGAGCAAGACGCCAGGGTGTGCTATAGCCTTGGCCCCGTGCGGGTGGGATGGGGTTCAGCCAATGGGCTATCAGAAAGGGGTCCAGTCTTTCGAGGGCCCTGGGACCCGTGGAGGCCGCGCCAGTGGCTTTCCTAAAATAGTGCTTCCCGGCGGCGCAAGCAGGCGAAGAGGGGCGGTGTGCTATTGCCTTGGGCCCGTGGGGGTGGGAGGGGTTCCGCCACCGGGCTGTCGAAAGGGGTCCAGTCTTTCGAGGGCCCTGGGGCTCTGGGAGGCCACGGCCAGAGTCTTGCCCTAAAATAGTGCTTCAGGCCAATCGCACGCGCGAAAGAGGGGCGGGGGTCGTGTGCTATAGCCTTGAGCCCTGGGGTGGGTGGGGGTTCACCACTGGCTGGCATGAAAGGGGTCCAGCCTTTTCGAGGGGCCCTGCACTGGGAGGTCATGCGCCAAAGGCTTGCCCTAAAATAGTGCTTCGACCAGCGAAGACGCGAACAGGGGGCGGGGGCGGCAGCCTTGGGCCGTGGGAGTGGGAGGGGGTTCGCCACCGGGCTGTCGGAAAGGGGTCCTTTTCGAGGACCCGCTTTTCGAGGCCCCTCGTGGGGCCTGTGGGAGGCCACGGCCAGAGGCTTGCCCTAAAATAGTGCTTCTGGACTAGCGGAGAAAGAAGCGAAATAGCGGACGGGGCGGGGTGCTTAAGACTTGGGCCCGTGGGGGGTGGGGATGGGGGTTCTTCAAGACGGGCGATCGGACAGGGGTCCAGTCTTTTCGAGGGCCCTAGGGGTACCCGAGGGAGGCCGCGGCCAGTGGCTTTCCCTAAAATAGTGCTTTTGGCCCAGCGGCGCAAGGCGCGAAAGAGGGGGCGGGGGCGGTGCTTTTGCCTTGGGCCCGTTGGGGGTGGGGAGGGGGGTTCGCCACCGGGCTGTCGGAAAGGGGTCCAGTCTTTTCGAGGGCCCTCGGGAAGCCTGTGGGAGGCCGAGGCCAAAGGCTTGCCCTAAAGTAGTGCTTCTGGGCCAGCGGCACAAGGCGGGAAACAGGGGGCGGGGGCGGTGTGCTGTAGCCTTGGGCCCGTTGGGGGTGGGGATGGGGGTTCATCCAGTCGGGCTGTCGGAAAGGGGTCCAGTCTTTTCGAGGGCCCTTGGGGGGCCCGTGGGAGGCCGCGGCCAGTGGCTTTCCCTAAAATAGTGCTTTTGGCCCGGCGGCGCAAGGCGCGAAAGAGGGGGCGGGGGCGGTGTGCTATTGCCTTGGGACCGTGGGGGTTGGAGGGGTTCGCCACCGGGTTGCCTGGAAAGGGCTGGGCCTTTTCGAGGCGCCTGAAGCCTGGGTGGGAGGCCGAGGCCAGAGGCTTACCCTAAAGTAGTGCTTCTGGACAAGCGGCGCAAGGCGGGAAACAGGGGCCGGGGGCGGTGTCAGAGCCTTGGGTCTGCTGGGGGTGGGATGGGGTTCATCCACCGGGCTGTCGGAAAGGGGTCCAGCTTTTGAGGGCCCTTGGGGTGGTAGGTCAGCGCCAGAGGCTTGCCCTAAAATAATGCTTCTGGCCCAGCGTACCAAGGCGCGAAAGAGGGGGCGGGGCGGTGTGCTGTAGCCTTGGGGCCTGTAGGGGTGGGAGGGGTTCGCCACCGGGCTGTCGGAAAGGGGTCCAGCTTTTCGAGGGCCCTCGGGGCCTGGAGGCCACGGCTGCAGGCTTGCCCTAAAATAGTGCTTGCCGCGCAAGGCGCGAAAGAGGGGGCGGGGGCGGTGTGCTATAGCCTTGAGCCCGGGGGGGTGGGTGGGGGTTTGACCACTGGGCTGGCGGAAAGGGGTCCACTTTCGAGGGCCCTGCACATGAGGCTGCGGCCAAAGGCTTGCCCTAAAATAGTGCTTCTGACCAGCGGCCAAGGCGCGAAATAGGCGGGGGGCGGTGTGCTATAGCCTTGGGTCCCGTGGGGGGGAGGGGGTTCGGGCACTGGTCATGAAGGGGTCCCGTCTTTTGGGGGGGCCGCGGGGGCCCTGTGGGAGGCTGCGGCCAACGTCTTGCCATAAATTCGTGCTTCTGTCCCAGCGGCGCAAGACGAGATTTTGGGGGTGGGGGCAGTGAGCTATAGCCTGGGGGGGGAGGGGGTTCGCCACCGGCTGGCGGAAAAGGGTCCAGTCTTTTCGAGGGGCCCTGGGACCTGGAGGCTGCGCCAAAGGCTTGCCCTAAAATAGTGCTTCTGACCAGCGCGCAAGGCGCAAATAGGGGTGGGGCGATGTGCTATAGCCTTGGGGGTGGGGTGGGGTTCGGGCCGGGCTGGCATGGAAAGGGGTCCAGTTTTCGAGGGCCTCGGGCCCGTGGGAGGCTGCGCCAAAGGCTTGCCCTAAAATAGTGCCGACCAGCGGCGCAAGACGCGACATAGGGGGGGGGGGCAGTGAGCTATAGCCTTGGGCCGGTGGGGAGTGGGAGGGGGTTCGCCACCGGGCTGCCTGAAAGGGGTCCAGTCTTTTCGAGGGCCTGGGTCAGTGGCATGCGCCAGAGGCTTGCCCTAAAATAGTGCTTCGCGCCCAGCGGCGCAAGGCTCGAAGTGGGGCGGGGCGGTGCTATAGCCTTAGGGCCCGTGGGGTGGGAGGGATTTAGGCAGTGGGCTGCTCGGAATGGGTTCCAGTCTGTTCGAGGTCCCTCGGGGAGCCTGTGGGAGGCTGAGCCCAGAGGCTTGCCCTAAAATATTGCTTCTGGCCCAGCGGCACAAGGCGCGAAACAGGGGGCGGGGCCGGTGTGTTGTAGCCTTGGGCACGTGGGGGGTGGCGAGTGGGGTTCGGCCCGTCGGGCGGTCGGAAAGGGGTCCAGTCTTATCGAGGGCCCTCGGGGGGCCTGTGGGATGCCGCGGCCCAAGGCTTAGCCTAAAATAGTGCTTCTGGCCCAGCGGCGCAAGGCGCTAGAAAGGGGGGCGGGGCGGTGTATAACGCTGGGGCCGGTGGTGGTGGGGGAGGGTGGTTCGGCCAGTCGGGCTGTCGGAAAGGGGTCCAGCCTTTTCGAGGCCTGGGGCCTGTGAGGCGAGGCCGCCAGAGGGTTGCCCTAAAATAGTGCTTCTGACCCAGCGTCGCAAGGTGCGAAACAGGGGGCGGGGGCGGTGTGCTATAGCCTTGGGCCCGTGGGGGGTGGGGGTTCGCCACGGGCTGCCTGAAAGGGGTCCAGCTTTTCGAGGGCCCTCGGGAGCTCGCGGGAGGCTGCGCCAGAGGCTTGCCCTAAAATAGTGCTTCGCCCGCCGCACAAGGCGCGAAAGAGGGCGGGGCGGTGTATAACCTGGGCCTGTGGGGTGGGAGGGGGTTCGCCAGTCGGCTGTCATAAAGGGGTCCACTTTTTCGAGGGCCTCGGGAGCCTGGAGGCCGCGCTGCAGGCTTGGCCTAAAATAGTGCTTCCGCCCAACGACGCAAGGGGCGGGGCGGATAGCCTTGGGCCTGGGGGTGAGGAGGGGCTCACCACTGGCTGCCTGAAAGGGGTCCAGCTTTTCGAGGGCCTCGAGGCCTGTGGAGGCCGCGCCAGAGGCTTGCCCTAAAATAGTGCTTCGCCCAGCGCCAGCGAAAGAGGAGGCGGGCGGTGTGGCTATAGGTCTGGGGGGTGGGATGGGGCGCCCAGCCACCGGGCTGTCGAAGGGGTCCGCCTTCCGAGGGCCCCTGAGACCTGTGGGAGGCCGCGGCCAGAGGCTTGCCCTAAAATAGTGGTTCTGGCCCAGCGACGCAAGGTGCGAAAGAGGAGGCAGGGGCGGTGTGCTATAGCCTTAGGCCCGTGGGGGGTGGGGAGGGGGGTTTAGCCAGTCGGGCTATCGGAAAGGGGTCCAGTCTTTTCGAGGGCCCTCGGGGGGCCTGTGGGAGGCCGCGGCCAGAGGCTTGCCCTAAAATAGTGCTTCTGGCCCAGCGGCGTGAAATAGTCGCCGAGGCCGGTGGGCTATAGCTGGTCACCGGGCTGGGAGGGGGCTGGGCCTGCATCGGAAATGGGCCTTTTTCGTGTGTCCTCATGTGCCCAGTGGGATCCTACGGTCAGAGGGCTGCCTTAAAAGGGCAAGAAATGCCCAGCGATGAAGCGTGCGAAATAGTCGTCGAGGCCGGTGGGCTATAGCCTTTGGTCCGCGGGGGGTGTGGAGGGCGCTCAGCCTGGGCCCGGGAAATGGCATGCCTTTTTCAAGGTCCTCGCTTCCCAAAGGGAGGCTACGGTTAGAGGGCTGCCCTAAAAGGGCAAGAAATGCCCGGCGGTCTCTGGGGGTTAATAGTCCTCGAGGCCGGTGGGCTATAACCTTTGGTCCGCGGGGGTTGGGGAGTGGGTTTCGGGCCTGCCGCCGAAATGGCATCTTTTCGAGGGTCCTCGTGTGCCTGGGGAGGCTACGCCGAAGCCTGCCCGAAAATGGCATGAAATGTCCCGCGGCGCCGCACTTGAAATAGTCGCCGCCGCCGGTGGGCTATCGCCTTTGGTCCGGGGGGGTTGGGGTGGGGCGTTCGGGGGCTCTCGGCGTCGGAATGGGTACAGTCTTTTCGAGGGTCCTCCTGCACCCAGTGGGAGACTACGGTCAGAGGCCTGCCCAAAAATGGCTAGAATACCCAGCCGGCCCAACAAGGTGAAATAGTGGCCGCGGCCGGTGGGCTATAGCTTTTGGTCCGCTGGGGTTGGGGAGGGGGGTTCTGGGGCTCTGGGCATCGGAAATGGGTACAGTCCTTTCGAGGGTCCTCTGCAGCCTGAGGAGGCTACTACGGTCGAGGGCTGCCCTAAAAGGGCAAGAAATGCCCACCGATGCAGCGCGGGAAATAGTCGCCGAGGCCGGTGGGCTATAGCCTTGGTCCGCTGGGACTGGGAGGGCGCCTGGGGCTCGGGCGTAAGAAATGGCACAGTCTTTTGAGGGTTCTCAGGTGCCCAAGTGGGAGGCTACAAGAAGCCTGTCCCTAAAATGGCGAGACATGCCCAGCGGGCGCAGCTGGAACTAGTCGCCGAGGCCGTGGGCTATAGCCTTTGGGTCCGGGGGCTGGGAGGCGCTCGGGGCTCGGCCCGGGAAATGGGTACAGTCTTTTCAAGGTCCTCGCTTTCCCAAAGGAGGCTACGTTAGAGGCCTGCCCTAAAATGGCAAGAAATGCCCGGGCGAAAGGCCAGGAATAGTCACCGAGGCCGGTGGGCTATAACCTTGGTCCGCGGGGTCGGGAGGGGTTTCGGGGCCCGCCGGAAATGGGTACAGTCTTTTCGAGGGTCCTCATGTGCCCAGTGGGAGGCTACGGCCAGAAGCCTGCCGGAAAATGGCAAGAAATGTCCAGCGGCACAGCACGTGAAATAGTCGCCGACGCCGGTGGGCTATAGCCTTTGGTCCGCGGGGGTTCGGGAGGGGGGTTCTGGGGCTCTGGGCATCGGAAATGGGTACAGTCCTTTCGAGGGTCCTCGTGTGCCCAGTAGGAGGCTACGGTCAGAGGGCTGCCCAAAAAGGGCAAGAAATGCCCAGCGATGCATCGTGCGAAATAGTCGTCGAGGCCGGTGGGCTATAGCCTTTGGTCCGCGGGGGTTGGGGAGGGGCGTTCTGGGGCTCTGGGCGTAAGAAATGGGTACAGTCTTTTTGAGGGTTCTCGTGTGCCCAGTGGGAGGCTACGGTTAGAAGCCTGTCCTAAAATGGCAAGACATGCCCAGTGGCGCAGCGCGTGAACTAGTCGCCGAGGCCGGTGGGCTATAGCCTTTGGTCCGCGGGGGTTGGGGAGGGGCGTTCGGGGGCTCATGGCCTGGGAAATGGGTACAGTCTTTTCGAAGGTCCTCGTTTTCCCAGTGGGAGGCTACGGTTAGAGGCCTGCCCTAAAATGGCAAGAAATGCCCGGGCGGCGCAGCGCGTGAATAGTCACCGAGGCCGGTGGGCTATAACCTTTGGTCCGCGGGGGTTGGGGAGTGGGTTTCGGGCCTGGGCCGCCGGAAATGGGTACAGCCTTTTTCGAGGGTCCTCATGTGCCCAGTGGGAGGCTACGGCCAGACGCCTGCCGGAAAATGGCAAGAAATGCCCCGGCGCACAGCACGTGAAATAGTCGCCGACGCCGGTGGGCTATAGCCTTTGGTCCGCGGGGGTTCGGGAGGGGCGTTCGGGGTTCTCAAGGCCGGAATGGGTACAGTCTTTCGAGGGTCCTCCCGCACCTGGGGAGACTACGTCGAGGCCCGCCCAAAATGGCAAGAATACCCAGCTGCCCACAAGTGAAATAGTTGCCGAGGCCGGTGGGCTATAGCTTTGGTCCACTGGGTCGGGAGGGGGCTGGGGCCTGCATCGGAAATGGGTACAGTCCTTTCGAGGGTCCTCGTAGCCCAGGGAGGCTACGGGTCGAGGGCTGCCCAAAAGGGCAAGAAATGCCCAGCGATGCATCGCAAGAAATAGTCGTCGAGGCCGGTGGGCTATAGCCTTTGGTCCGCTGGGGTTGGGAGGCGCCTGGGCTCATGCGAAGAAATGGGTACATGCCTTGAGGGTTCTCGTGCCCTGGGAGGCTAGCTAGAAGCCTGCCCTAAAATGGCAAGACATGCCCAAGGGCGCAGGTGAACTAGTCGCCGAGGCCGGTGGGCTATAGCCTTGGTCCGCTGGGTTGGGAGGCATTCTGGGGCTCATGGCCCGGGAAATGGGTACCTTTTTCGGTCCTCGTTTTCCCAGTGGGAGGCTACGGTTAGAGGCCTGCCCTAAAATGGCAAGAAATGCCCAGCAGCGCAGCGCGTGAAATAGTCACCGAGCCCGGTGGGCTATAACCTTTGGTCCGCGGGGGTTGGGGAGGGGGTTTCGGGGGCTCTGGTCATCGGAAATGGGTACAGTCTTTTCGAGGGTCCTCGTGTGCCCAGTGGGAGGCTACGGCCAGAAGCCTGCCCGAAAATGGCAAGAAATGTCCAGCGGCGCAGCACGTGAAATAGTCGCCGACGCCGGTGGGCTATAGCCTTTGGTCCGCGGGGGTTCGGGAGGGGCGTTCTGGGGCTCTCGGCGTCGGAATGGGTACAGTCTTTTCGAGGGTCCTCCTGCACCCAGTGGGAGACTACGGCCGAGGCCTGCACAAAATGGCAAGAAATACCCAGCGCCCACAAGGAAATAATTGCCGAGGCCGGTGGGCTATAGCTGGTCCACTGGGCTGGGGAGGGGGTTCTGGGCCTGCATCGGTAATGGGTACAGTCCTTTCGAGGGTCCTCGTGTGCCCAGTTGGAGGCTACGGTCGAGGGCTGCCTAAAAGCGGCAAGAAATGCCCAGCATGCATCGCGCAAATAGTCGCCGAGGCCGGTGGGCTATAGCCTGGTCCGCTGGGGTGGGGAGGGTCGCCTGGGCTCGGGCGAAGAAATGGGTACAGCCTTTTGAGGGTTCAAGGTGCCTGGGAGGCTACTAGAAGCCTCGCCTAAAATGGCAAGACATGCCCAAGGGCGCAGCGTGAACTAGTCGCCGAGGCCGGTGGGCTATAGCCTGGTCCGCTGGGGCCGGGGAGGGGCGCTGGGGCCTGGCCCGAAATGGGTACAGTCTTTCAAGGTCCTCGCTTTCCCAAAGGGAGGCTACGGTTAGAGGCCTGCCCCAAAATGGCAAGAAATGCCTGCATGCAATACAGTGAATAGTCACCGAGGCCGGTGGGCTATAACCTTTGGTCCGCTGGGGCCGGGAGGGGCTCGGGCCTGCCGCCGGAAATCGGGTACAGCTTTTCGAGGGTCCTCGTGCTGGTGGGAGGCTACGCCGTAAGCCCGCCCAAAATGGCAAGAAATGTCCAGCGGCGCAGCACGTGAAATAGACGACGCCGTGGGCTATAGCCTTGGTCCGCTGGGTCGGGAGGCGCTCGGGGCTCTCGGCCGGAATGGGTACAGTCTTTTCGAGGGTCCTCCCGCACCCAAAGGGGAGACTACGGCCGAGGGTAGCCCAAAATGGTAAGAAATACCCAGCGCCCAAATACAAGGAAATAGCTTGCCGAGGCCGGTGGGCTATAGCTGGGTCCGCTAGGTCGGGAGGGGTTCCGGGCCTGCATCGGAAATGGGTACATGCCTTTTCGAGTGTCCTCATGTGCCCAGTGGGATGCTACGGTCGAGGGCTGCCTAAAATGCAAGAAATGCCCAGCGATGAAGCGGGAAATAGTCGCCGAGGTGGTGGGCTATAGCCGGTCCGCTGGGTGGGAGGCATTCGGGGCTCATGCAAGAAATGGGTACAGGTTTTCGAGGGTCCTCGTGCCCAAAGTGGGAGGCTACGTTAGAATCCCGCCTAAAATAGCAAGACATGCCCAGTGGCGCGCTGAAATAGTCGCCGAGGCCGGTGGGCTATAGCCTTTGGTCCGCTGGGGCTGGGCGCTCGGGGCTCTCGGTGTCGAATGGGTACACTTTTCGAGGGTCCTCCCGCACCTGCTGGGAGACTACGGTCGAGGCCTGCCCAAAATGGCAAGAAATACCCAGCGCCCAACAAGGTGAAATAGCTGCCGAGGCCGGTGGGCTATAGCTGGTCCGCTGGGTTGGGGAGGGGGTTCCGGGGCCTGGCATCGGAAATGGGTCCTTTCGAGGGTCCCTGTGCCCAGAGAGGCTACGGTCGAGGGCTGCAAAGTGCGGCAAGAAATGCCCAGCTACGCGTCAGGCGAAATAGTCGCCGAGGCCGGTGGGCAATAGCCTTGGGTCCGCGGGGCCGGGAGGGGCGCCTGGGCTCAAGGCCGGAAATGGGTACGGTCTTTCGAGGGTCCTTGTGTGCCCAGCTGGGAGGCTACGGTCAAGCCCCGCACTAAATGGCAAGACATACCCAGCCGCGCACGGAGTGAAATAGTCGCCGAGGCCGGTGGGCTATAGCCTTTGGTCCGCTGGGACTGGGAGGCGTCGGGGCCTGGGCCCGAAATGGGCATGTCAAGGTCCTCGCTTTCCCAAAGGGGAGGCTACTGTTAGAGGCCTGCCATAAATGGCAAGAAATGCCCAAGCGCGCAGCTGGTGAAATAGTCACCGAGGCCGGTGGGCTATAAACTTTGGTCCGCTGGGGCCGAGGGGCTCGGGGCTCGTCGCCGGAAATGGGTATAGTCTTTCGAGGGTCCTCGCAGTGCCTGCTGAGGCTACGGCCAGAAGCCTGCCCGAAAATGGTAAGAAATGTCCAGCGGCGCAGCACATGAAATAGTCGCCGACGCCGGTGGGCTATAGCCTTTGGTCCGCGGGGGTTCGGGAGGGGCGTTCAGGGGCTCTCGGCGTCGGAATGGGTACAGTCCTTTCGAGGGTCCTCCTGCACCCAGTGGGAGACTACGGTCAGAGGCCTGCCCAAAAATGGCAAGAAATACCCAGCGGCCCAGCGCGTGAAATAGTTGTCGAGGCCGGTGGGCTATAGCTTTTGGTCCGCTGGGTCGGGAGGGGTGCTGGGCCTCGCACGGAAATGGCAGTCCTTCGAGGGTCCTCGTGTGCCGCGAGGGAGGTTACGGTCAGAGGGCTGCCCTAAAAGGGCAAGAAATGCTCGGCGCAGCGAAATAGTCGCCGAGGCCGTGGGCTGTAGCCTGGTCCGCTGGGCTGGGAGGGGTTTCGTGGTTCCGGGTCGCCGGAAATGGGTACAGCCTTTTCGAAAGGCCCCTGCAGCCCTGTGAGGCTACGGTCAGAGGCCTGCCCTAAAATGGCAAGAAATATCCAGCGGCGCAGCACGTGAAATAGTCGTCGAGGCCGGTGGGCTATAGCCTTTGGTCCGCGGGGGTTGGGGTGGTGGGTTCTGGGGCTCAGGGCATCGGAAATGGGTACAGTCTTTTCGAGGGTCCTCGTGTGCCCAGTAGGAGGCTACGGTCAGAGGGCTGCCCTAAAAGGGCAAGAAATGCCCAGCGAAGCAGCGTGCGAAATAGTCGTCGAGGCCGGTGGGCTATAGCCCTTGGTCCGCGGGGGTTGGGGAGGGGGTTTCGGTGGCTCTGGTCGTCGGAAATGGGTACAGTCTTTTCGAGCGTCCTCGTGTGCCCAGTGGGAGGCTACGGTCAGAGGCCTGCCCTAAAATGGCAAGAAATATCCAGCGGCGCAGCACGTGAAATAGTCACCGAGGCCGGTGGGCTATAGCCTTTGGTCCGCGGGGGTTGGGGAGGGGGGTTCTGGGGCTCAGGGCATCGGAAATGGGTACAGTCTTTTTGAGTGTCCTCATGTGCCCAGTGGGATGCTACGGTCAGAGGGCTGCCCTAAAAGGGCAAGAAATGCCCAGCGATGAAGCGAGCGAAATAGTCATCGAGGCCGGTGGGCTATAGCCTTTGGTCCGCGGGGGGTGGGGAGGGGCGTTCTGGGGCTCTGGGCGTAAGAAATGGGTACAGCCTTTTCGAGGGTCCTCGTGTGCCCACTGGGAGGCTACGGTCAGAAGCCTGACCTAAAATGGCAAGACATGCCCAGTGACGCAGCGCGTGAAATAGTCGCCGAGGCCGGTGGGCTATAGCCTTTGGTCCGGGCTGGGAGGCGTCGGGGCTCTCGGCGTCGGAATGGGTACACTCTTTTCGAGGGTCCTCCTGCACCCAGTGGGAGAATACGGTCAGAGGCCTGCCCAAAAATGGCAAGAAATACCCAGCTGCCCAGCGCGTCAAATAGTTGCCGAGGCCGGTGGGCTATAGGCTGGTCCGGGCTGGGTCGAGGGGTTCTGGGCCTGGGCATCTGAAATGAGTACAATCTTTCAGGGTCCTGTGCCCAGAGAGGCTACGGTCGAGGGCTGCCCTAAAGGGCAAGAAATGCCCAGCTGCACGCAGACGTAAATAGTCGCCGAGGCCGGTGGGCTATAGCCTCGGTCCGCTGGGGCCGGGAGGGCGCCTGGGGCCCGCGCCGGAAATGGGTACGGTCTTTCGAGGGTCCTGTGTGCCCAGCTGGGAGGCTACGGTCAAGCCCTGTCCCTAAAATGGCAAGACATACCCAACGGCGCAGCGCTAGAAATAGTCGCCGAGGCCGGTGGGCTATAGCCTTGGCCCGCTGGGGTTGGGAGGGCGTCGGGCCTGGGCCCGGGAAATGGGTACAGTCTTTCAAGGTTCTCGCTTTCCCAAAGCGGGAGGCTACGGTTAGAGGCCTGCCCTAAAATGGCAAGAAATGCCCAGCGCAGCTGAAATAGTCACAGAGGCCGTGGCTATAACCTTGGTCCGCTGGGGTTGGGAGGGGTTTCGGGGCCTGCCGCCGGAAATGGGTACAGCCTTTTTCGAGGGTCCTCGTGGTGCCTGGGCAGAGGCTACGGCCAGAAGCCTGCCCGAAAATGGCAAGAAATGTCCAGCGCAGCACGTGAAATAGTCACCACGCCGTGGCTATATCCTTTGGTCCGCTGGGGCTGGGGACGGGCGCTCGGGGCCTCGGCCGGAATGGGCACAGCCTTTTCGAGGGTCCTCCTGCACCCAGCTGGGAGACTACGGTCGAGGCCCCGCCCAAAATGGCAAGAAATACCCAGCCACAGTGAAATAGTTGCCGAGGCCGTGGGCCATAGCTGGTCCTCCGGGGCCGGGAGGGGGTTCCGGGGCTCTGGGCATCGGAAATGGGTACAGTCTTTTCAGGGGTCCTCGTGTGCCCAGTAGGAGGCTACGGTCAGAGGGCTGCCCTAAAAGGGCAAGAAATGCCCAGCGATGCAGCGTACGAAATAGTCGTCGAGGCCGGTGGGCTATAGCCTTTGGTCCGCGGGGGCCGGGAGGGCGCCTGGGCGTCGGAAATGGGTACGGTCTTTTCGAGGGTCCTTGTGTGCCCAGTGGGAGGCTACGGTCAGAAGCCTGTCCTAAAATGGCAAGACATACCCAACGGCGCAGCGCGTGAAATAGTCGCCGAGGCCGGTGGGCTATAGCCTTTGGCCCGCGGGGGTTGGGGAGGGGCGTTCGGGGGCTCTGGGCCTGGGAAATGGGCATTTTTCAAGGGTTCTCGCTTCCCAGTGGGAGGCTACGGTTAGAGGCCTGCCCTAAATGGCAAGAAATGCAGCGCGCAGTGGAAATAGTCACAGAGGCCGGTGGGCTATAACCTTTGGTCCGCGGGGGTTGGGGAGGGGGTTTCGGGGGCTCTGGTCGTCGGAAATGGGTACAGTCTTTTCGAGGGTCCTCGTGTGCCCAGTGGGAGGCTACGGCCAGAAGCCTGCCCGAAAATGGCAAGAAATGTCCAGCGGCGCAGCACGTGAAATAGTCACCGACGCCGGTGGGCTATATCCTTTGGTCCGCGGGGGTTGGGGACGGGCGTTCGGGGGCTCTCGGCGTCGGAATGGGTACAGTCTTTTCGAGGGTCCTCCTGCACCCAGTGGGAGACTACGGTCAGAGGCCTGCCCAAAAATGGCAAGAAATACCCAGCGGCTCAGCGCGTGAAATAGTTGCCGAGGCCGGTGGGCTATAGCTTTTGGTCCTCTGGGGTTGGGGAGGGGGGTTCAGGCCCGCATCGGAAATGGGCATGCCTTTTCGAGGGTCCTCGTGTGCCCAGAGGAGGCCACGGTCGTGAGGGCTGCCCAGGGCAAGAAATGCCCCATGGCGCAGCGCATGGAATAGTCGCCGAGGCCGCGGGCACAGCCTGGTCCGCTGGGTTTCGGGGAGGCTGCCTGGGGCCTGGGCCTCGGAAATGGCACCGCTCTTCGAGGGTCCTGTGCTGGCGAGGCTACGGTCAGAAGCCCGCCCCTAAAATGGCAAGACATACCCAGCAAGCGCAGCGCTGCAGAAATAGCTGCCGAGGCCGCTGGCTATAGCCTGGGCCCGCTGGGGTCGGGAGAGAGGCTGCTCGGGCCTGGGCCCGAGAAATGGCATGCCTTTTCAAGGTCCTCGCCTTCCCAAAGGGGAGGCTACGGTTGGAGGCCTGCCCTAAATGGCAAGAAATGCCCAGCGCGCAGCTGCGTGGATATAGTCACCGAGGCCGCGGGCTAGTAAACCTTGGTCCGGGCGGAGTCTGGGAGGGGTTTCGGGCCCGTCGCCGGAAATGGGTACGCCTTTTCGAGGGTCCTCGCAGCCTGGGCCGGAGGCTACGCCGTAAGCCCGAAATGGCAAGAAATATCCAGAGGCGCAGCACGTGAAATAGTCCGACGCCGTGGGCTATAGCCTTTGTCCGCTGGGTCGGGAGGGCGCTCGGGGCCTCGCCGGAATGGGTACAGCCTTTTCGAGGGTCCTCCTGCACCTGGGAGACTACGGTACGAGGCCTGCCCAAAATGGCAAGAAATACCCATGCCCAACAAGGAAATAGGTACCGAGGCCGGTGGGCTACAGCTGTCCGCCGGCTGGGTCAGGGGGTTCGGGGCTCGCATCGGAAATGGGTACATGCCTTTTCGAGGGTCCTCGCAGCCCGTGAGGAGGCTACGGTCGAGGGCTGCCAAAGCGGCAAGAAATGCCCATGCAGCGCATAAGGCGGAATAGTCGCCGAGGCCGGTGGGCTATAGCTGGTCCGGGGCCTGGGGATGGCCGCCTGGGCTCATGGCGCCGGAAATGGGTATGGTCTTTTGTGGGTCCTTGTCTGCCCAATGGAGGCTACGGCCGAAGGCTGCCTTAAATGGCAAGACATACCCAGCCGCGCAGCGTGAAATAGTCACCGAGGCCGGTGGGCTATAGCCTTTGGTCCGTGGGGCCGGGGAGGGGTTTCGGGGCCCGTCGCCGGAAATGGCAGTCTTTCGAGGGTCCTCGTGCCCGTGGGATGCTACGGTCGAAGCCTGCCCTAAAATGGCAAGAAATGCCCGGGCGCATCGCTGAATAGTCGCCGAGGCCCGCGGGCTAAAGCCTGGGTCCGCTGGGGTCGGGGAGGGATCTGGGCTCGATCTGGGAAATGGGTACAGCCTTTTCGAGGGTCCTCGTGGTGCCCAAAGTGGGAGGCTACAGCCAAAAGCCTGCCCTAAAATGGCAAGACATGCCTGGGCGCAGCAGCTGCGTGAAATAGTAGCCGAGGACGGTGGCTGCAGCCTTGGTCCGCAGGGTTGTGGAGGGGCGCTCGGGGCCTCAAGCCGGAATGGGTAAGGCTTTTTCGAGGGTCCTCCCGCACCCCTGTGGAGACTACGGGTTAGACGCCTTCCCAAAATGGCAAGAATACCCAGCCGCCCGCTGCAGGAAATAGCGCGAGGCCGGTGGGCTATAGCTTTTGGTCCGCTGGGGTTGGGGAGGGGGGTTCTGGGGCTCTGGGCGTCGGAAATGGTACGGTATTTTCGAGGGTCCTTGTGTGCCCAGTGGGAGGCTACGGTCAGAGGCCTGCCCTAAAATGGCAAGAAATGCCCAGCGGCGCAGCACGTGAAATGGTCGCCGAGGTCGGTGTGCCATAGCCTTTGGTCCGCTGGGGCCGGGAGGCGCTCGGGGCTCGCCGTCGGAAATGGCACGTTTTTTTCGAGGGTCCTTGTGTACCCAAAGGGGAGGCTACGGTCAGAAGCCCGCCAGAAATGGCAAGACATACCCAGCGCGCAGCTGCGGAAATTTCGGGCCGAGGCCGGTGGGCTATAGCCTTGTTACGCTGGGGCCGGGAGGGCGCCGGGGCTGCCCGGAAATGGGTACCCAAGGTCCTCGCTTTCCAAAGGAGGCTACGTTAGAGGCCTGCCCTAAAATGGCAAGAATGCCCAGCGCGCGCAGCGGTGAAATAGTCGCCGAGGCCGGCGGGCTATAGCCTTGGTCCACGGGCCGGGGAGGGGTTTCGTGGCCTGGCCGCCGGAAATGGGTACAGTCTTTTCGAGGGTCCTCGTTTGCCCAGTGGGAGGCTATGGCCAGAAGCCTGCCCGAAAATGGCAAGAAATGTCCAGCGCCGCAGCACGTGAAATAGTCGCCGACGCCGGTGGGCTATAGCCTTTGGTCCGCGGGGGTTGGGGAGGGCGCTCGGGGCTCACAGATCGGAAATGAGTACAGTCTTTTCGAGGGTCCTCGTGTACCCAGTGGGAGGCTACGGTCAGAAGCCTGCCGTAAAATGGCAAGTAATGCCCAGCGGTGCAGCGCGTGAAATAGTTACCGAGGCCGGTGGGCTATAGACTTTGGTCTGCGGCGGTTGGGGAGGGGGGTTCGGGGGCTCTGGTCGACAGAAATTGGTACAGACTTTTCGAGGGTCCTCGTGTGCCCAGTGGGAGGCTACGGTCAGAGGCCTGCCCTAAAATGGCACGAAATGCCCAGCGGCGCAGCGCGTGAAATAGTCGCCGAGGCCGGTGGGCATTAGCCTTTGGTCCGCGGGGGTTGGGGAGTGGCGCTCGGAGGCTCAAGGCCGGAAATGGGTACAGCCTTTTCAAGGGTCCTCGTGTGCCCAGTGGGAGGCTACGGTCATAAGCCTACCCTAAAATGGCAAGACATACCCAGCGGCGCAGCGCGTGAAATGTCGCCGAGGCCGGTGGGCTATAGCCTTTGTTACGCGGGGGTTGGGGAGGGGCGTTCAGGGGTTCTGGGCCTGGGAAATGGGTGCGCCTGAAGGTCCTCATTTTCCCAAAGGGAGGCTACGTTAGAGGCTCTAAAATGGCAAGAATGCCCAGTGGCGCAGCGTGCGAAATATTTGCCGAGGCTGGTGGGCTATAGCCTTTGGTCCGCGGGGTCGGGAGGGGTTTCGTGGCCTCGGTCGCCGGAAATGGGTACAGTTTTCGAGGGTCCTCGGTGCTCAAGTGGGAGGCTACGCCAGAAGCCCGCCTGAAAATGGCAAGAAATGTCCATAGGCGCAGCACTTGACATAGTCGCCACGTGGGCTATAGCCTTTTGGCCTGCGGGGCTGGGAGGGAGTTCGGGGGCCGGAAATGCGTGACAGTCTTTTCGAGGGTCCTTGTGTGCCCAGTGGGAGGCTACGGTCAGAAGCCCAATGTAAATGGCAATGCCCAGCGTGCAGCGCTGTGAAATAGTCTCCGAGGCCGTGGGCTATAGCCTTTGGTCCGGGGGTCCGGGAGGGGTTTCGTGGCTCGCCGGAAATGGGTACATTTTTCGAGGGTCCTGTGCCTGGAGGCTACGGTCAGAAGCCTGCCCTAAAATGGCAAGACATACCCAGCGGCGGAGCGCGTGAAATGTCGCCGAGGCCGGTGGGCTATAGCCTTTGGTACGCGGGGGTTGGGAAGGGGCGTTCGGGGGCTCTGGGCCTGGGAAATGGGTACAGTCTTTTCGAAGGTCCTCGTTTTCCCAGTGGGAGGCTACGGTTAGAGGCCTGCCCTAAAATGGCAAGAAATGCCCAAGGCGCAGTGCGTGAAATAGTCGCCGAGGCCGGTGGGCTATAGCCTTTGGTCCGCGGGGGTTGGGGAGGGGGTTTCGGTGGCTCTGGTCGTCGGAAATGGGTACAGTCTTTTCGAGGGTCCTCGTGTGCTCAGTGGGAGGCTACGGTCAGAAGCCTGCCCTAAAATGTCAAGAAATGCCTAGCGGCGTATCGCGTGAAATTGTCGCCGAGGCCGGTGGTTTATAGCCTTTGGTCCGCGGGGGTTGGGGAGGGAAGTTCTGGGGCTCTGGGCATCGGAAATGGGTACAGTCTTTTCGAGGGTCCTCGTGTGCCCAGTGGGAGGGTACGGTCAGAGGCCTGCCCTAAAATGGCAAGAAATGCCCAGCGGCGCAACGCGTGAAATAGTCTCCGAGGCCGGTGGGCTATAGCCTTTGGTCCGCGGGGGTTGGGGAGGGGGTTTCGGTGGCTCTGGTCGTCGGAAATGGGTACAGTCTTTTCGAGGGTCCTCGTGTGCTCAGTGGGAGGCTACGGTCAGAAGCCTGCCCTAAAATGTCAAGAAATGCCTAGCGGCGTATCGCGTGAAATTGTCGCCGAGGCCGGTGGGCTATAGCCTTTGGTCCGCGGGGGTTGGGGAGGGAAGTTCTGGGGCTCTGGGCATCGGAAATGGGTACAGTCTTTTCGAGGGTCCTCGTGTGCCCAGTGGGAGGGTACGGTCAGAGGCCTGCCCTAAAATGGCAAGAAATGCCCAGCGGCGCAACGCGTGAAATAGTCTCCGAGGCCGGTGGGCTATAGCCTTTGGTCCGCGGGGGTTGGGGAGGTGGTTTCGGTGGCTCTGGTCGTCGGAAATGGGTACAGTCTTTTCGAGGGTCCTCGTGTGCTCAGTGGGAGGCTACGGTCAGAAGCCTGCCCTAAAATGTCAAGAAATGCCTAGCGGCGTATCGCGTGAAATTGTCGCCGAGGCCGGTGGGCTATAGCCTTTTGTCCGCGGGGGTTGGGGAGGGAAGTTCTGGGGCTCTGGGTGTCGGAAATGGGTACAGTCTTTTCTAGGCTCCTCGTGTCCCCAGTGCGAGGGTACGGTCAGAGGCCTGCCCTAAAATGGCAAGAAATGCCCAGCGGCGCAGCGCGCGAAATAGTCACCGAGGCCGGTGGGCTATAGCCTTTGGTCCGCTGGGCCGGGGAGGGTGCGGGGCTCGTCGCCGGAAATGGGCATGCCTTTTCCGTGGTCTCGTGTGCTCAGTGGGAGGCTACGGTCATACGCCTGCCCTAAAATGGCAAGAAATGTCCAGCGGCGCAGCACGTGAAATAGTTGCCGAGACCGGTGGGCTATAGCCTTTGGTCCGCGGGGGTTGGGGAGGGGCGTTCGGGGGCTCTGGGCGTCGGAAATGGGTACAGTCTTTTCGAGGGTCCTCGTGTACCCAGTGGGAGGCTACGGTCAGAAGCCTGCCCAAAATGGCAAGAAATACCCAGCCGCGCATCGCGTGAAATTGTCGCCGAGGCCGGTGGGCTATAGCCTTTGGTCTGCGGGGGTTGGGGAGGGAAGTTCTGGGGCTCTGGGCATCGGAAATGGGTACAGTCTTTTCGAGGGTCCTCGTGTGCCCAGTGGGAGGCTAAGGTCAGAAGCCTGCCCTAAAATGGCAAGAAATGTCCAGCGGCGCAGCGCATGATATAGGCGCCGAGGCCGGTGGGCTATAGCCTTTGGTCCGCGGGGGTTGGGGAGCGGAGTTCGGGGGCTCTGGGTGTCGGAAATGGGTACAGTCTTTTTGAGGGTCCTCGTGTGCTCAGTGGGAGGCTACGGTCAGAGGCCTGCCCTAAAATGGCAAGAAATGCCCAGCGGCGCAGCGCGTGAAATAGTCGCCGAGGCCGGTGGGCTATAGCCTTTGGTCCGCAGGGGTTGGGGAGGGGCGTTCGGGGACTCTGGGCGTCGGAAATGAGTACATTCTTTTCGAGGGTCCTTGTGTGCCCAGTGGGAGGCTACGGTCAGAAGCCTGCCGTAAAATGGCAAGTAATGGCCAGCGGTGCAGCGCGTGAAATAGTCACCGAGGGCGGTGGGCTAGCCTTTTGGTCCGCGGGCGGGAGGGGGTTCGGGGCCTCTGGTCGACAGAAATTGGTACAGTCTTTTCGAGGGTCCTCGTGTGCCCAGTGGGAGGCTACGGTCAGCGGCCTGCCCTAAAATGCCACGAAATGCCCAGCGGCGCAGCGCGTGAAATAGTCGCCGAGGCCGGTGGGCATTAGCCTTTCTTCCGCGGCGGTTGGGGAGGGGCGTTCGGAGGCTCTGGGCGTCGGAAATGGGTACAGCCTTTTCAAGGGTTCTCGTGTGCCCAGTGGGATGCTACGGTCATAAGCCTACCCTAAAATGGCAAGACATACCCAGCGGCGCAGCGCGTGAAATAGTCACCGAGGCCGGTGGGCTATAGCCTTTGGTCCGTGGGGGTTGGGGAGGGGGTTTCGGGGCCCGTCGCCGGAAATGCATGTCTTTCGAGGGCCTCGTGGTGCCTGGGGGAGGCTACGGTCAGAGGCCTGCCCTAAAATGGCAAGAAATACCCAACGGCGCAGCACGTGAAATGGTCGCCGAGGTCGAGGTAAAGGCGGCCTTGGTCCGCGGGGCCGGGAGGGTGTTTCGGGCTCGTCGCCGGAAATGGGGACGGCCCTTTCGAGGGTCCTTGTGTGCCCAGTGGGAGGCTACGGTCAGAAGCCTGCCCTAAAATGGCAAGACATACCCAGCGGCGCAGCGCGTGAAATGTCGCCGAGGCCGGTGGGCTATAGCCTTTGGTACGCGGGGGTTGGGGAGGGGCGTTCAGGGGTTCTGGGCGTGGGAAATGGTTACAGTCTTTTCGAAGGTCCTCATTTTCCCAGTGGGAGGCTACGGTTAGAGGCCTGCCCTAAAATGGCACGAAATGCCTAGTGGCGCAGCGCGTGAAATAGTCGCCGAGGCCGGTGGGCTATAGCCTTTGGTCCGCGGGGGTTGGGGAGGGGGTTTCGGTGGCTCTGGTCGTCGGAAATGGGTACAGTCTTTTCGAGGGTCCTCGTGTGCCCAGTGGGAGGCTACGGCCAGAAGCCTGCCTGAAAATGGCAAGAAATGTCCAGTGGCGCAGCACGTGAAATAGTCGCCTACGCCGGTGGGCTATAGCCTTTGGTCGGCGGGGGTTGGGGAGGGGCGCCTGGGCTCGGCCGGAAATGCGCATATTCTTTTCGAGGGTCCTTGTGTGTCCATGGGAGGCTACGGTCAAACCCGCCGAAATGTCAAGTAATGCCCAGCGTGCAGCAAGGGAAATAGTCACCGAGGCGGGTGGGCTATTGCCTTTGGTCTGCGGTGGTTGGGGCGGGGGTCTGGGGCTCGTCCGCCGAAATTGGTACAGTCTTTTCGGGGTCCTCGTGGCCTGGGCAGAGGCTACGGTCGAGGCCTGCCCTAAAATTGCAAGAAATGCCCAGCGCGCAGCGCTGGAAATAGTCGCCGAGGCCGTGGGCATTAGCCTTGGTCCGCGGGGTCGGGAGGGCGCTCGAGGCTCGGGCATCGGAAATGGGTACAGCCTTTCAAGGGTTCTCGGTGCCTGGGATGCTACGGTCAGAAGCCTACCCTAAATGGCAAGACATACCCAGCGCGCAGCGCTGGTGAAATAGTCACCGAGGCCGTGGGCTATAGCCTTTGGTCCGCGGGGCTGGGAGGGAAGTTCGGGGCCTGCATCGGAAATGGGTACAGTCTTTTCGAGGGTCCTCGTGTGCTCAGTGGGAGACTACGGTCAGAAGCCTGCCCTAAAATGTCAAGACATGCCCAGCGGCGTATCGCGTGAAATTGGGGAGGGTGTTTCGGGCTCGTCGCCGCTAAATGGGTATGCCTTTACCAGGGTCCTCGTGTGCTCAGTGGGAGGCTACGGTCAGACGCCAGCCCTAAAATGGCAAGAAATGTACAGCGGCGCATCACGTGAAATAGTAGCCGAGACCGGTCGGCTATAGCCTTTGGTCCGCGGGGGTTGTGGAGGGGCGATCGGCGGCACACGTCGTCGGAAATGGGTACAGTCTTTTCGAGGGTCCTCGTGTACCCAGTGGGAGGCTACGGTCAGAAGCCTGCCCAAAATGGCAAGAAATACCCAGCCGCGCATCGCGTGAAATTGTCGCTGAGGCCGGTGGGCTATAGCCTTTGGTTTGCGGGGGTTGGGGAGGGAAGTTCTGGGGCTCTGGGCATCGGAAATGGGTACATTCTTTTCGAGGGTCCTCGTGTGCCCAGTGGGAGGGTACGGTCAGAGGCCTGCCCTAAAATGGCAAGAAATGCCCAGGGGCGCAGCGCGTGAAATAGTCGCCGAGGCCGGTGGGCTATAGCCTTTGGTCCGCGGGGGTTGGGGAGGGGGTTTCGGGGGCTCTGGTCGTCGGAAATGGGTACAGTCTTTTCGAGGGTCCTCGTGTGCCCAGTGGGAGGCTACGCCGTAAGCCCGCCCGAAATGGCAAGAAATGTCCAGCGGCAGCACGTGAAATAGTCGCCGCGCCGTGGGCTATAGCCTTTGGTCCGCTGGGGCTGGGAGGGTGTTCGGGGCTCGCGCGAAATGAGTACATTCTTTCGAGGGTCCTTGTGTGCCCATGGGAGGCTACGGTCAAGCCCGCCAGAAATGGCAAGCAATGCCCAGCGGTGCAGCGCAGTGAAATAGTCTCCGAGGGCGGTGGGCTATAGCCTTTGGTCCGCGGGCCTTGGGGAAGGGGGTTCGGGCCTCGGTCGATGTAAATTGGTACAGTCTTTTCGAGGGTCCTCGTGTACCCGCGGGAGGCTACGGCCGAGGCCTGCCCTAAATGGCGCGAATGCCCAGCGCGCAGCTGGTGAAATGGTCGCCGAGGCCGTGGGCTATAGCCTTTGGTCCGCTGGGAGGGAAGTTCTGGGCTCGCCGGAAATGGCACAGCTTTTTCAAGGGTTCTCGTGTGCCCATTGGGTTGCTACGGTCAGTCGCCTTCCCTAAAATGGCAAGACATACCCAGCGGCGCAGCGTGTGAAATAGTCACCGAGGCCGGTGGGCTATACCCTTTGGTCCGCTGGGGCCGGGAGGGAAGTTCTGGGGCTCTGGGCATCGGAAATGGGTACAGTCTTTTCGAGGGTCCTCGTGTGCTCAGTGGGAGGCTACGGTCAGAAGCCTGCCCTAAAATGTCAAGAAATGCCCAGCGGCGTATCGCGTGAAATTGTCGCCGAGGCCGGTGGGCTATAGCCTTTGGTCCGCGGGGGTTGGGGAGGGAAGTTCTGGGGCTCTGGGCATCGGAAATGGGTACAGTCTTTTCGAGGGTCCTCGTGTGCCCAGTGGGAGGGTACGGTCAGAGGCCTACCCTAAAATGGCAAGAAATCCCCAGCGGCGCAGCGCGTGAAATAGTCTCCGAGGCCGGTGGGCTATAGCCTTTGGTCCGCGGGGGTTGGGGAGGGTGTTTCTGGGGCTCTGGTCGTCGGAAATGGGTACAGTCTTTACCAGGGTCCTCGTGTGCTCAGTGGGAGGCTACGGTCAGACGCTTGCCCTAAAATGGCAAGAAATGTCCAGCGGCGCAGCACGTGAAATAGTTGCCGAGACCGGTGGGCTATAGCCTTTGGTCCGCGGGGCCGGGAGGGCGTCGGGGCTCGGTCGCCGGAAATGGCGATAGTCTATTCGAGGGTCCTCGTGTACCAAGTGGGAGGCTACGGTCAAAAGCCTGCCCAAAATGGCAAGAAATACCCAGCCGCGCATCGCGTGAAATTGTCGCTGAGGCCGGTGGGCTATAGCCTTTGGTCCGCGGGGGTTGGGGAGGGAAGTTCTGGGGCTCTGGGCATCGGAAATGGGTACAGTCTTTTCGAGGGTCCTCGTGTGCCCAGTGGGAGGGTACGGTCAGAGGCCTGCCCTAAAATGGCAAGAAATACCCAGCGGCGCAGCGCGTGAAATAGTCTCCGAGGCCGGTGGGCTATAGCCTTTGGTCCGCGGGGGTTGGGGAGGGTGTTTCTGGGGCTCTGGTCGTCGGAAATGGGTACAGTCTTTACCAGGGTCCTCGTGTGCTCAGTGGGAGGCTACGGTCAGACGCCTGCCCTAAAATGGCAAGAAATGTCCAGCGGCGCAGCACGTGAAATAGTTGCCGAGACCGGTGGGCTATAGCCTTTGGTCCGCGGGGGTTGGGGAGGGGCGTTCGGGGGCTCTGGTCGTCGGAAATGGGTACAGTCTTTTCGAGGGTCCTCATGTACCCAGTGGGAGGCTACGGTTAGAAGCCTGCCCAAAATGGCAAGAAATACCCAGCCGCGCATCGCGTGAAATTGTCGCTGAGGCCGGTGGGCTATAGCCTGGTCCGCTGGGGCCGGGAGGGAAGTTCTGGGGCCTGTGTCGGAAATGGGTACAGCTTTTCGAGGGTCCTCGGTGCCTACTGGGAGGCTACGGTCAGAGGCCTGACCTAAAATGGCAAGAAATGTCCAGCGGCGCAGCGCATGATATAGGCGCCGAGGCCGTGGGCTATAGCCTGGTCCGGGGGCCGGGGGAGCGTGTCTGGGTGTCGGAAATGGGTACAGTCTTTTCGAGGCTTCACGTGTGCCCAGTGGGAGGCTACGGTCAAAGGGCTGCCCTAAAATGGCAAGAAATGCCCAGCGGCGCACCGCGCGAAATAGTCGCCGAGGCCGGTGGGCTATAGCCTTTGCTCCGCGGGGGTTGGGGTGGGGCGTTCGCCCGGGGCCGCCGGAAATGGGTACCGCTCTTTCGAGGGTCCTCGCAGCTCAGAGGCTACGGTCAGAGGCCTGACCTAAAATGGGAAGAAATGCCCAGCGGCGCAGCGCATGATATAGGCGCCGAGGCCGGTGGGCTATAGCCTTTGGTCCGCGGGGGTTGGGGAGCGGAGTTCGGGGGCTCTGGGTGTCGGAAATGGGTACAGTCTTTTCGAGGGTCCTCGTGTGCCCAGTGGGAGGCTAAGGTCAGAAGCCTGCCCAAAATGGCAAGAAATACCCAGCCGCGCATCGCGTGAAATTGTCGCCGAGGCCGGTGGGCTATAGCCTTTGGTCTGCGGGGGTTGGGGAGGGAAGTTCTGGGGCTCTGGGCATCGGAAATGGGTACAGTCTTTTCGAGGGTCCTCATGTGCCCAGTGGTAGGCTAAGGTTAGAAGCCTGCCCTAAAATGGCAAGAAATGTCCAGCGGCGCAGCGCATGATATAGGCGCCGAGGCCGGTGGGCTATAGCCTTTGTTCCGCGGGGGTTGGGGAGCGGAGTTCGGGGGCTCTGGGTGTCGGAAATGGGTACAGTCTTTTCGAGGGTCCTCGTGTGCCCAGTGGGAGGCTAAGGTCAGAAGCCTGCCCTAAAATGGCAAGAAATGTCCAGCGGCGCAGCGCATGATATAGGCGCCGAGGCCGGTGGGCTATAGCCTTTGGTCCGCTGGGCCGGGAGCGTGTTCGGGGCCTGGGTGTCGGAAATGGCACAGTCCTGAGGGTCCTCGTGGTGCCTGGGGAGGCTACGGTCAGAGGCCTGCCCTAAAATGGCAAGAAATGCCTAGCGGCGCACCGCGTGAAATAGTCGCCGAGGCCGGTGGGCTATAGCCTTTGGTCCGCGGGGGTTGGGGAGGGAAGTTCTGGGGCTCTGGTCGTCGGAAATGGGTACAGTCTTTTTGAGGGTCCTCGTGTGCCCAATGGGAGGCTACGATCAGAGGCCTGCCCTAAAATGGCAAGAAATGCCCAGCGGCGCAGCGCGTGAAATAGTCGCCGGGGCCGGTGGGCTATAGCCTTTGGTCCGCGGGTGTTGGGGAGGGGGTTTCGGGGGCTCTGGGCGTCGGAAATGGGTACAGTCTTTTCGAGGGTCCTCGTGTGCCCAGTGGGAGGCTACGATCAGAACCCTGCCCTAAAATAGCAAGAAATGCCCAGCGGCGCAGCGCGTGAAATAGTCGCCGAGGCCGATGGGCTAAAGCCTTTGGTCCACGGGAGTTGGGGAGGGGGTTTCGGGGGCTCTGGTCGTCGGAAATAGTTACAGTCTTTTCGCGGGTCCTCGTGTGCCCAGTGGGTGGCTACGGTCAGAAGCCTGCCCTAAAATGGCAAGAAATGCCCAGCGGCGCAGCGCGTGAAATTGTCGACGGGGCCGGTGGGCTATAGCCTTTCGTCCGCGGATGTTGGGGAGGGGGTTTCGGGGACTCTGGGCGTCGGAAATGGGTACAGTCTTTTTGAGGGTCCTCGTGTGTCTAGTGGGAGGCTACGATCAGAACTCTGCCCTAAAATAGCGAGAAATGCCCAGCGGCGCAGCGCGTGAAATAGTCGCCGAGGCCGGTGGACTATAGCCTTTGGTCCACGGGAGTTGGGGAGGGGGTTTCGTGGGCTCTGGTCGTCAGAAATAGTTACAGTCTTTTCGCGGGTCCTTGTGTGCCCAGTGGGTGGCTACGGTCAGAAGCCTGCCCTAAAATGGCAAGAAATGCCCAGCGGCGCAGCGCGTGAAATTGTCGACGGGGCCGGTGGGCTATAGCCTTTCGTCCGCGGATGTTGGGGAGGGGGTTTCGGGACTCGGCCGGAAATGGGTACGCTTTTGAGGGTCCTCGTGGGGCCAGTGGGAGGCTACGCTCAGAACTCTGCCCTAAAATCGCCAGAAATGCCCAGCGGCGCAGCGCGTGAAATAGTCGCCGAGGCCGGTGGACTATAGCCTTTGGTCCACGGGAGTTGGGGAGGGGGTTTCGTGGGCTCGCCGCCGAAATAGTTACGCCTTTTCGCGGTCCTCGTGTGCCTGGTGGCTACGGTCAGAAGCCCGCCAGAAATGGCAAGACATGCTCAGCGCAGCACGTTAAATAGTCGGCGAGGTCGGTGGGCTATAGCCTTTGGTCCGCGGGGTTGGGAGGGAAGTTCTGGGCTCGCATCGAAATGGCAGTCTTTTCGAGGGTCCCGTGGTGCTCGCTGGAGGCTACGGTCAGCGACCGCCCTAAAATGTCAAGAAATGCCCAGCGGCGAATCGCGTGAAATTGTCACCGAGGCCGGTGGGCTATAGCCTTGGTCCGCTGGGGCCGGGAGGGAAGTTCGGGCCTGCATCGGAAATGGGTACAGTCTTTTCGAGGGTCCTCGTGTGCCCAGTGGGAGGGTACGGTTAGCGGCCTGCCCTAAATTGGCAAGAAATGCCCAGCGGCGCAGCGCATGAAATAGTCTCCGAGGCCGGTGGGCTATAGCCTTTGGTCCGCGGGGGTTGGGGAGGGTGTTTCTGGGGCTCTGGTCGTCGGAAATGGGTACAGTCTTTTCCAGGGTCCTCGTGTGCTCAGTGGGAGGCTACGGTCATACGCCTGCCCTAAAATGGCAAGAAATGTCCAGCGGCGCAGCACGTGAAATAGTCACCGAGGCCGGTGGGCTATAGCCTTCGGTCCGCGGGGGTTGGGGAGGGTGTTTCGGGGGCTCTGGTCGTCGGAAATGGGTACAGTCTTTTTGAGGGTCCTCGTGTGCCCAATGGGAGGCTACGATCAGAGGCCTGCCCTAAAATGGCAAGAAATGCCCAGCGGCGCAGCGCGTGAAATAGTGGCCGGGGCCGGTGGGCCATAGCCTTTGGTCTGCGGGTGTTGGGGGTTTTGAGGCTCGCGCCGAAATGGGTACAGCCTCGAGGGTCCTCGTGTGCCCTGTGGTCGGCTACGATCAGATCCCGGCCCTAAAATCGCAAGAATTGCCCCGGGGCGCCGGGCGTGAAATCGTCGCCGTGGCCGTTGGGCTAAAGCCTTTGGTCCAGGGGAGTTGGGGTGGGGGTTTCGGGGCCTGCCGCCGGAAAGAAGTTGCGCCTTTCGCTGGTCCTCGTGCCCAGGCTGGTGGCTACGCTCAGAAGCCTGCCCTAAAATGGCAAGAAATGCCCAGCGTCGCAGCGCGTGAAATTGTCGCCGGGGCCGGTGGGCTATAGCATTGCGTCAGCGGGTGTTGGGAGGGGCTCGGGCTCAAGGCCGGAAATGGGTACAGTCTTTTCGAGGGTCCTCGTGTGACTAGTGGGAGGCTACGATCAGAACCCTGCCCCAAAATAGCAAGAAATGCCCAGCGGCGCAGCGCGTGAAATAGTAGCCGAGGCCGGTGGACTATAGCCTTTGGTCCACGGGAGTTGGGGAGGGGGTTTCGAGGGCTCTGGTCGTCAGAAATAGTTACAGTCTTTTCGCGGGTCCTCGTGTGCTCAGTGGGAGGCTACGGTCAGAAGCCTGCCCTAAAATGTCAAGAAATGCCCAGCGGCGTATCGCGTGAAATTGTCGCCGAGGCCGGTGGGCTATAGCCTTTGGTCCGCGGGGGTTGGGGAGGGAAGTTCTGGGGCTCTGGGCATCGGAAATGGGTACAGTCTTTTCGAGGGTCCTCGTGTGCCCAGTGGGAGGGTACGGTCAGAGGCCTGCCCTAAAATGGCAAGAAATGCCCAGCGGCGCAGCGCGTGAAATAGTCTCCGAGGCCGGTGGGCTATAGCCTTTGGTCCGCGGGGGTTGGGGAGGGTGCTCGGGCCCGTCGCCGGAAATGGCATGCCTTTTTCTGTGGTCCTCGTGGTGCTCTGGGAGGTTACGGTCATCCGCCTGCCCTAAAATTGCAAGAAATGTCCAGCGGCGCAGCGCGTGAAAAAGTTGCCGAGGCCGTGGGCTATAGCCTTCGGGTCCGCTGGGCCGGGGAGGGCGCTCGGGGCTCGGCCGGAAATGGGTACAGTCCTTTTCGAGGGTCCTCGTACCCAGTGAGGCTACGGTCAGAAGCCTGCCCAAAATGGCAAGAAATGCCCAGCCGCGCATCGCGTGAAATTGTCGCCGAGGCCGGTGGGCTATAGCCTTGGTCCGCGGGGCCGGGGAGGAAGTTCGGGCCTCGCATCGGAAATGGCATGTCTTCGAGGGTCCTCGTGTGCCCAGTGGGAGGCTAAGGTCAGAAGCCTGCCCTAAAATGGCAAGAAATGTCCAGCGGCGCAGCGCATGATATAGGCGCCGAGGCCGGTGGGCTATAGCCTTTGGTCCGCGGGGGTTGGGGAGCGGAGTTCGGGGGCTCTGGGTGTCGGAAATGGGTACAGTCTTTTTGAGGGTCCTCGTGTGCCCAGTGGGAGGCTACGGTCAGAGGCCTGCCCTAAAATGGCAAGAAATGCCCAGCGGCGCACCGCGTGAAATAGTCGCCGAGGCCGGTGGGCTATAGCCTTTGGTCCGCGGGGGTTGGGGAGGGAAGTTCTGGGGCTCTGGGCGTCGGAAATGGGTACAGTCTTTTCGAGGGTCCTCGTAGCCTGGGTGAGGCTACGGTCAGAGGCCTGACCTAAAATGGGAAGAAATACCCAGCGGCGCAGCGCGTGAAATAGTCACCGAGGCCGGTGGGCTATAGCCTTCGGTCCGCGGGGGTTGGGGAGGTGCTGGGGCTCGCCGGAAATGGGTACAGTTTTTGAGGGTCCTCGTGCCCAATGGGAGGCTACGATCAGAGGCTCGCCCTAAATGGCAAAGAAATGCCCAGCGCGCAGCGCGGAAATAGTGGCCGGGCCGTGGGCTATAGCCTTCGTCCGCGGTGTCGGGGGGTTTTGAGGCTCGGGCGCCGGAAATGGGTACGCCTTTTTCGAGGGTCCTCGTGGTGCCTGGGGAGGCTACGATCATCAACCCTGCCCTAAAATAGCAAGAAATGTCCAGCGCAGCGCAGCGTGTAATAGTCGCCGAGGCCGGCGGGCTAAAGCCTTCGTCCACGGGAGTCGGGAGGCTCGGGGCTGCCGCCGGAAATAGTTACAGTCTTTCGCTGGTCCTCGTGGTGCCTGGGTGGCTACGGTCAGAAGCCCGCCCTAAAATGGCAAGAAATGCCCAGCTGGCCGCAGCTGAAATTGTCGCCGGGCCGGTGGGCTATAGCCTTCGTCCGCTGGGTGTTGGGAGGGGTTTCGGGCCTGGCCGGAAATGGGCATAGCCTTTTCGAGGGTCCTCGTGACTAGTGGGAGGCCACGATCAGAACCCCGCCCTAAAATAGCAAGAAAGCGCAGCGCTGAAGAAATAGTCGCCGAGGCCGGTGGACTATAGCCTTGGTCCACGGAGTCGGGAGGGGTTTCGTGGCTCGCCGCCAGAAATAGTTACGCCTTTTCGCCGGGTCCTCGCGTGCCCAGCGGGTGGCTACGGTCAAGCCCGCCGTAAATGGCAAGACATGCCCAGCGCGCAGCACGCGAAATAGTCGCCGAGGACGGTGGGCTATAGCCTGGTCCGCTGGGGCCGGGAGGGGCTCGGGGCTGCCATCGGAAATGGTACAGTCTTTTCGAGGGTCCTCGCGTCAGTGGGAGGCTACGGCCAGAGGCCCGCCGAAATGGCAAGAAATGCCCAGCGCGCAGCACGTGAAATGGTCGCCGAGGCCGGTGTGCTATAGCCTTGGTCCGCTGGGGTTGGGAGGAAGTTCTCGGGGCCTCGCATCGGAAATGGGTACATTCTTTCGAGGGTCCTCGCGAGCCCAGTGGAAGGCTACGGTCGAGGCCTGCCCTAAATGGCAAGAAATGCCCAGCGCGCAGCACGTGAAATGGTCGCCGAGGCCGTGTGCGGCATAGCCTCGGTCCGCGGGGCCGGGGAGGGAAGTTCGCCTGGGCGCCGGAAATGGGTACAGTCTTTTCGAGGGTCCTCATGAGCCCAGTGGAAAGCTACGGTTAGAAGCCTGCCCTAAAACGGCAAGAAATGCTCAGCGCGATCGCGCGATATTATCGCCGAGCCTGGGCTAGCCTTTCGTCCGGGTATGGGAGGGAAGTGGGGCCCGCATCGGAAATGGGTACAATCTTTTCGAGGGTCCTCGTGCCCAGTGGGAGGCTACGGCCAGAGGCCTGCCCTAAAATGGCAAGAAATGCCCAGCGCGCAGCGCGTGAAATAGTCACCGAGGCCGGTGGGCTATAGCCTTTGGTCCGCTGGGGCCGGGAGGGTGTTTCGGGCTCGTCGCCGGAAATGGGTATAGTCTTTCGAGGTCCTCGGTGCGCGGGGAGGCTACGGTCAGACGCCTGCCCTAAAATGGCAAGAAATGTCCAGCGCGCCTGCACGTGAAATAGTCGCCAAGACCGTGGGCTATAGCCTTTGGTCCGGGTTTGGGAGGCGTCGGGGCCTGCTTCGGAAATGGGTACAGTCTTTGAGGGTCCTCGGTGCCCAAAGGGGAGGCTTATGTCCAAGCCTGCCCTAAATGGCAAGAAATGTCCGGGCGCAGCACGTGAACTAGTCGCCGAGGCCGGTGGGCTATCGCCTTTGGTCCGCGGGGGGTGGGGAGGTGAGTTCGGGGGATCTTGGCGGGGGAAATGGGTACAGTCTTTGTGAGGGTCCTCGCTCGCCTGGGCCGGAGGCTACGGTCGAGCCTCGCCTTAAAATGGCAAGAAATGCCTAGCGCGCAGCTGCTGCGGAAATAGTCGCCGAGGCCGGTGGGCGATAGCCTTTGGTCCGCGGGAGTTGGGGAGGGGGTTTCGGGGGCTCTGGTCTCGGAAATACTTACAGTCTTTTCGAGGGTCCTCGTGTGCCCAGTGGGTGGCTACGGTCAGAAGCCTGCCCTAAAATGGCAAGACATGCCCAGCGGCGCAGCGCGTGAAATAGTCGCCGAGGCCGGTGGGCTATAGCCTTTGGTCCGCTGGGGCAGGGGGTTTTGGGGCTCGCCGGAAATGGCATAGTCTTTCGAGGGTCCTCGTGCCTGGAAGTTACTAACAGAGGCCTGCCCAAAAGGCAAGAATGCCCAGCGCGCAGCTGCCGGAAATAGTCACCGAGGCCGCGGGCTATAGCCTTTGGTCCGCGGGGCCGGGAGCGGGTTGGGGGGCTCTGGTCATCGGAAATTGGTACAGTCTTTCGAGGGTCCTCGTGGTGCCCAGAGAGGCTACGGTCAGAATCCTACCCTAAAATGATAAGAAATACCCAGCGCGCAGCTGGAAATACTTGCCGAGGCCGTGGCTATAGCCTTTGCCCGCGGAACTGGGAGGGGGTTCGGGGGCTCAGGCATCGGAAATGGGTACAGTCTTTTCGAGGGTCCTCGGTGCCCAGTGGGGAAGTTACGTCGAGGCTGCCAAAAATGGCAAGAAATGCCCAGCGCGAGCGTTAAATAGTCACCGAGACCGTGGGCCAGCCTGGTCCGCTGGGGTCGGGGAGGGTTTCGGGGCCCGTCATCAGAAATATGTACAGTCTTTAGAGGGTCCTCGTGGTGCCCAGTGGAGGGTACGTCCGAAGCCCGCCCTAAAATAGCAAGAAATGCCCAGCCGCGCAGCTGCGGAAATAGTCCGCCGAGGCCGCGGGCTATAGCCTTGGTCCGCTGGGGCCGGGAGGGAGTTTCGGGCCTGGCCGCCGGAAATGCGTGACAGCCTTTTCGAGGGTCCTCGTGGTGCCCTGGGAGGCTACGATCAGAGGCCTGCCTTGCAAGGGCAAGAAATGCCCAGCGATGAAGCTGGCGAATAGTCGCCCGCCGGTGGGCCAGCCTTTGGTCCGCTGGGGTCGGGAGGGAAGTTCTGGGCCTGCATCAGAAATGGTACAGCCTTTCGAGGGTCTCATGTGCCCATGGAGGCTACGGTCGAGGCCTCACCCTAAATGGCAAGAAATTTCAGCGCGCAGCGCATGAAATAGTCACCGAGGCTAGTGGGCTATAGCCTGGTCCGCGGGGCCGGGAGGGGGCTCAGAGGCTCTCGCCGGAAATGGGTACTTTTTCGAGGGTCTCGTGCCCAAAGGCAAGCAGGCTATCAGAAGCCTGCCCTAAACCGCAAGAATGTCCAGCGGCGAGCTGCGGAAATAGTCACCGAGGCCGTGGCTATAGCCTGGTCCGCGGGGCCGGGAGGGAGTTTCGGGGCCTGCCCTGGAAATGGCATGCTTTTCGAGGGTCCTCGTGCCCGGAGGTTACGTCAGAAGCCCGCCTAAATGGCAAGACATGCTCAGCGCGCAGCTGCGAAATAGTCGCCGAGGCCGGTGGGCTATAGCTTTGGTCCGGGCTGGGGGCGCTGGGGCCTGCTCATCGAAATGGGTACAGTCTTTTCGAGGGTCTCGTGCCCAAAGGCGAGGTTACGATCAGAAGCCTGCCCTAAACTGCAAGAAATGTCCAGCGGCGCAGCGCTGAAATAGTCACCGAGGCCGTGGCTGCAGCCTTTGGTCCGCGGGGCCGGGGAGGGAGTTTCGGGGCTCGTCGCCGGAAATGGGTACAGTCTTTTCGAGGGTCTCGTGCAGCCTGGGAGGTTACGGTCAGAAGCTCGCCTAAATGGCAAGAGACATGCCTAGCGGGCGCAGCGCTGAAATAGCCGCCGAGGCCGGTGGGCTATAGCTTTGGTCCGCTGGGTCGGGGGGCGCCGGGGCCTGCTCATCAGAAATGGCATAGTCTTTCGAGGGTCTCGTTCCCAAAGGGAGGTTACGGTCAGAAGTCTGCCACTAAATGGCAAGACATGCCCAGCGCGCAGCTGCGGAAATAGTCGCCGAGGCCGTGGGCTATAGCCTTGGTCCGCTGGGGTCGAGGGGCGTCGGGGCTGGGCATCCGAAATGGGTACATACTTTTCGAGGGTCCTCGTACCCAAGGAGGCTACGGTCGAGGCCTGCCCTAAATGGCAAGAAAAGCCCAGCTGGCGCACTGCGGAAATAGTCATCCGAGGCCGTGGGCTATAGCCTTTGGTCCGCGGGGTCGGGTGGCGGTTTCGGGGCTATGGTCGCCGGAAATGGGTATATTCTTTTGAGGGTCTCGGTGCCCAAAGCGAGGCTACGGTCAAGCTCGCCCTAAAATGGCAAGACATGCCCAGCGGAGCTGTGAAATAGTCACCGAGGCCGTGGGCTATAGCCTGGTCCGCGGGGTTGGGGAGGGGTTTCGGGGCTTTGGTCGCCAGAATGGGTACGTTTTTCGAGGTCCTAGTGTGCCTGAGGCTACGGTCAGAAGCCTGCCCTAAATGGCAAGAAATGTCCCGCGCAAAGACGGGAAATAGTCACCGAGGCCGTGGTATAGCTCGGTCCGCAGGGGTTGGGGAGGGGTTTCGGGCTCTGCCGCACGGAAATGGTTCAGTCTTTACGAGGGTCCTCGGTGCCTGGGTGGGAGATTACGCTAGAAGCCCGCCCCAAAATGGCAAGAAATGTCCCACGGCGCAAGAAGGTGAAATAGTCGCCGAGGCCGGTGGGCTATAGCCTTTGTCCTGCGGGGTTGGGGAGGGCGCCGAAATGGGTACAGTCTTTTCGAGGGTCCTCGTGGTGCCCTGCGGGAGGCTACGGTCAGAGGCCCGCCAGAAATGACAAGAAATACCCAGCGCGTAGCGCAGGAAATAGTCCACCGATGCCGGTGGGCTATAGCCTTTGGTCCGCAGGGGTTGGGGAGGGGGTTTCGGGGGCTCTGTTTTTCAGAAATGGGTACGGTCTTTTCGAGGGTCCTCGTGTGCCCAGTGGGAGGCTACGGTTAGAAGTCGCCTTAAATGGCAAGACATGCTCAGCGCGCAGCTGCTGCGTGAAATAGTCGCCGAGGCCGTGGGCTATAGCCTTGGTCCGCGGGGTTGGGAGGGCGTCGGGTCTCTGGTCGTCGGAAATGGGTACAGTCTTTTCGAGGGTCCTCGTGTACGCAGTGGGAGGCTACGGTCAGACGCCTGCCCTAAAATGGCAAGACATGCCCAGGGGCGCAGCGCGGGAAATAGTCACCGAGGCCGGTGGGCTATAGCCTTTGGTCCGCGGGGCCGGGAGGGGCTTTCGGGGCCTGCTTGTCGAAATGGGTACGGTCTTTTCGAGGGTCCTCGTGGTGCCTGGGGAGGCTACGGTCAGAAGCCTGCTCTAAAATGGCAAGACATGCCCAGCGCGCAGCGCGGTGAAATAGGCCGCCGAGGCCGTGGGCTATAGCCTTGGTCCGCGAGGGCTGGGAGGCGCTCGGGGCCTGGGTGTCCCAAATGGGTACAGCCTTTTTCGAGGGTCCTCGTACCTGGGCGGGAGGCTACGGTCAGGGCCTGCCCTAAATGGCAAGAAATGCCCAGCGCGCAGCGCTGGAAAAGTCACTGAGGCCGGTGGCTATAGCCTTTTGGTCCGCGGGGTCGGGAGGAGGTTTCGCCTGTCATCCGAAATGGGTACAGTCTTTCGAGGGTCCTCAGTGCCCAAAGTGGGAGGCTACGGTCAGACGCTACCCTAAACTGGCAAGACATGCCCATCGTCGCAGTGCGTGAAATTGTATCCGAGGCCGTTGGGCTATTTTTGGGTCCGCTGGGTCGGGGCGCTGGGGCCTGCTCATCAGAAATGGGTACAGTCTTTTCGAGGATCCTCGTGTTCCTAGTGGGAGGATACAGTCAGAAGCCTGCCCTAAAATGGCAAGACATGCCCAGCGGCGCAGCGCGGGAAATAGTCACTGAGGCCGGTGGGCGATAGCCTTTGGTCCGCTGGGGCCGGGAGGGCGCTCGGGGGCCTGCCGCCGAAATGGGTACATTCTTTTAGGTCCTCGTGGTGTCGAGTGGGAGGTTACGGTCAAGCTCCGCCCTAAATGGCAAGACATGCAAGCGCAGAGCTGCAGGAAATAGTCACCGAGGTCGGTGGCTATAGCTCGCGGTGCTCGGGAGGGCGCTGGGGCTCTCGCTGTCGGAATGGTAAAGTCTTTCGAGGGTCCTCGTGTGCCTGGGGAGGCTGCCGTCAGGCCCGCCCTAAAATAACAAGAAATGCCCAGCGCGCAGCGCGTGAAATAGTCACCGAGGCCGGTGGGCTATAGCCTTGGTCCGCTGGGGCTGGGAGGGGTTTCGGGGCCTGGTCCGCCGAAATGGGCACGGTCCTGAGGGTCCTCGCAGCCCAGTGGAGAGGCTACGGTCAGAAGCCCGCCCAAAATGGCAAGAAATTCAGCGCGAAGGCCATTAAATAGTCACCGAGGCCGTGGGCTATAGCCTTGGTCCGCGGGGCTGGGGAAGGTTTTTCGGGGCTCGCTGTCGAAATGGGTACGCTTTTTCGAGGGTCCTCGTAGCCTGGGAGGCTATGGTCAGAAGCCCGCGCTAAAATGGCAAGACATACCAGCGCGCGCGCGTGAAATAGTCGCCGAGGCCGGTGGGCTATAGCCTGGTCCGCTGGGGTCGGGAGGCGAGTTCGGGGCTCGCGTCCCAAATGGGTACAGTCTTTTCGAGGGTCCTCGTACCTGGGAGGCTACGGTCCAGAGGGCTGCCCTAAAATGGCAAGAAATGCCCAACAAAGCACGGGAAATAGTCACCGAGGCCGGTGGGCTATAGCCTTGGTCCGCGGGGTCCGGGAGGGGTTAGGGCCTTTGTCGCCGAAAATGGCACAGTCTTTCGAGGGTCCTCATGTCCCCTGGGGAGGCTACGGTCGAGGCCCCGCCTAAAATGGCAAAATGCCAGCGCGCAGCTGGTGAAATAGTCACCGAGGCCGGTGGGCCAGCCTTTGGTCCGCGGGGCCGGGGAGGGGTTTAGGGCTCTGTCACGAAAATGGGTACAGTCTTTGAGGGTCCTCGTGTCCCGAGGGGAGGCCACGGACAGAAGTCTCGCCTAAAATGGCAAGAAATGCCCAGCGCGCAGCTGGAAATAGTCACCGAGGCCGGGGCTATGCATTCGTCCACGGGGTTGGGAGGGGTTTAGAGGCTCTGGTCCGAAAATGGATACGTTTTCGAGGGTCCTCGTAGCCCAGTGGGAGGTTATGGTCAGAATCTTGCTTTAAATGAGAAGAATACCCAGCCGCTCAAGGAAATAGTCACCAAGGCCGTGGGCTATAGTTTGGTCCGCAGGGTTGGGCGAGGGTCGCTCGGGGCCTGGGGTCGGAAATGGGTACAGTTTTTCAAGGGTCCTCGGTGCCTGGGAGGCTACGATCAAAAGCCCGCCCTAAAATAACAAGAAATGCCCAGCGCGCAGGTGAAATAGTCGCCGAGGCCGTGGCTATAGCCTTTGGTCCACGGGGCCGAGGGGGTTTCGGCCTGGCCGCCGAAATGGGTACCGTCTTTTCTCTGGTCCTCTTGTGCCCAGTGGGAGGCTACGGTCAGAAGCCTGCCCTAAAATTGCACGACATGCCCAGCGGCGCAGCACGGTAAATAGTCACTGAGGCCGGTGGGTATAGCCTTTGGCCCGCAGGGGTCAGAGGGGCTCGGGCCCGCCGGCCGGAAATGGGTACGCCTTTTACGAGGGTCCTCGTGCCTGGGAGATTACAGTTAGAAGCCTGCCCCAAAATGGCAAGAATGTCCAGCGCGCAGCGAAATAGTCGCCGAGGCCGGGCTATAGCCTTTTGTCCGGGGGGCCGGGAGGGCGCCGAAATGGGTACAGCCTTTTCGAGGGTCCTCGTGTGCCCTGTGGAGGCTTACGTCAGAGGCCTGCCCAAAATGACAAGAAATACCCAGCGCGAAAGCTGAAATAGTCACCGAGGCCGGTGGCTATAGCCTTTGTCCGCTGGGGCCGGGGGTTTCGGGCCCGTCGCCGAATGGTACGGTCTTTCGAGGGTCTCGCAGCCTGGGTGGGGAGGCTACGGTCAAGCCTGCCCTAAAATGGCAAGAAATACCCAGCGCGAGCGCCACAAATAGTTGCCGAGGCCGTGGGCTATAGCCTTTCGGTCCGCGGGGCCGGGGAAGGTGTCGGCCCGCCGAATGGCACAGTCTTTCGAGGGTCCTCGTGCCCAAAGTGAGGCTACGGTTAGAAGCCCGCCATAAATGGCAAGACATGCCCAGCGCGCGGGCGCGAAATAGTCGCCGAGCACGGTGGGCTAGGCCTGGTCCGCGGGCTGGGAGGGGTTTCGGGGCTCGGTCGTCGAAAATGGGTACAGGCTTTTTCGAGGGTCTCATGTCCCTGGGAGGCTACGGTCAGAAGCTCGCCCAAATGGCAAAATGCCCAGCCGTCAGAAAGCACGTGAAATAGTCACCGAGGCCGTGGGCTATAGCCTTTGGTCCGCGGGCGCGGGAGGGGTTTAGGGCTCGTCACGCTTAAATGGGTACAGTCTTTCGAGGGTCCTCGTGCCGAGGGGAGGCTACGGACAGAAGCCTGCCCTAAATGGCAAGAAATGCGCAGCGCTGGGAAATAGTCACCGAGGCCGTGGGCTGGCCATTGGTCCGTGGGGGTTGGGAGGGGTTTAGGAGGCCCGTCGCCGAAAATGGGTACAGTCTTTTCGAGGGTCCTCGTGTTCCCAGTGGGAGGCTAGGTCAGAATCCTACTTTAAAATGGCAAGAAATACCCAGCGGCGCAGCGCTTGAAATAGTCACCGAGGCCGGTGGGCTGGCCAGCATTCGGGTCCGCGGGGTCGGGAGGTGTTCGCGGCCCGGCATCGGAAATGGGTACTTTTTCGAGGGTCTCGGTGCCCCTGTGGGAGGCTATGGTCAAGCTCGCCTAAAATGGCAAGACATGCCCAGCGGCGCTGCGCTTTAAATAGTCTCCGAGGCCGGTGGGCTATAGCCTTTGGTCCGCGGGGGTTGGGGAGGGTAATTCGGGGGCTCTAGGCGTCCGAAATGGGTACAGTCTTTTCGAGGGTCCTTGCGTGCTCAAATGGAGGTTACGGCCAAAGCCTGCCTTTAAAATGGCAAGACATGCCTAGTGGCGCAGCGCGGAAATAGTCGCCGAGGCCGTTGGCTATAGCCTTTGGTCCGCGGGTCGGGCGAGGGCGCGCCCGGGCGCCGGAAATGGCGCATTTTTTCAAGGGTCCTGCGCCTGGGGAGGCTACGATCAGAAGTCTGCCCCTAAAATGGCAAGCTGCAGCTACAGGAAATAGTCGCCGAGGCCGGTAGGCTATGCGCCGGTCCGCGGTGGTCGGGGAGGGATGTCTGCCTGGGCGCCGAAATGGCATGCCCGAGGGTCTCGTGGTGCCTGGGTGAGGATAGGTCGAGGCCCGCCCTAAATGGCAAGAAATGCCCAGCGCAGCACGGGAAATAGCCAACGAGGCCGGTGGGTATAGCCTGGTCCGCAGGGCTGGGGAGGGGCTCGGGCTCGTCGTCGGAAATGGTCACGCCTTTACGAGGGTCCTCATGTGCCCAGCGGAGATTACGGTTAGAAGCCCCGCCCTAAATGGGCACGCTTTTTCGAGGGTCTCGCTGGCTGGCGAGGGGCGCCGGAAATGGCATGCTTTTCGAGGGTCCTCGTGGTGCCCCTGCGTGAGGCTACGGTCGAGGCCTGCCTAAATGACAAGAAAAGCCCAGCGCGAGAAGGCCAAATAGTCGCCGAGGCCGTGGCTATAGCCTTTGTCCGTGGGGGCCGGGGAGGTTTCGTGGCCTGCCCGCCAAAATGGGTACAGCTTTTTCGAGGGTCCCCTGCGCTGGGAGGCTACGGTCAGAAGCCTCGCCTAAAATGGCAAGACATGCCCACGCGGCCAAAGACGGGAAATAGTCACCGAGGCCGTGGGTATAGCCTTTGGTCCGCAGGGTCAGAGGGGTTTCGGGGCTCGCCGCTGAAATGGTATGCTTTACGAGGGTCTCGTGCCACGGGAGGCTACGTCAGAAGCTCGCCAATGGCAAGACATGCTCGCGGCGCAGCGCAGATGAAATAGTCGCCGAGGCCGCCGTGGGCTATAGCCTTGGTCCGCGGGGCCGGGGAGGGGTTTTCGGTCTGCGCCGGAAATGGGTACTCTTTCAAGGTCCTCGTGCCAGTCAGCTGGAGGCTACGGTCAGATGCCCCGCCTAAATTGCAAGACATGCCTAGCCGCAAGATGAAATAGTCGCCGAGGCTGGGCTATAGCCTTGGCCCGGGGTTGGGAGGGCGCTCGGGGTCTCCGGGCCGGAAATGGGTACTTTTCGAGGGTCCTCGTTGCCCAGAGGAGGTCATGCGTCGAGGCCTGACCGAAAATGGCAAGTAATGCCCAGCGCGCAAGCGCATGAAATAGCCGCCGAGTGCAGTGGCTATAGCCTGGCCCGCGGGGTGGGAGGGCGCTCGGGTCTCTCAAGGCCGGAATGGGTACAGCCTTTTACGAGGGTCCCTCATGTGCCCAAAGTGAGGCTACGGTCAGAAGCCCGCCTAAATAGCAAGAAATGCTCAGCGCGCAGTGCGTGAAATAGTCGGCGAGGCCGGGTGGCTATAGCCTTTGGTCCACGGGGGTTGGGGAGGGGTTTCGGCCTCGTAGTCGGAAATGGCATCTTTCGAGGGTCCTCGTGTGCCTGTGAGGCTACGGTCAAGCCTGCCCTAAATGGCAAGACATGCCCAAAGGCGCAGCGAGTGAATTAGTCGCCGAGGCCGGTGGGCAGCCTGGTCCGCGGGGTCCGGGAGGGCGCTCGGGTCTATGGTCGCCGGAAATGGCATGCCTTTTCGAGGGTCCTCAGGCCCAAGTGGGAGGCTACGGTCGAGGCCTACCCTAAATGCCAAGAAATGCCCAGCGCAGCACGGGAAATAGTCACTGAGGCCGGTGGCTGTAGCCGGTCCGGGGGTTGGGGAGGGGTTTCGGCCTCGCCGCCGGAAATGGGTACAGTTTTACGGGGTCCTCGTGGTGCCCAAGGGGAGGCTACGGTCAGAAGCCCGCCCTAAAATGGCAAGAAATGTCCAGCGCGCAGCGCGTGAAATAGCCGAGGCCGTGGCCTAGAGCCTTGGTCCGCTGGAGCCGGGGAGGGAAGTTCTGGGCCCCGTCGCCGGAAATGGGCATGCTTTTTTCGAGGGTCCTCGTAGCCCAAAGGGAGGCTACGATCAGAAGCCTGCCCTAAAATAGCAAGAAATGCCCAGCGCGCAGCGTGAAATAGCCGCCGAGGCCGGTGGGCTATAGCCTTGGTCCACGGGGTCGGGAGGGTTTAGGGCTCGTCACGAGAATGGGTACAGTCTTTCGAGGGTCCTCGTGCCCGCGGGAGGCTATGGTCAGAATCTCGCTTAAAATGGCAAGAAATACCCAGCGCAGCGTGAAATAGTCACCGAGGCCGGTGGGCTAGGTAGCCTGGTCCGCTGGGGTTGGGGAGGGAGTTTAGGGCTCGTCATCGGAAATGGGTACGGGTCTTTCGAGGGTCCTTACGCGCCGGGGAGGCTACGGTCAGAAGCCTCGCCTTAAAATGGTAAGACATGCCCAGCGCGCAGTCACCAAATAGTCGCCGAGGCCGGTGGGCTATAGCTTTGGTCCGCAGGGCTGGGAGGAGTTTAGGGCTCATCGGAAATGGTACAGCCTTTTCGAGGGTCCTCGTGTGCCCAAAGTGGGAGGCTACGGTCAGAAGCCTCGCCCTAAAATGGCAAGAAATGTCCAGCGCGCAGCGCTGCGAAATAGTCGCCGAGGCTGCGGGCCTAGAGCCTGGTCCGCTGGGGTTGGGGAGGGAAGTTCTGGGGCCTGGCCGGAAATGGGTACAAATTTTTCGAGGGTCCTCAAAGCCTGGGAGGCTATGGTCAGAATCTCTCGCTTAAAATGGCAAGAAATACCCAGGCGCAGCTGCTGAAATAGCCACCGAGGCCGTGGGCTATAGCCTTTGGTCCGCTGGGGCCGGGGAGGGAGTTTAGTGGGGCTCGTCATCGGAAATGGCACGGTCTTTCGAGGTCCTTACGTGCTGGGGAGGCTACGGCCGAAGCCCGCTTTAAATGGCAAGATATGCCCAGCCGCGCAGCGTCAAATAGTCGCTGAGGCCGTGGGCTATGTACTGGGTCCGCAGGGGCTGGGAGGAGTTTAGGGCTCGTCCAACGGAAATGGGTACGCCTTTTCGAGGGTCCTCGGTGCCTCAGCTGGGAGGCTACGCACAAGCCTGCCCCAAAATGGCAAGAAATGTCCAGCGCGAGCGCGTGAAATAGTCGCCGAGGCCGGTGGCCAGAGCCTTTGGTCCGCGGGGCCGGAGGGAAGTTCGCCTGGGCGCCGGAAATGGTACAGTCTTTTCGAGGGTCCTCGTGGTGCCTGTGGAGGTTACGGTCGAGGCCCGCCCTAAAATTACCAGAAATGCCCAGCGCGAAAGGCTGAGAAATAGCCACCGAGGCCGGTTGGCTATAGCCGTTGGTCCACGGGGTTGGGAGGGTGTGCAGGGCCCGTCACGAGAATGGGTACAGTCTTTTCGAGGGTCGCCGGTGCCCAAAGTGGGAGGCTACGGTCAGAATCGCTTAAAATGGCAAGAAATCACTCCAGCGCAGAAGGTGAAATAGTCACCGAGGCCGTGGCCAGCCTTTGGTCCGCGGGCCGGGGAGGGAGTTTAGGGGCTCTGGTCATCGGAAATGGGTACGGTCTTTTCGAGGGTCCTTGCGTGCCCAGTGGGAGGCTACGGTCAGAAGCCTGCCTTAAAATGGCAAGACATGGCCAGCGGCACAGCGCGTGAAATAGTCGCCGAGGCCGGTGGGCTATAGCCTTCGTCCGCAATGGGGCCGGGAGGGCGCTCGGGGCTCAAGCGCCAAATGGGTACAAATTTTTCGAGGTCCTCATGTGCCCGCGGGAGGCTACGGTCGAGGCCCGCCTTAAATGGTAAGAAATGCCAGCGGCTCAGCACCGAAATAGTCACCGAGGTCGGGGCTATACCTTGGTCCGCTGGGACGGGAGGGGGTCTGTGCCCGGTCGCCGTAAATGGGTACGGGCCTCGAGGGTCCTCGTGCCTGCTGGGGGCTACGGTCAAGCCCGCCTAAATGGCAAGAAATGCCCAGCGCCAGAAGCGTCAAATAGTCGCCGTGGGCCGGTGGGCTATAGCCTTTTGGTCCGCTGGGGTCGGGAAGGTGTTTCTGGTCTCGGTCACAAAATGGGTACAGTCTTTTCGAGGGTCCTCGTGGTGCCTGGGGCTACGGCCGAGGCTCCGCCTCAAATTGGCAAGAAATGCCCAGCGCGTGGGAAATAGTCATCGAGGCTTCGTGGCTAAGCCTGTACCGGGTCCGCTGGGGCCTGGGCCGGCTCGTCGCCGGAAATGAGTACAGCTTTTACGAGGGTCACGTGGTGCCCAGCTGGAGGCTACGGGTCACGAAGCTCGCCTCAAATGGCAAGATATGCCCAGGCGCGCAAGAGGTGAAATAGCCGCCGAGGGCCGTGGGCTATAGCCCCGGTCCGCTGGGCTGGGAGGGCGCCCGGTCTCTGGGCCGGAAATGGGTATGATTGAGGGTCCTCGGTGCCCAGCTGGGAGGCTACGGTCAGACACCTGCCCCTAAATGGCAAGAAATGCTCAGCGCGCAGCACGGAAATAGTCATCGAGGCCGGGGCTATAGCCCGGTCCGCCGGGTTTGGGGAGGGGTTTCGGGCTCGTCGACGGAAATGGTACAGTCTTTACGAGGGTCCTCGTGCCTGGAAGGGAGGTTACGTCAGACACCGCCTTAAAATGGCAAGAAATACCCAGCGGCGCAGCACGGAAATAGTCATCGAGGTGGGCTATAGCGCCTTTGGTCCGCCGGGCCTGGGAGGGGGTTTCGGGCTCGTCGACGGAATGGGTACAGTCTTTACGAGGGTCTCCTGTGTGCCCAATGGGAGGCTACGGTCAAGCCCGCCTTAAAATAGCAAGAATGCCCAGCCGCGCAGCGCGTGAAATAGTCCGCCGAGGCCGGGTGGGCTATAGCCTTGGTCCACGGGCTGGGGAGGGGTTTCGTGGGCCCGGGTCATCGGAAATGGGCAGCCTTTTCGAGGGTCCTCGCAGCCTGCCCAGCTGAGGCTACGGTCAAGCTCCGCCCAAAATGGCAAGACATGCCCAGCCGCGCAGCTGCTGAAATAGCCGCCGAGGCCGGTGGGCTATAGCCTCGGTCCGGGGCTGGGAGGGGCATTCCGGTCTCCGCTGGAAATGGGTACAGTCTTTCGAGGGTCCTCGTGTGCCCATGGGGAGGCTACGGTCGAAGCCCGCCCAAATGGCAAGAAATGCCCAGGCGCAGCACGGAAATAGTCACCGAGGCCGTGGGCTTATAGCCTTGGTCCGGGGGCCGGGAGGGGGTTTCGGGCCTGGTCGACGGAAATGGGTACAGCCTTTACGAGGGTCCTCGTAGCCTGGGCAGGGAGGCTACGGTCGAAGCCCGCCCTAAAATAGCAAGAATGCTCAAAGGCGAATAAGCGCGAAATAGTCCGCCGAGGCCGGTGGGCTATAGCCTTTTGGTCCACTGGGGTCGGGGAGGGGTTTCGTGGGCTCGTCATCCAATGGTACAGTTTTCGAGGGTCCTCGTAGCCCAGCGAGGCTACGTCAAGCCCGCCTTAAATGGCAAGACATGCCCAGCGCGCAGCTGCGGAAATAGTCGCCGAGGCCGGCGGGCTATAGCCTTCGTCCGCCGGGGTCGGGAGGGGTTTAGGCCTCCGTCATCGGAAATGGGTACATTTTTCGAGGGTCTCTATGCCCAAAGGGGAGGCTACGGTCAGAAGCCCGCCTTAAAATGGCAAGATATGCCCAGCGCAGCCGTTGTGAAATAGTCGCCGAGGCGGTGGCCCAGAGCCTTTGGTCCGCTGGGGTCGGGAGGGAAGTTCGGGGCCTCACGCCGGAAATGGGTACAGTCTTTCGAGGGTCTCGTGCCCTGTGGAGGCTACGGTCAGAGGCCCGCCTTAAAATTACCAGAATGCCCAGCAGCAGCTGCGAAATAGTCACCGAGGCCGGTGGGCTAGCCTTGGTCCACGGGGTCAGAGGTGTTTAGGGGCTCGGTCACGAGAATGGGTACCGCCTTTTCGAGGGTCGCCGGGTGCCCAGGAGGCTATGGTCAGAATCCCGCTTAAAATGGCAAGAAATACCCAACAAGGCAGCGAGGCTGCGGTGTTGGGCCTGGTCATCGGAAATGGGTACGCCTTTTCGAGGGGTCCTCAGGTGCCGAGGGCTTACGGTCAGAAGCCCCGCCTTAAATGGCAAGACATGCCCAGCGCAAGCAGTCATGCGAAATAGTCGCCGAGGCCGGTGGCCATAGCCTGGTCCGCGGGGTCGGGAGGTTGGGGCTCGGGCCGGAAATGGCACAGCCTTTCAGGGTCCTCGTGGTGCCCTGTGGAGGCTACGGTCGAGGCCCCGCCCTAAATTACCAGAAATGCCCAAAGGCGCAGGTGGAAATAGTCACCGAGGCCGTTGGCTATAGCCTTGGTCCGCTGGGGCTGGGAGGAGTTTAGGGCTCGTCATCGGAAATGGGTACGGCTCTTCGAGGGTCCTTACGTGCTCTGGGAGGCTACAATGGGTAAGCCCGCCTTTAAAATGGCAAGACATGCTCAGCAAGGCAATACCAAATAGTCGCCGAGGCCGGTGGGCTATAGCCTTTGGTCCGCAGGGCTGGGAGGGAGTTTGGGGCTCGTCACTCAAATGGTACGCCTTTTAGAGGGTCCTCGTGTGCCCAGCGGGAGGCTACGGTCGAAGCCCGCCCTAAATGGCAAGAATGTCCAGCGCGCAAGGTGAAATAGCCGCCGAGGCCTGCGCCCAGAGCCTCGTCCGGGGCCGGGGAGGAAGCCTGGGCCCGCCGGAAATGGGTACAGTCTTTCGAGGGTCCTCGTGGTGCCCTGTGGAGGCTGGTGCCGTAGGCCCGCCCAAAATTACCAGAAATGCCCAGCGCGCAGCAAGCGTGAAATAGTCACCGAGGTCGGCTATAGCCTGGTCCACGGGTCTGGGAGGGTGTTTGGGCTCGGGTCACGAGAATGGGTACCGCCTTTTCGAGGGTCGTGCGCCGGGAGGCTATGGTCAGAATCTCGCTTTAAAATGGCAAGAAATACCCAGCCGCGCAGCGCTGGTGAAATAGTCACCGAGGCCGGTGGGCTGGCAGCCTTTGGTACGGGGTCGGGGAGGGAGCTAGGATCCCGGTCATCGGAAATGGGTACGGTTTTCGAGGGTCCCGCGTGCTCAGCTGGAGGCTTACGGTCAAGCCCGCTTAAATGGCAAGATATGGCCAGCCGCACAGCTGCGGAAATAGTCGCCGAGGCCGGTGGGCTATAGCCTTTGGTCCGCTGGGGCCGGGAGGGCGTTTAGGGCCTCGCGCCTGAAATGGGTACAGTCTTTCGAGGTCCCGCGCCTGGGAGGCTACTACGAGGCCTGCCCTAAAATGGCAAGAATGCCAGCGGCTCAGTCATTGAAATAGTCACCGAGGCCGGTGGGCTATACCTTTGGTCCGCTGGGGGATGGGAGGGGTTTCGGTGCTCGGCCGCCGAAATGGTACGGTCTTTCGAGGGTCCTCGCAGCCCAGTGGGGGCTACGGTCAAGCCTCGCCCTAAAATGGCAAGAAATGGCCAGCTGCAGAAGCGCGGCTAAATAGTCGCTGAGGGGCTATAGCCTTTGGGTCCGCGGGGCTGGGAAGGTGTTTCGGGTCTCCGTCACAAAATGGGTACAGCTTTTTCGAGGGTCCTCGTGCCTGCCTGGGAGGCTACGGCCGAGGCCCGCCTAAATTGGCAAGAAAATGCCCAGCGCGAGCACGAAATAGTCACCGAGGCCGGCTACAGCCTTTAGTCCGCTGGGGTTGGGGAGGGGTTTCGGGCCTGGGTCGCCGGAAATGAGTACGCCTTTACGAGGGTCGCCGGTGGTGCCTGGCTGGGAGGCTACGTCAAGCCCGCCCTAAAATGGCAAGACATGCCTGGCTACAGCGCTGCGGAAATAGTCGCCGAGGCCGGTGGGCTATAGCTTTTGGGTCCGGGCGGGCTGGGAGGGGCGCCCGGGTCTCCGGGCGCCGAATGGTACAGTATCTGAGGGTCTCGGTGCCTGGGGTGAGGCTACTACGACACCTGCCCTAAATGGCAAGAAATGCCCAGCCGCAAGCAAAGACGGGAAATAGTCATCGAGGTCTGGCTATAGCCTTTTGGTCCGCCGGGTCTGGGAGGGGTTTCGGGCTCGTCGACGGAAATGGGTACAGGCTTTACGAGGGTCCTCGTTAGCCCAGTGGGAGGCTACGGTACGACACCGCCCAAAATGGCAAGAAATGCCCAGCGGCGCAGCACGGGAAATAGTCACTGAGGCCGGTGGGCTATAGCCTTTGGTCCGCCGGGGTTGGGGAGGGGGTTTCGGGGGCTCTGGTCGACGAAAATGGGTACAGTCTTTACGAGGGTCCTCGTGTGCCCAGTGGGAGGCTACGTCGAAGCCCGCCTCTAAAATAGCAAGAAATGCCCAGCAAGCGCAACAGTGAAATAGTCGCCGAGGCCTGCGGGCTATAGCCTTTGGTCCACGGGGTCGGGAGGGGTTTCAGTGGCTCTGGCCATCGGAAATGGGCTGCCTTTCGAGGGTCCCTGTGCCCAAGGGGAGGCTACGGCCGAAGCTCGCCTTTAAAATGGCAAGACTGGCCAGCGGCACAACAAGGTGAAATAGTCACGCCGAGGCCGTGGGCTATAGCCTTTGGTCCGCGGGCCGGGAGGGGCTCGGCCCGCGCCGGAAATGGGTACAGCCTTTTCGAGGGTCCCTCATGTGCCCAAGTGGGAGGCTACGGTCGAGGCCCCGCCTAAATGGCAAGAATGCCAGCGGCTCTGAAATAGTCACCGAGGCCGGTGGGCTATAATTTTCGTCCGCGGGACGGGAGGGGTTTCGGTGCCCGGTCACGAAATGGGTACGGCCTTTTCGAGGGTCCTCGTGGTGCCTGGGGGGCCATGGTCGTAAGCCCGCCCTAAAATGGCAAGAAATGCCCAGCGCAGAAGGCTAAATAGTCGCCGCGGGCCGGTGGGCTATAGCCTTGGTCCGCGGGGGTCAAAGGTGCGTTTCGGGTCTCGTCAAAATGGCAGTCTTTCGAGGGTCCTCGTGTGCCCGCGGGAGGTTACGGGTCGAGGCCCGCCCTAAATTGGCAAGAAATGCCCAATGGCCGTAGCACGGAAATAGTCATCGAGGCCGGTGGGCATGCCTTAGTCCGCTGGGGTCGGGAGGGGTTTCGGGCCCGGTCTGAAATGAGTACGCCTTTTTACGAGTCGCCGTGCCCAGCGGGAGGCTACGGTCAAGCTCGCCTAAAATGGCAAGATGCCCAGTACGCGCTGCGAAATAGTCGCCGAGGCCGGTGGCTATAGCCTTGGTCCGGCGGGGCCTGGGGAGTGGCGCCCGGGTCCTCGGGCGCCTAAATGGGTACATGATTTTCGAGGGTCCTCGTGTGCCCAGCGGGGAGGCTACGGTATTACACTGCCCTAAAATGGCAAGAAATGCTCAGCCGCCAAGAAGACGGGAAATAGTCACTGAGGCCGCTGGGCAATATAGCCTTTGGTCCGCCGCCTGGGGAGGGGTTTCGGGCTCGTCGACGGAAATGGCATGTCTACGAGGGTCTCGTAGCCTGCGGGAGGCTACGGTCGAGACACCGCCCCTAAATGGCAAGAAATGCCCAATGCGCAGCACGGGAAATAGTCATCGAGGCCGGTGGGCTATAGCCTTTGGTCCGCCGGGTTGGGAGGGGTTTCGGGCCTCGGGTCGACGGAATGGGTATGCTTTACGAGGGTCCTCGTGGTGCCCGGGTGAGGCTACGGTCAGAAGCCCCGCCCTAAAATAGCAAGAAATGCCCACAAGCGCAACAAGGTGAAATAGTCGCCGAGGTCGCTGGGCTATAGCCTTTTGGTCCATGGGGGTTGGGGAGGGGTTTCGTGGGCTCGTCATCGGAAATGGGTACGCCTTCGAGGGTCCTCGTGCCCAGCTGGGAGGCTACGGTCAAAGCCTGCCCTAAAATGGCAAGACATGCCCAGCGCGCAGCTGCGAAATAGTCGCCGAGGCCTGGGCTATAGCCTGGGTCCGCTGGGTCCGAGGGGCATTCCGGGTCTCGCTGGAAATGGGTACGCCTTTTCGAGGGTCCCTGTGCCTGGGGGAGGGCTACGGTCAGGCCTGCCCTAAAATTGCAAGAAATGCTCAGCGCAGCACGGAAATAGTCACCGAGGCCGCGGGCTATAGCCTTTTCGGTCCGCCGGGCTGGGGAGGGGGTTTCGGCCTCGGTCGACGGAAATGGGGTAGTCTTTACGAGGGTCCTCGGGTGCCTGGGTGAGGCTACGGCCTCGCCCCTTAAAATAGCAAGAAATGCCCAGCGCAGCTGGGAGGCTAAGAATCCGCTTAAATGGCAAGAAATACCCATGGCGCAGAAAGGTGAAATAGTCACCGAGGCTGTGGCGTAGCCTTTGGTCCGCCGGGGGTTGGGAGGGGTTTAGGGCCTGTCATCGGAAATGGGTACGTCGAGGGTCCTGCGCGCTGGGAGGCTACGGTCAAGCCCGCTTAAATGGCAAGACATGCCCAGCGCGCTGCTGAAATAGTCACCGAGGCCGCTGGGCTATAGGCCTTTTGGTCCGCTGGGGTCGGGAGGTGTTCGGGAGCCCGGGCGCCGGAAATGGGTACATGCCTTTTCGAGGGTCCTCGTGCCCAGCTGAGGCTACGGTCGAGGCCTGCCCTTAAAATGTCAAGAAATACCCAGCGCGCAGCACGGGAAATAGTCCGCTGAGGCCGAGGCTATAGCCTTTGGTCCGCTGGGACTGGGAGCGGTTTCGGGTCTCGGTCGCCGGAAATGGGTACAGCCATTTCGAGGGTCCCTGCAGCCTGCGAGGTTACGGCTGCAGGCCCGCCTTAAATGGCAAGAAATGCCCAACGGCGCAGCACGGGAAATAGTCATCGAGGCCGTCAGGCTATAGCCTCGTCCGCTGGGTCGGGAGGGGCGCCTGGGGCCCGCCGGAAATGGGCACAGTCTTTTCGAGGGTCTTGCCTGGGGAAGCTAGGCCACGAAGCCCGGCCCAAATGGCAAGAATGCCCAGCGTCGTCGCTTGAAATAGTCGCCGAGGCTGCACAGCCCTGGTCCACGGGCGGGGAGGGGTTTCGGGCCTGGTCATTGAAATGGGTACAGCCTTTTCGAGGGTCATCGGGTGCCTGGGAGGCTACGGTCGACACCTGCCCTAAAATGGCAAGAAATGCCCAGCGCAGCACGGGAAATAGTCACCGAGGCCGGTGCTATAGCCTTTGGGTCCGCCGGCCGGGAGGGGTTTTGGGCCTCGTCGACGGAATGGGTAGTCTTACGAGGGTCCTCGTGTGCCTGGGAGGGAGGCTACGGTCAAGCCTGCCCCAAAATAGCAAGAAATGCCCAAAGCAGCCGGGAGGCTATGGTAAGAACTCGCTTGAAATGGCAAGAAATACCACGCGCAATACAAGTGAAATAGTCACCGAGGCCGGGGCTATAGCCTTTGGTCCGCGGGTTGGGAGGGGGTTTAGTGGCCGTCATCGGAAATGGGTACAGCCTTTTCGAGGGTCTGCGTGCCCAGTGGAGGCTACGGTCAGAAGCCCGCTTAAATGGCAAGACATGCCCAGGGCCGCGCAGGCTGCGTGAAATAGTCGCCGAGGCCGGTGCCCAGAGCCTTGGGTCCGCGGGGTCCGGGAGGGAAGTTCTGGGGCTCTGCGCCGGAAATGGGTACGCCTTTTCGAGGGTCCTCGTGTGCCCCGCGGGAGGCTACGGACAGAGGCTCGCCTAAAATGGCAAGACGCCCAGGCCGCAGCTGTGAAATAGTCGCCGAGGCCGGTGGGCTATAGCTCGGTCCGCTGGGCCGGGAGGCGCCCGTCTCGGCCGAATGGGCATGTGATTTTCGAGGGTCCTCGTGGTGCCTGGAGGTTACTACGACACCGCCCTAAAATGGCAAGAAATGCCCAGCCGCGCAAAGACGGGAAATAGTCAATGAGGCTGCCACTATAGCCTTTGGTCCGCTGGGCTGGGGAGGGGTTTCGGGCCTGGTCCGACGGAAATGGGTATGCTTTTACGAGGGTCTCGTAGCCTGGGTGGGAGGCTACGGTCAGACACCCGCCCTAAAATGGCAAGAAATGCCCACAGCGCAGCACGGAAATAGTCACGAGGCCGCTGGGCTATAGCCTTTGGTCCGGGCCGGGAGGGGGTTTCGGGCTCGGGTCGACGAAATGGGTAGTCTTTACGAGGTCCTCGCAGCCTGTGGGGAGGCTACGGTCAAGCCTGCCTGAAATAGCAAGAAATGCCCAGCGCGCAGCTGCTGAAATAGTCGCCGAGGCGGGTGGGCTATAGCCTTCGTCCACTGGGGCTGGGAGGGGTTTCGTGGGCCCGTCATCGGAAATGGGTACGCCTTTTTCGAGGGTCCTCGTGGTGCCCAGCGGAGGCTACGGTCAAGCCCCGCCTTTAAAATGGCAAGATATGCCAGCGGCACAGCCGTGAAATAGTCGCCGAGGCCGGTGGCTATAGCCGGTCCGCTACCGGGAGGGGCGCCTGGGGCTCAAGGCCGAAATGGGTACGCCTTTCGAGGGTCCCTCGTGCCCAAAGGGGAGGCTACGGTCGAGGCCCGCCCTAAAATGGCAAGAATGCCAGTGCTCAGTCAAATAGTCACCGAGGCCGGTGGGCTATACCTTTGGTCCGCTGGGACGGGAGGGGTTTCGGTGCCCGGGCCGCCGAAATGGGTACGGGTCTTTTCGAGGGTCCTCGTGGTGCCCAGCTGGGCTACGGTCAGAAGCCTGCCCTAAATGGCAAGAAATGCCCACGCGAGCCGCCAAATAGTCGCTGCGGGCTGGGCCAGCCTGGTCCGCTGGGGTCGGGGAAGGTGTTTCGTCTCGTCACAAAATGGGTAGCCTTTTGAGGGTCCTCGTGCCCAAGTGAGGCTACGGTCGAGGCCTGCCCTAAATTGGCAAGAAATGCCCAGCCGCGTAGCACGGGAAATAGTCATCGAGGCCGGGGCCATAGCCTTTAGTCCGCTGGGGCTGGGAGGGGTCGGGGTCTGGCCGTCGCCTGGAAATGAGTACAGTTTTTACGAGGGTCGCTGCAGCCAAAGGGGGAGGCTACGGCCAAGCTCGCCCTAAATGGCAAGATATGCCCAGTACAGCAATGCTGGAAATAGTCGCCGAGGCCGTGGGCTATAGCCTTTGGTCCGCGTGGGAGTGCCCGGCCCTGGGCCGGAAATGGGTATGATTTTCGAGGGTCCTCGGTGCCTGGGAGGCTACGGCCGACACCGCCCCTAAAATGGCAAGAAATGCTCAGCCGCGCAAAGCACGGAAATAGTCAATGAGGCTTGGGCTATAGCCTTTTGGTCCGCCGGTCCGGGAGGGTTTTGGCCCGTCGACGGAAATGGCATGCCCACGAGGGTCCTCGGTGCCTGGGGGAGGCCACGTCAGACACCCGCCCCTAAAATGGCAAGAAATGCCCAGCGGCGCAGCACGGGAAATAGTCGAGGCCGGGCTACAGGCCTGGTCCGCCGGGCCGGGAGGGTTTCTGGGCCTGGCCCACGGAAATGGTACAGTCTTTACGAGGGTCCTCGTGTGCCTGGGAGGCTACTACAAGCCCCGCCTAAAATAGCAAGAATGCCCACGGGCGCAGTCACAGAAATAGTCGCCGAGGCCGGGGCTATAGCCTTTGGTCCACGGGCTGGGAGGCGTGGGCCTGGTCACCCGGAAATGGGCATGGCCTTTTCGAGGGTCCTCGTGTGCCCAAGTGAGGCTACGTCAAGCCCGCCCTAAAATGGCAAGACATGCCCAGCGCGCAAGCTGAAATAGTCCGCCGAGGCCGGTGGGCTATAGCCTTTTGGTCCGGGGGGCTCGGGGAGGCATTCCCCCGGGCTGGAAATGGGTACAGTCTCGAGGGTCCTGCCTGGCCTGAGGCTACGGGCCGAAGCCTGCCTAAAATTGCAAGAAATGCTCAATGGGCGCAGCACGGGAAATAGTCATCGAGGCCGGTGGGCTATAGCCTTTTGGTCCGCCGGGAGGGGGGTTTCGGCTCGGGTCGACGGAAATGGGTAGAGTCTTTCACAGGGTCCTCGTGGTGCCCAAAGGAGGCTACGGTCCGAAGCCCGCCCATTCTAAAATAGCAAGAAATGCCCAAGCGCAGCCTGGAGGCTACGGTAAGAATCTCGCTTTAAAATGGCAAGAAATACTCAAAGGCAGCGCTGCGTGAAATAGTCCACTCGAGGCCGGTGGGCTATAGCCTTTCGGGTCCGCTGGGGCTGGGAGGGGCTTAGGCCTCCGGGTCACTCGGAAATGGGTACGCTTTTTCTGAGGTCCTGCGTGCCTCAAAGGGAGGCTACGCAAGCCCGCCTTTAAATGGCAAGACATGCCCAGCGCGCAGCTGCGAAATAGTCACCGAGGCCGGTGGGCTATGTTTTGGTCCGCGGGGCGAGGAGGTGTTCGGAGCTCTGGGCGCCGGAAATGGCATGCCTTTTCGAGGGTCCTCGTGCCTGGGCTGAGGCTACTACGAGGCCCGCCCTAAATGTCAAGAAATACCCAGCCGCGCAGCACGGGAAATAGTCACGAGGCCGGTGGCTATGTGCCTTTGGTCCGCTGGGATTGGGGAGCGGGTTTCGGGTCTCCGGGTCGCCGGAAATGGGTACAGCCATTTCGAGGGTCCCTGCAGCCTGGGGAGGCTTACTACGAGGCCTGCCCTAAAATGGCAAGAAATGCCCAACGGCGCAGCACGGAAATAGTCATCGAGGCCGTGGGCTATAGCCTTCGTCCGCTGGGCCGAGGCGTCGGGGCTCGGGCGCCGAAATGGGCAGTCTTTTCGAGGGTCCTCGGCGTGCCTGGAAGCTACGGCCGAAGCCCCGCCTAAAATGGCAAGAAATGCCCAGCTCCGCTGAAATAGTCGCCGAGGCTGGCTACAGCCCTGGGTCCACCGGGGCCGGGAGGGTTTCGGGGCCTGGCCGCCGGAAAATGGGTACATGCTTTTCGAGGGTCATCGTGTGCCCAAAGGGGAGGCTACGACGACACCGCCCTAAAATGGCAAGAAATGCCCAGCGCGCAGCACGGGAAATAGTCACCGAGGCCGTGGGCTATAGCCTGGTCCGCGCTGGGCTGGGAGGGGTTTCGGGCCCGTCGACGGAATGGTAGAGTCTTTACGAGGGTCTCGTGCCTGGGAGGCTACGGTCAGAAGCCTGCCCTAAAATAGCAAGAAATGCCCGGCGCAGCGAGGCTACGGTAAGAATCTCGCTTTAAATGGCAAGAATACGCCAAATACCCACAGCGGAAATAGCCACCGAGGCCGGTGGCTATAGCCTTTGGGTCCGCTGGGGTCCGAGGGGTCAGGCCTCCGGGTCACTCGGAAATGGCATGCTCTTTTCGAGGGTCCTGCGTGCTCAAAGGAGGCTACGGCCGAAGCCTCGCCTTTAAAATGGCAAGACATGCCCGCCGCGCAACAAGGAAATAGTCGCCGAGGCCGGTGGCCCAGAGCCTGGGTCCGCTGGGGTTGGGAGGGAAGTTCTGGGGCCTGGGCGGCCGGAAATGGCACTGTCTTTTCGAGGGTCCTCGTGTGCCCCGTGGGAGGCTACGGTCAGAGGCCTGCCCTAAAATTACCAGAAATGCCCAGCGGCGCAGCGCGTGAAATAGTCACCGAGGCCGGTTGGCTATAGCCTTTGGTCCGCGGGGGTTGGGGAGGGAGTTTAGGGGCTCTGGTCATCGGAAATGGGTACGGTCTTTTCGAGGGTCCTTACGTGCCCAGTGGGAGGCTACGGTCAGAAGCCTGCCTTAAAATGGCAAGACATGCCCAGCGGCGCAGCGCCTGAAATAGTCGCCGAGGCCGGTGGGCTATAGCCTTTGGTCCGCAGGGGTTGGGGAGGGAGTTTAGGGGCTCTGGTCATCGGAAATGGGTACAGTCTTTTCGAGGGTCCTCGTGTGCCCAGTGGGAGGCTACGGTCAGAAGCCTGCCCTAAAATGGCAAGAAATGTCCAGCGGCGCAGCGCGTGAAATAGTCGCCGAGGCCGGTGGCCTAGAGCCTTTGGTCCGCGGGGGTTGGGGAGGGAAGTTCTGGGGCTCTGGGCGTCGGAAATGGGTACAGTCTTTTCGAGGGTCCTCGTGTGCCCCGTGGGAGGCTACGGTCAGAGGCCTGCCCTAAAATTACCAGAAATGCCCAGCGGCGCAGCGCGTGAAATAGTCACCGAGGCCGGTTGGCTATAGCCGTTGGTCCACGGGGGTTGGGGAGGGTGTTTAGGGGGCTCTGGTCGTCGAGAATGGGTACAGTCTTTTCGAGGGTCGTCGGGTGCCCAGTGGGAGGCTATGGTCAGAATCCTGCTTTAAAATGGCAAGAAATACCCAGCGGCGCAGCGCGTGAAATAGTCGCCGAGGCCGGTGGCCTAGAGCCTTTGGTCCGCGGGGGTCAGAGGGAAGTTCGGGGCTCGGGCGCCGGAAATGGGTACAGTCTTTCGAGGGTCTCGCAGTGCCTGGTGGAGGCTACGGTCGAGGCCTGCCCTTAAAATTACCAGAAATGCCCAGCGCGCAGCAGGAAATAGTCACCGAGGCCGGTGGGCTACAGCCTTGGTCCGCTGGGGGTTGGGGAGGGAGTTTAGGGCTCGTCATCGGAAATGGCACGGTCTTTCGAGGGTCCTGCGTGCCTGGGTGGGAGGCTACGGTCAAGCCCCGCCTTAAAATGGCAAGACATGGCCAGCGGCACAGCTGGAAATAGTCGCCGAGGCCGGTGGGCTATAGCCTGTCCGCGGGGCCGGGAGGGCTCGGGGCCTGCGCACGAAATGGGTACAGTCTTTTCGAGGGTCCCCGTGCCCAGAGGCTACTGGTCGAGGCCCGCCCTAAAATGGCAAGAAATGCTGCGCGGCTCAATACCGAAATAGTCACCGAGGCCGGGCTATACCCTTGGGTCCGCGGGACGGGAGGGGTTTCGTGCCTGGCCGTCCGAAATGGGTACGGCCCTTTTCGAGGGTCCGTAGCCCAGCTGGGGCTATGGTCAAGCCTTAAAATGGCAAGAAATGCCCAGTGAGCGTTAAATAGTCGCAGGCCGGTGGGCTATAGCCTTTGGTCCGGGGCTGGGGAAGGTGTTTCGTCGGGTCTCGGGTCACAAAATGGGTACAGTTTTTCGAGGGTCCTCGTGTGCCCAGCTGGGAGGCTACGGTCGAGGCTGCCCTCAAATTGGCAAAGAAATGCCAGCAAAGCACGTGGAAATAGTCACCGAGGCCGTGGCTATAGCCTTTAGTCCGCTGGGGTTGGGGAGGGGTTTTGGCCTGGCTCGCCGGAAATGAGTACTTTTACGAGGGTCGCTGCAGCCTGGGTGAGGCTACGGTCAAGCCTGCCCTAAAATGGCAAGATACAGCGCGCGTGAAATAGTCGCCGAGGCCGGTGGGCTAGCCTTGGTCCGCTGGGCCTGGGAGGGCCCGTCTCGGGCGCTGGAAATGGGTACAGTGATTTTCGAGGGTCCTCGTGTGCCTGGGAGGCTACGGCCGACACCGCCCTAAAATGGCAAGAATGCCCAGCGCGCAGCACGGAAATAGTCACCGAGGCCGGGTGGGCGCTATAGCCTTCGGTCCGCCTGGGGTTGGGAGGGGTTTCGGGGCTCGTCGACGGAAATGGGTGCCTTTACGAGGGTCCTCGTGTGCCTGGGGAGGCTACGGTCGACACCTGCCCTAAATGGCAAGAAATGCCCAGCGCAAAGCACGGGAAATAGTCACCGAGGCCGGTGGCTATAGCCTTGGTCCGCCGGGCTGGGAGGGGTTTCGGGGCCTGTCGACGGAAATGTAGTCTTTACGAGGGTCCTCGTGTGCCTGAGGGAGGCTACGGTCAAGCCCCGCCCTAAAATAGCAAGAAATGCCCAGCCGCGCAAGGAAATAGTCGCCGAGGCCGGTGGGCTATAGCCTTGGTCCACGGGGCTGGGGAGGGGTTTCAGGGCTCGGTCATCGGAAATGGGCAGTCTTCGAGGGTCCTCGTGGTGCCTGTGAGGCTACGGCCAGAAGCCCCGCCTTAAAATGGGCAAGACATGCCCAGCGCAGCGCTGCGGAAATAGTCGCCGAGGTCCGGTGGCTACAGCCTTTGGTCCGCTGGGGTTGGGAGGGCATTCGGTCTCGGGCGTTGGAAATGGGTACAATTTTTCGAGCGTCCGCGTGTGCCCAGTGGGAGGCTACGGTCAGAGGCCTGCCCTAAAATGGCAAGAAATACCCAGCGGCGCAGCACGGGAAATAGTCACTGAGGCCGGTGGGCTATAGCCTTTGGTCCGCCGGGGTTGGGGAGCGGGTTTCGGGGTCTCTGGTCGACGGAAATGGGTAGAGTCTTTTCGAGGGTCCCCGTGTGCCCAGTGGGAGGCTACGGTCAGAGGCCTGCCCTAAAATGGCAAGAAATGCCCAGCGGCGCAGCACGGGAAATAGTCACTGAGGCCGGTGGGCTATAGCCTTTCGTCCGCGGGGTGGGGAGGGGCGCCGGGGCTCGGGCCGGAAATGGGTACAGTCTTTCGAGGGTCTTCGCAGCCTGTGGGGAAGCTACGGTCAGAAGCCTGGCCTAAAATGGCAAGAATGCCCAGCGGCTCAGCCGCTGAAATAGTCGCCGAGGCCGAGGCTGGGCTATAGCCTTGGTCCACCGGGCCGGGGAGGGGTTTCGGCCCGTCGTCCGGAAATGGGTACAGTCTTTCGAGGGTCCTCGTGGTGCCTGGGAGGCTACGGCCAGAAGCCTACCCTAAATGGGCGGCGCAGCGCTGCGAAAAGTTATCGAGGACGCGGCCTATAGCCTCGGGTCCGCGGGGCCGGGAGGGCGCTCGGGGTTCCCTGGGCGCCGGAAATGGGCAGTCTTTTCGAGGGTCTCGTGTGCCCAAGTGGGAGGTTACGGTCAAAGGCCTGCCCCAAAATGGGAAGAATGTCCAGCGCGCAGCCTGGAAATAGTCAGCCGAGGCCGCGGGCTATATCCTTCGTCCGCGGGGCCGAGGAGGCGTCGGGGACCTCGGGTGTCGGAAATGGGCATGTCTTTTCGAGGGTCCTCGTACCCAAGTGGGAGGCTACGTCGAGGCCCGCCCTGAAATGACAAGAAATGCCCAGCGCAGCACGTGAAATAGTCACCGAGGCCGGTGGGCTATAGCCTGGGTCCGCTGGGGGTTGGGGTTTCGAGGCCCGTAGTCGTGAATGGGTAGTGTCTTTTCGAGGGTCCTCGGTGCCTGTGGGAGGCTACTACGAAGCCTGCCCTAAAATGGCAAGAAATGCCCAGCGCGCAGCTGCGTGAAATAGTCGCCGAGGCCGTGGCTGGGCAGCCTGGTCCGCTGGGGCCGGGAGGGGGTTTTGGGGTTCTGGTCTTCAAATGGGTACAGCTTTTCGAGGGTCCTCGTGTGCCTGGTGAGGATACGGTCGAAGCCCCGCCCTAAATGGAAAGATATGCCATGCGGCACAGCGTGAAATAGTCATCGAGGCCGGTGGCTATAGCCTGGGTCCGCTGGGGCTGGGAGGCGGCTTAGGGGCTCGTCACGGAAATGGGCACAGATTTTCGAGGGTCCTCGTGCCCAAAGGAGAGGCTACGTCGAGGCCCGCCTAAAATGGCAAGTAATGCCCAGCGGCGCACAGCGGGAAATAGTCACTGAGGCCGTGGGCTATAGTCTGGTCCGCAGGGTCGGGGAGGGGTTTCGGGGCCTGAAAATGGGTACAGCCTTTTCGAGGGTCCTTGGGCCTGGGCAGGCTAGGCTACGGTCAAGCCCGCCTAAAATGGCAAGAAATGGCCAGCGCGCAGAAGGTGAAATAGTCGCCGAGGCCGCTGGGCTATAGCCTTTGGTCCGGGTCGGGAGGGGGGCCAGGGCTCGTCAGTTTAAATGGGTACATTATTTTCGAGGGTCCTCGGTGCCTGGCAGAGGATACGGTCAAGCTCGCCTAAACGGCAAGACATGCCATGCGCACGCTGCGAAATAGTCATCGAGGCCGGTGGGCGCAGCCTGGTCCGGGGGTCGGGAGGGGCTTTGCGGGCCTCCGCCGGAAATGGCATGTGATGAGGGTCCTCGTGGTGCCTGCGAGAGGCTACGGCCGTAGGCTCGCCCTAAAATGGCAAGTAATGCGCCAAGGCCGCAAAGACGCGTGAAATAGTCACCGAGGCCGGTGGGCTATAGTCTTTGGTCCGCAGGGCCGGGAGGGGTTTCGGGCCTCGTAGTCGGAAATGGGCATGATTGAGGGTCCTCGCAGCTGGTAGGCTACGGTCAAGCCCCGCCCTAAAATGGCAAGAAAGCGCGCAGTCACAGGAAATAGTCGCCGAGGCCGTTGGGCTATAGCCTTTGGTCCGCGGGGGTTGGGGAGGGGGTTTAGGGGGCTCTGGTCGTCGGAAATGGGTACATTATTTTCGAGGGTCCTCGTGTGCCCAGTGGGAGGCTACGGTCAGAGGCCTGCCCTAATATGGCAAGTAATGCCCAGCGGCGCAGCGCGTCAAATAGTCGCCGAGGCCGGTGGGGTATAGCCTTTGGTCCGCGGGGGTTGGCCAGGGGCGTCGGAAATGGGTACAGTCTTTTCGAGGGTCCTCGTGTGCCCCGTTGGAGGCTACGGTCAGAGGCCTGCCCTGAAATGACAAGAAATGCCCAGCGGCGCAGCACGTGAAATAGTCACCGAGGCCGGTAGGCTATAGCCTTTGGTCCGCGGGGGTTGGGGAGGGGGTTTCGGGGGTTCTGGTCGTCGGAAATGGGTACATTATTTTCGAGGGTCCTCGTGTGCCCAGGATACGTCAAGCTCCGCCCTAAATGGCAAGACATGCCGGCACGGCACAGGAAATAGTCACCGAGGCCGGTGGGCTATAGCCTTTGGTCCGCGGGGGTTGGGGAGGGGGTTTAGGGGGCTCTGGTCGTCGGAAATGGGTACAGTATTTTCGAGGGTCCTCGTGTGCCCAGTGAGAGGCTACGGTCAGAGGCCTGCCCTAAAATGGCAAGTAATGCCCAGCGGCGCAGCACGTGAAATAGTCACCGAGGCCGGTGGGCTATAGTCTTTGGTCCGGGCAGGGTCAGAGGAGGTTTCGGGGCCCGTAGTCGAATGGGCATGTCTTTCGAGGGTCCCCGTGGTGCCCAGGGCCGAGGTTACGGTCAAGCCCGCCCTAAAATGGCAAGAAATGCCCAGCGCGCAGCGCTGCGGAAATAGTCGCCGAGGCCGGTGGCCCAGAGCCTTGGGTCCGCTGGGGCCGGGAGGGAAGTTCTGGGCTCGCCGGAAATGGGTACAGTCTTTTCGAGGGTCCTCGTGCCCGGAGGCTACGGTCAGAATCCCGCTTAAAATGGCAAGAAATACCCAGCGCGCTGAAATAGTCACCGAGGCCGGTGGCTAGCCTTTGGTCCGCTGGGGTTGGGAGGAGTTAGGGCTCGTCATCGGAAATGGGTAATGGTCTTTCGAGGGTCCTTACGTGCCCAAAGGGGAGGCTACGGTCAGAAGCCCGCCTTAAATGGCAAGATGCCCAGCGCGCAGCGCCGAAATAGTCGCCGAGGCCGTGGGCTATAGCCTTTTGGTCCCAGGGGTTGGGGAGGAGTTTAGGGCTCGTCATCGGAAATGGGTACAGTTTTCGAGGGTCCTCGTGCCCAGGGGAGGCTACGGTCAGAAGCCCCGCCCTAAAATGGCAAGAATGTCCAGCGCGCAGCGCCAGGTGAAATAGTCCGCCGAGGCCGGTGGCCTAGAGCCTTTGGTCCGCGGGGGCTGGGGAAGTTCTGCCTGGGCGCCGGAAATGGGTACAGTCTTTCGAGGGTCCTCGAGCCCCGTGGAGGCTACGGCCGAGGCCCGCCTTAAAATTACCAGAAATGCTCAACAGCAGCGTGAAATAGTCACCGAGGCCGGTTGGCTATAGCCGTTGGTCCACGGGCTGGGGAGGTGTTAGGGCTCGTCGAGAATGGGTACAGTCTTTTCGAGGGTCGCTGCCCAAAGGAGGCTATGGTCAGAATCCCGCTTTAAAATGGCAAGAAATACCCAGCGCGCCAAGGTGAAATAGTCACCGAGGCCGTGGCTGGGCCAGCCTTTTGGTCCGCTGGGGCTGGGAGGGAGTTTAGGGCTCGTCATCGGAAATGGGTGCACGGTCTTTTCGAGGGTCCATGCGCCAAAGGGGAGGCTACGGTCAGAAGCCCGCTTTAAAATGGCAAGATATGGCCACCACAGCTGCGGAAATAGTCGCCGAGGTCAGGGGCTATAGCCTTTGTCCGCTGGGGCCGGGAGGGCGCTCGGCCTGGCCGGAATGGGTACAGTCTTTTCGAGGGTCCTCGCGTGCCCAGCTGGGAGGCCACGGTCGAGGCCCGCCTAAATGGCAAGAATGCCAGCGGCTCAAATACCGAAATAGTCACCGAGGCCGCTGGCTATACCTTGGTCCGCTGGGGACGGGAGGTTTTGGTGCTCGTCGCCGAAATGGGTACGGCCTTTTCGAGGGTCCCTGCAGGTGCCTGCGGGGCTATGGTCAAGCCCGCCCTAAATGGCAAGAAATGCCAGCGCAGAGCGCCAATAAATAGTCGCCAGGCCGGTGGGCTATAGCCTTGGTCCGGGGCTGGGGAAGGTGTTTTGGTCTCGTCAAAAATGGGTACAGCCTTTTCGAGGGTCCTCGTGTGCCTGGGAGGTTACTACGAGGCCTGCCCTAAATTGGCAAGAAATGCCCAGCGCGCAAGCACGGAAATAGTCATCGAGGCCGGGCTATAGCCTTTAGTCCGGGGGTCGGGGAGGGGTTTCGGGGCTCGTCGTCAGAATGAGTACAGTCTTTACGAGGGTCGCCAGACCAAAGGGGAGGCTACGGCCAGAAGCCTGCCTAAATGGCAAGATATGCCCAGTACGGCAACAAGCGTGAAATAGTCGCCGAGGCCGGTGGGCTATAGCCTTGGTCCGCGGGGTTGGAGGCGCCCGGGTCGGCCGCCGGAAATGGGTACAGTATTTTCGAAAGTCCTCGTGTGCCCAGTGTGAGGCTACGGTCAGACGCATTCCCTAAAATGGAAAGAAATGCCCTGCTTCGCAGCACTGGAAATAGTCACTGAGGCCGGTGGGCTACAGCATTTGGTCCACCTGGGCTGGGAGGGGTTTCGGGCCTGGGTCGATGGAAATGGCATGCCTTTACGAGGGTCCTCGTGCCTGGGAGGCTACGGTCAGACACCCGCCCTAAAATGGCAAGAAATGCCCAGCGCGCAAAGACGGGAAATAGTCACCGAGGCCGGTGGGCTATAGCCTTGGTCCGCCGGGCCGGGAGGGGTTTCGGCCCGGGTCGACGGAAATGGCAGCCTTTACGAGGTCCTCGCAGCCCAAGGAGGCTACGGTCAAAGCCCGCTAAAATAGCAAGAAATGCCCAGCCGCGCAACAGGTGAAATAGTCGCCGAGGCCGGTGGGCTGCAGCCCTTGGTCCACCGGGCCGGGGAGGGGTTTCGGGCCTGGTCCGGAAATGGCACAGTCTTTCGAGGGTCCTCTGTGCCTGGGAGGCTACCACGAGGCCTACCCTAAAATGCCAAGAAATGCCCAGCTGCAAAGCACGGAAATAGTCATCGAGGCCGTGGCTATAGCCTTTTGGTCCGCTGGGGTCGGGAGGGGTTTCGGGCCGTCGCCGGAAATGGCATGTTTTACGGGGTCCTCGTGCCTGGGGAGGCTACGGTCAAGCCCGCCCTAAAATGGCAAGAAATGTCCAGCGAGCGCGTGAAATAGTCGCCGAGGCCGGTGGCCCAGGAGCCTTGGTCCGCGGGAGTCGGGAGGGAAGTTCCGGGGCCCCGGTCGTCGGAAATTGGTACAGACTTTTCGCGGGTCCTCGTGCCCAAGGGAGGCTACGATCAGAAGCCCGCCCTAAAATAGCAAGAAGCTACAGCGCAGGAAATAGTCGCCGAGGCCGTGGGCTATAGCCTGGTCCACGGGGTCAGAGGGGTTTAGGGGCTCGGGTCGCCGAGAATGGGCAGTCCTTTTCGAGGGTCCCCAGGTGCCCGGGGAGGCTATGGTCAGAATCGCTTAAAATGGCAAGAAATACCCAGCGCGCAGCTGCTGAAATAGTCACCGAGGCCGTGGCTATAGCCTTTGGTTCTGGGGTTGGGAGGGAGTTTAGGGCTCCGTCATCGGAAATGGGTACGGTCTTTTCGAGGGTCCTTACGCGCCCGCGGGAGGCTACGTCAGTAAGCCCGCTTAAAATGGCAAGACATGCCCGAAATAGTCGCCGAGGCCGTGGGCCATAGCCTGGGTCCGCAGGGCTGGGAGGGAGTTTAGGCGGTCATCGGAAATGGCACAGTCTTTCGAGGGTCCTCGTGGTGCCCGGGGAGGCTACGGCCAGAAGCCTCGCCTAAAATGGCAAGAAATGTCCAGCGCAGCGTGAAATAGTCGCCAGGCCGGTGGCCCAGAGCCTTGGTCCGCTGGGGTCGGGGAGGAAGTTCGGGGCCTCGCGCCGGAAATGGGTACAGCTTTTCGAGGGTCCTCGTGCCCAAAGGGAGGCGCGGTCAGAATCCTGCTTTAAAATGGCAAGAAATACCCAGCGGCGCAGCGCGTGAAATAGTCACCGAGGCCGGTGGGCTATAGCCTTTGGTCCGCGGGGGTTGGGGAGGGAGTTTAGGGGCTCTGGTCATCGGAAATGGGTACGGTCTTTTCGAGGGTCCTTACGTGCCCAGTGGGAGGCTACGGTCAGAAGCCTGCCTTAAAATGGCAAGACATGCCCAGCGGCGCAGCGCCTGAAATAGTCGCCGAGGCCGGTGGGCTATAGCCTTTGGTCCGCAGGGGTTGGGGAGGGAGTTTAGGGGCTCTGGTCATCGGAAATGGGTACAGTCTTTTCGAGGGTCCTCGTGTGCCCAGTGGGAGGCTACGGTCAGAAGCCTGCCCTAAAATGGCAAGAAATGTCCAGCGGCGCAGCGCGTGAAATAGTCGCCGAGGCCGGTGGCCTAGAGCCTTTGGTCCGGGGGGCCGGGGAGGGAAGTTCGGGGCCTGGGCCGGAAATGGGTACAGTCCTTTTCGAGGGTCCTGTGCCCTGTGGGAGGCTGGGTCAGAGGCCCGCCCTAAAATTACCAGAAATGCCCAGCGGCGCAGCGCGTGAAATAGTCACCGAGGCCGGTTGGCTATAGCCGTTGGTCCACGGGGTCCGGGGAGGTGTTTGGGGCCCGGTCCGAGAATGGGTACAGTCTTTCGAGGGTCGCCGGGTGCCCAGCCGAGGCTATGTTCAGAACTCGCTTAAATGGCAAGAAATACCCAGCGCGCAGGCGAAATAGTCACCGAGGCCGGTGGGCTACAGCCTTGGTCCGCGGGGTCGGGGAGGGAGTTTAGGGCTCGTCATCGAAATGGGTACGGTCTTTTCGATGGTCCTGCGCCTGGAGGCTACGGTCGAAGCCCGCTTAAAATGGCAAGATATGGCCAGCGGCACAGGAAATAGTCGCCGAGGCCGGTGGGCTATAGCCTTCGGTCCGCTGGGGCCGGGAGGCGTCGGGCCTGGGCCGGAAATGGGCAGTCTTTCGAGGGTCCTCATGTGCCTGGGAGGCTACGGTCGAGGCCTGCCCTAAAATGGCAAGAATGCCAGCGGCTCAGCTGAAATAGTCACCGAGGCCGGTGGCTATACCCGGTCCGCTGGGACGGGAGGGGTTTCGTGCCCGTCGCGAAATGGGTACGTCTTTCGAGGGTCCTCGTGCCCGCGGCTATGGTCAGAAGCCCGCCCTAAATGGCAAGAAATGCCCAGCGCGAAGCGTCAAACAGTCGCCGGTGGGCTATAGCCTTTGGTCCGCTGGGGTCTGGGAAGGTGTTTCGGGGTCTCGGTCACAAAATGGGTACAGTCTTTTCGAGGGTCCTCGGTGCCAGCTGGGAGGCTACGGTCGAGGCCCGCCCTAAATTGGCAAGAAATGCCCAGCGGCAGTAGCACGGCAAATAGTCACCGAGGCCGTGGGGCTATAGCCTTTAGTCCGGGGGCCGGGAGGGGGTTTCGGGGCTCGCCGGAAATGAGTATGCCTTTTACGAGGGTCGCCGTGACCAGTGGGAGGCTACAAGCTCGCCTAAAATGGCAAGACATGCCCAGCAAGCAGCGCAAGGAAATAGTCGCCGAGGCCGTGGGCTATAGCCTCGGTCCGCTGGGGCCGGGAGGGCGCCCGGTCTCGGGCGCCGGAAATGGCACAGTATTTTCGAGGGTCCTCGTGGTGCCCAAGGGGAGGCTACGGCCGACACCTGCCCTAAAATGGCAAGAAATGCCCAGCGCAAAGCACGGAAATAGTCATCGAGGCCGGGCTATAGCCTGGTCCGCGGGCCGGGGAGGGGCTCGGGGCTCTGGTCGACGGAAATGGGTACAGTCTTTACGAGGGTCCTCGTGTGCCCAGTGGGAGGCTACGGTCAGACACCTGCCCTAAAATGGCAAGAAATGCCCAGCGGCGCAGCACGGGAAATAGTCACTGAGGCCGGTGGGCTATAGCCTTTGGTCCGCCGGGGGGCTCGGGGCTCGTCGACGGAAATGGGTACAGCCTTTACGAGGGTCCTCGGTGCCCAGCTGGGAGGCTACGGCGAAGCCCGCCTAAAATAGCAAGTAATGCCCAGCGCGCAGCTGCGGAAATAGTCGCCGAGGCCGTGGGCTATAGCCTTTGGTCCACGGGGCCGGAGGGGTTTGTGGGCCCGGCCATCAAATGGTACAGTCTTTCGAGGGTCCTCGCAGCCTGGGCTGGGAGGTTACGGTCAAGCCCGCCTAAATGGCAAGACATGCCCAGCCGCGCAGCTGCGGAAATAGTCGCCGAGGCCGTGGGCTATAGCCTCGTCCGCGGGGCCGGAGGCATTCCGGTCTCCGGGCGCTGAAATGGGTACAGTCTTTCGAGGGTCCTCGTGGTGCCCAAAGGGGAGGCTACGGTCGAAGCCCGCCCTAAATGGCAAGAAATGCCCAGCCGCGCAAAGACGGGAAATAGTCATCGAGGCCGGGCTATAGCCTGGTCCGCCGGGTCAGGGGTTTCGGCCTCGGGTCGACGGAAATGGTAGAGTCTTTACGAGGGTCCTCGTGCCTGGGGCGGAGGCTACACGAAGCTGCCTAAAATAGCAAGAAATGCCCAGCGGCGCAGCGGGAGGCTGCGGTAAGAATCTCGCTTAAATGGCAAGAAATACCCAACAGCGCAGCGGAAATAGTCACCGAGGCCGGTGGGCTATAGCCTTTGGTCCGCGGGGGTTGGGGAGGGGTTTAGGCCCGTCATCGGAAATGGGCAGTCTTTCGAGGGTCCTGCGTGCTCAAAGCTGAGGCTACGGTCAAGCTCGCTTAAATGGCAAGACATGCCCAGCGCGCAGGTGAAATAGTCACCGAGGCCGGTGGGCTATAGCCTTTTGGTCCGCTGGGGTCGGAGGGGTGTTCGGGAGCTCGCCGGAAATGGGTACAGTCTTTCGAGGGTCCTCGTGTGCCCAGCTGGGAGGCTACTACGAGGCTCGCCCTAAAATGTCAAGAAATACCCACGCGCAGCACGGAAATAGTCACGAGGCCGGTGGGCTATAGCCTTTGGTCCGCTGGATCGGGGAGCGGTTTCTGGGTCTCGTCGCCGGAAATGGGCAGTCTTTCGAGGGTCCCTGCAGCCCAGCTGGGAGGCTTACGTCGAGGCCTGCCCTAAAATGGCAAGAAATGCCCAGCGCGCAAAGACGGAAGATAGTCATCGAGGCCGTGGGCTATAGCCTTGGTCCGGGCTGGGAGGGGTATCGGGCCCTCTGGTCGACGGAAATGGGTAGAGTCTTTACGAGGGTCCTCGTGTGCCACAGTGGGAGGCTACGGTCAAGCCCGCCTAAAATAGCAAGAAATGCTCAGCGCAGCCGGGAGGCTACGGTAAGAATCCGCTTAAAATGGCAAGAAATACCCGGGCGCAGCTGCGGAAATAGTCACCGAGGCCGGTGGGCTATAGCCTTTGGTCCGCTGGGGCTGGGAGGGGTTTAGGCCCGGTCATCCTAAATGGGTACCGAGGGTCCTTGCGTGCTCAGCTGAGGCTACGGCCAGAAGCCCGCCTTTAAAATGGCAAGACATGCCCAGCGCGCAGCTGGTGAAATAGTCACCGAGGCCGGGGCTATAGCCTGGTCCGCTGGGTTGGGGAGGGTGTTCGAGCCTGGGCGCCGGAAATGGCACAGCTTTTCGAGGGTCCTCGGTGCCCAGCTGAGGCTACGGCTACGAGGCTCGCCCTAAATGGCAAGAAATACCCAGCGGCGCAGCGCGCGAAATATTCGCCGAGGCCGGTGGGCCATAGCCTTAGGTCCGCGGGACTGGGAGGGGCCTGGGGCCTGGGCGCCGGAAATGGGTACAGTCTTTCGAGGGTCTTCGTGGTGCCTGTGGGGAAGCTACGGCCAGAAGCCCGGCCTAAAATGGCAAGAATGCCCAGCCGCTGAAATAGCCGCCGAGGCCAGGGGCTATAGCCCTTGGTCCACCGGGGTGGGGAGGGGTTTCGGGGCCCGTCAGCCGGAAATGGGTACAGCCTTTTCGAGGGTCCTCGTGGTGCCCTGGGTGGAGGCTACGGTCAGAAGCCTACCCTAAATTGGCAAGACATGCCGTGGGGCGCAGCGCGTGGAAAAGTTACCGCGGACGGTGGCCTATAGCCTTGGGTCCGCGGGGCCGGGAGGCGCTCGGGGTTCCGGGCCGGAAATGGGTACAGTCTTTCGAGGGTCCTCGTAGCCCAGCCTGGGTGAGGCTACGGTCAGAGGCCTGCCCTAAAATGGGAAGAAATGTCCAGCGCGCAGCAGGAAATAGTCGCCGAGGCCGGTGGGCTATATCCTCGGTCCGCTGGGGTTGGGAGGGGCGTCGGGGACTCGGTGTCGGAAATGGGTACAGCCTTTTCGAGGTCCTCGGTACCTGGGAGGCTACGTCGAGGCCTGCCCTGAAATGACAAGAAATGCCCAGCGGCGCAGCACGTGAAATAGTCGCCGAGGCCGTGGGCCAGCCTGGTCCGCTGGGGTTTGGGAGGGGTTTTGGAGGCTCGTAGTCGGAATGGGTAGTGTCTTTCGAGGGTCCTCGTGGTGCCTGGGAGGCTACGGTCGAAGCCCGCCCTAAAATGGCAAGAAATGCAAGCCGCGCTGCGTGAAATAGTCGCCGAGGCCGGTGGGCTACAGCCTTGGTCCGCGGGGCTGGGAGGGGTTTCGGGGTTCTGTCTTCAAAATGGGTACAGTCTTTTCGAGGGTCCTCGTGTGCCTGGGCAGGAGGATACGTCAGAAGCCTGCCCTAAAATGGAAAGATATGCCATGCGGCACAGCCGTGAAATAGTCATCCGAGGCCGTGGCTATAGCCTTTGGTCCGCGGGGCTGGGAGGCGGTTTAGGGCTCGTCGCCGGAAATGGCATGATTTTCGAGGGTCCTCGTAGCCCAGTGAGAGGTTACGGTCGAGGCCCCGCCTTTAAATGGCAGTAATGCCCAGCGGCGCAAAGACGTGAAATAGTCACCGAGGCCGTGGGCTATAGTCTGGTCCGCAGGGTCGGGAGGGGTTTCGGGCTCGTAGTCGAAATGGGTACAGTCTTTTCGAGGGTCTCGTGCCTGGGGTAGGCTACGTAAGCCCCGCCCAAAATGGCAAGAAATGGCCAGCGCGCAGCGTGAAATAGTCGCCGAGGCCGCTGGGCTATATAGCCTTTCGGTCCGCTGGGGCCGGGAGGGGTTTAGGGCTCGTCAGGAAATGGGTACATTATTTTCGAGGGTCCTCGCAGCTCAGCAGAGGATACGTCGAAGCCCGCCCAAAATGGCAAGACATGCCATGCGGCACAGCGCGTGAAATAGTCACCGAGGCCGTGGCTATAGCCTTTGGTCCGCGGGTTGGGAGGCCAGGGCTCGTCGCCGGAAATGGGCATGATTTTCGAGGGTCCTCGTGCCCAGCGAGAGGCTACGGTCGAGGCCCCGCCCTAAATGGCAAGTAATGCCCGCGGCGCAAAGACGTGAAATAGTCACCGAGGCCGGTGGGCTATAGTCTCGGTCCGCAGGGGTCGAGGGGTTTCGCCTCGCAGTCGAAATGGGTACGTCTTTCGAGGGTCCTCGTGTGCCCAGTGGTAGGCTACGGTCAGAAGCCGGCCCTAAAATGGCAAGAAATGGCCAGCGGCGCAGCGTGAAATAGTCGCCGAGGCCGTTGGGCTATAGCCTCGGTCCGCTGGGCCGGGAGGGGGCCAGGGCTCGTCGGAAATGGGTACATTATTTTCGAGGGTCCTCGGTGCCTGGGGAGGTTACGGTCGAGGCCCGCCCTAATATGGCAAGTAATGCCCAGCGCGCAGGCACAAATAGTCGCCGAGGCCGCGGTATAGCCTTGGTCCGCGGGGTTGGCGGGCGCCGAAATGGGTACGCCTTTTCGAGGGTCCTCGTGGTGCCTGCTGGAGGCTACGGTCGAGGCCTGCCCTGAAATGACAAGAAATGCCCAGCGCGCAGCACGTGAAATAGTCACCGAGGCCGTGAGGCTATAGCCTTTGGTCCGCCGGGGTCGGGAGGGGTTTCGGGGTTCTGGTCCGCCGAAATGGGTACATTATTTTCGAGGGTCCTCGTAGCCCAGCAGAGGATACGGGTCAGAAGCCTCGCCCTAAATGGCAAGACATGCCATGCGTGCACGCCGTGAAATAGTCATCGAGGCCGGTGGGCTATAGCCTTTGGTCCGCGGGGTCGGGAGGGGTTAGGGCTCGTCGCCGGAAATGGGCATGATTGAGGGTCCTCGTGCCCAGTGAGAGGCTACGGCCGTAGGCCCGCCTAAAATGGCGGGCAATGCCCAGCCGCGCAGCACGTGAAATAGTCACCGAGGCCGGTGGGCCAGGCCTGGTCCGCAGGGTCGGGAGGAGGTTTCGGGGCTCGGTAGTCGGAAATGGTACAGTCTTTTCGAGGGTCTCGTGGTGCCTGGTAGGCTACGGCAGAAGCCTGCCCCTAAATGGCAAGAAATGGCCAGCGCGCAGCGCTGCGAAATAGTCGCCGAGGCCGCTGGGCTATAGCCCTGGTCCACCGGGGCCGGGAGGGGTTTCGGCCTGGTCCGGAAATGGGTACAGCCGAGGGTCCTCTTGTGCCTGGGAGGCTACGTCGAGGCTCACCCTAAATGCCAAGAAATGCCCAGCGTGCAGCACGGGAAATAGTCATCGAGGCCGGCCATAGCCTTGGTCCGCGGGGTCGGGAGGGGGTTTCGGCCCGCCGGAAATGGGTACAGCCTTTACGGGGTCCTCGTGCAGCCTGGAGGCTACGGTCGAAGCCCGCCCTAAAATGGCAAGAAATGTCCAGCGCAGCGTGAAATAGTCGCCGAGGCCGGTGGCCTATAGCCTTGGTCCGCGGGAGGGGGGAGGGAAGTTCGGGCCCCGGTCGCCGGAAATGGGTACAGTTTTTTCGAGGGTCCTCGAGCCCATGGGAGGCTACGATCAAGCCTGCCCTAAAATAGCAAGAAATGCCCAGCGCGCAGCGCGAAATAGTCGCGCCGAGGCCGGTGGCTATAGCCTTTCGTCCACGGGGGCCGAGGGGTCAGGGCTCGTCACGAGAATGGGTACAGTTTTTCGAGGTCCTCAAGCCCCAAAGGGGAGGCTATGGTCAGAATCCGCTAAAATGGCAAGAAATACCCAGCGCGCAGCGCGGAAATAGTCACCGAGGCCGGTGGGCTATAGCTGGTCCGCGGGGTGGGAGGAGTTTAGGGCTCATCGAAATGGGTACGGTCTTTTCGAGGGTCCTTACGTGCCCAAAGGGAGGCTACGGTCAGAAGCTCGCTTAAATGGTAAGATATGCCCAGCGCGCAGCGCTGAAGAAGCCGCCGAGGCCGGTGGCTATAGCCTTTGGTCCGCAGGGCTGGGAGGGAGTTTAGGCTAGGTCGTCGGAAATGGGTACAGACTTTTCGAGGGTCCTCGTGTGCCCAGTGGGAGGTTACGGTCAGAAGCCTGCCCTAAAATGGCAAGAAATGTCCAGCGGCGCAGAGCGTGAAATAGTCGCCGAGGCCGATGGGCTATAGCCTTTGGTCCGCGGGGGTTGGGGAGGGGCGTTCTGGGCTCGCCGGAAATGGGTACGCCTTTTCGAGGGTCCTCGTGCCCAGCCGAGGCTATGGTCAGAATCCTGCTTTAAAATGGCAAGAAATACCCAGCGGCGCAGCGCGTGAAATAGTCACCGAGGCCGGTGGGCTATAGCCTTTGGTCCGCGGGGGTTGGGGAGGGAGTTTAGGGGCTCTGGTCATCGGAAATGGGTACGGTCTTTTCGAGGGTCCTTACGTGCCCAGTGGGAGGCTACGGTCAGAAGCCTGCCTTAAAATGGCAAGACATGCCCAGCGGCGCAGCGCCTGAAATAGTCGCCGAGGCCGGTGGGCTATAGCCTTTGGTCCGCAGGGGTTGGGGAGGGAGTTTAGGGGCTCTGGTCATCGGAAATGGGTACAGTCTTTTCGAGGGTCCTCGTAGCCTGGGAGGCTACGGTCAAGCCCGCCCTAAAATGGCAAGAAATGTCCAGCGCGCAGCGTGAAATAGCCGCCGAGGCCGTCGTGGCCCAGAGCCTTTGGTCCGCTGGGGCTGGGGAGGAAGTTCTGAGCTCACGCCGGAAATGGGTACAGTCTTTCGAGGGTCTCGCGGAGTGGGAGGCTACGGTCAGAGGCCTGCCCTAAAATTACCAGAAATGCCCAGCGGCGCAGCGCGTGAAATAGTCACCGAGGCCGGTTGGCTATAGCCGTTGGTCCACGGGGGTTGGGGAGGGTGTTTAGGGGGCTCTGGTCGTCGAGAATGGGTACAGTCTTTTCGAGGGTCCTCGTGCCTGTGGGGAGGCTACGGTCAGAAGCCCGCCCTAAATGGCAAGAAATGCCCAGCGCAGCACGGAAATAGTCATCGAGGCCGCGGCTATAGCCTGGTCCGCCGGGCCGGGAGGGGGTTTCGGGCCTGGTCGACGGAAATGGGTAGTCTTTACGAGGTCCTCGTGCCCAGCCTGGGAGGCTTACGGTCGAAGCCCGCCCTAAAATAGCAAGAAATGCCCAGCGCGCAGCTGGGAGTATGGTAAGAACTCGCTTAAATGGCAAGAAATACCCAGCGCTGCACAGGAAATAGTCACCGAGGCCGTGGGCTATAGCCTTTGGTCCGCTGGGCTGGGAGGGGTTTAGGCCTCCGTCATCGGAAATGGGTACAGCCTTTTCGAGGGTCCTGCGTGCCTGGGAGGCTACGGTCAGAAGCCCCGCCTTTAAAATGGCAAGACATGCCTGGGGCGCAGCTGCGGAAATAGTCACCGAGGCCGGGGCTATAGCCTGGTCCGCGGGGCTGGGGAGGGTGTTCGGAGCCCGCGTCGGAAATGGGTACAGTCTTTTCGAGGGTCCTCGTGTGCCCAGTGGGAGGCTACGGTCAGAGGCCTGCCCTAAAATGTCAAGAAATACCCAGCGGCGCAGCACGGGAAATAGTCACTGAGGCCGGTGGGCTATAGCCTTTGGTCCGCGGGGATTGGGGAGCGGGTTTCGGGGTCTCTGGTCGTCGGAAATGGGTACAGTCTTTTCGAGGGTCCCCGTGTGCCCAGTGGGAGGCTACGGTCAGAGGCCTGCCCTAAAATGGCAAGAAATGCCCAGCGGCGCAGCACGGGAAATAGTCACTGAGGCCGGTGGGCTATAGCCTTTCGTCCGCTGGGGCCGGGAGGGGCGCTCGGGCTCGCCGGAAATGGGCAGCCCGAGGGTCTTCGTAGCCTGTGGGGAAGCTACAGCCAGAAGCCCGCCTAAATGGCAAGAAATGCCCAGCGGCTCAGCGCGCGAAATAGTAGCCGAGGCCAGTGGGCTACAGCCCTGGTCCACCGGGCCGAGGGGTTTCGGCCCGTCAGCCGGAAATGGGTACAGGCCTTTTCGAGGGTCCTCGTAGTGCCTGGGGAGGCTACGGTCAGAAGCTCACCCTAAATGGCAAGACATGCGCGCGCAGCGCAGCGGAAAAGTTACCGAGGACGGTGGCCTATAGCCTTTGGTCCGCGGGGCCGGGAGGGGCCTGGGGTTCCGGGGCCGGAAATGGGTACAGTCATTTCGAGGGTCCTCGTGGTGCCTGGGGAGGCTACGGTCAAAGGCCTGCCCTAAATGGGAAGAAATGTCCAGCGCGCAGCGCGTGAAATAGTCGCCGAGGCCGTGGCTATATCCTCCGGGGCTGGGAGGGGCGTCGGGACTCGGTGTCGGAAATGGGTACAGTCTTTTCGAGGGTCCTCGTACCTGGGAGGCTACGGCCGTGAGGCCTGCCCTGAAATGACAAGAAATGCCCAGCGCGCAGCACGTGAAATAGTCACCGAGGCCGGTGGGCTATAGCCTTCGGGTCCGGGGGTTCGGGAGGGGTTTCGAGGCTCGTAGTCGTGAATGGTAGTGTCTTTCGAGGGTCCTCGTGGTGCCCTGTGGAGGCTACGGTCAAGCCCGCCTAAATGGCAAGAAATGCCCACGGCGCAAAGACGTGAAATAGTCGCCGAGGCCGTGGGCTACAGCCTTGGTCCGCGGGGCTGGGAGGGGTTTCGGTTCCGGCCTCGAAAATGGGTACAGCTCTTTCGAGGGTCCTCGTGGTGCCTGGGCAGGAGGATACGGCCGAAGCTCGCCCTAAATGGAAAGACATGCCATGCGGCACAGCGCGTGAAATAGTCATCGAGGCCGGTGGCTATAGCCTTTGGTCCGCTGGGCGGGAGGCGGTTAGGGCTCGTCGTCGGAAATGGGTACAGTATTTTCGAGGGTCCTCGTGTGCCCAGTGAGAGGCTACGGTCAGAGGCCTGCCCTAAAATGGCAAGTAATGCCCAGCGGCGCAGCACGTGAAATAGTCACCGAGGCCGGTGGGCTATAGCCTTTGGTCCGCAGGGGTCGGGAGGGGTTTTGGGCCCGTAGTCGAAATGGCAGCTTTTCGAGGGTCCTCGTGTGCCCAGTGGTAGGCTACGGTCAGAAGCCTGCCCTAAAATGGCAAGAAATGGCCAGCGGCGCAGCGCGTGAAATAGTCGCCGAGGCCGTTGGGCTATAGCCTTTGGTCCGCGGGGGTTGGGGAGGGGGTTTAGGGGGCTCTGGTCGTCGGAAATGGGTACATTATTTTCGAGGGTCCTCGTGTGCCCAGTGGGAGGCTACGGCCGAGGCCTGCCTAATATGGCAAGTAATGCCCAGCGCAGCACAAATAGTCGCCGAGGCCGCGGTATCAGCCTGGTCCGCTGGGGTTGGCCAGGCCGGAAATGGGTACAGTCTTTTCGAGGGTCCTCGTGTGCCCAGTTGGAGGCTACTGTCAGAGTCCTGCCCTGAAATTGCAAGAAATTCCAAGCGTCGCAGCGCGGGAAATAGTCACCGAGGCCGGTAGGCTATAGCCTTTGGTCCGCTGGGGTCGGGAGGGGTTTTGGGGTTCTGTCGCCGGAAATGGGCATGATTTCGAGGGTCCTCGTGCAGCTGAGAGGCTACGGTCGAGGCCTGCCCTAAATGGCAAGACATGCCATGCGCACAGCGTGAAATAGTCATCGAGGCCGGTGGGCTATAGCCTTGGTCCGCGGGCTGGGAGGGGTTTAGGGCCTGGGTCCGCTCAAATGGGCATGATTTTCGAGGGTCCTCGTGCCCTGAGAGGCTACGGTCGAGGCCTGCCCTAAATGGCAAGTAATGCCCAGCGGAGCACGTGAAATAGTCACCGAGGCCGTGGGCCATAGTCTGGTCCGCAGGGCTGGGGAGGAGGTTTCGGGCCTCGTAGTCGAAATGGGTACAGTCTTTTCGAGGGTCCTCGTGCCTGGTAGGCTACGGTCAAGCCCGCCCTAAAATGGCAAGAAATGGCTAGCGCGCAGCTGCTGAAATAGTCGCCGAGGCCGGCTATAGCGCTTTGGTCCGCGGGGCTGGGGAGGGGTCAGGGCTCGTCGTCGGAAATGGGTAAATTATTTTCGAGGGTCCTCATGCCCAGCAGAGGATACGGTCGCCCAAAATGGCAAGACATGCCATGCGCACACAGCGAAATAGTCATCGAGGCCGTGGGCTATAGCCTGGTCCGCGGGGCTGGAGGGGTTTAGGGGCCGTCGCCGGAAATGGCACAGATTTTCGAGGGTCCTCGTGCCCAAGGAGAGGCTACGGTCGCAGGCCCGCCCTAAATGGCGGTAATGCCTGGGCGCAAAGACGTGAAATAGTCACCGAGGCCGTGGGCTATAGTCTGGTCCGCAGGGTCGGGAGGGGTTTCGGGCCCGTAGCCGAAATGGGCATGCCTTTCGAGGGTCCTCGTGGTGCCCAGCAGGCTACTACCAGAAGGCTGCCCTAAAAAGGCAAGAAATGCCCCGCGGCGCAACGCGAAATAGTCGCCGAGGCCGCTGGGCTATAGCCTTTGGTCCGCGGGGCTCGGGGAGGGGTTTAGGGCTCGTCGCCGGAATGGGTACATTATTTTCGAGGGTCCTCGTAGCCCAGCTGGGGAGGCTACGGTCGAGGCCCCGCCCCTAATATGGCAAGTAATGCCCAGCGCGCAGCGCCAAATAGTCGCCGAGGCCGCGGTATAGCCTTTGGTCCGCGGGGCTGGCCAGCGCCGGAAATGGGTACTTTTCTGAGGGTCCTCGTGCCCCGTTGAGGCCACGGTCGAGGCCTGCCCTGAAATGACAAGAAATGCCAGCGCGCAGCACGTGAAATAGTCACCGAGGCCGGTAGCCTAGCCTTTGGTCCGCGGGGCCGGGAGGGGTTTCGGGGTTCTGGCTCGCCGAAATGGCAGTCTTTTCGAGGGTCCTCGTAGCCAGCTGGAGGCTACGGTCGAGGCGCCCTGAAATGACAAGAAATGCCCAGCTGGCGCAAAGACGTGAAATAGTCACCGAGGCCGTGGCCATAGCCTGGTCCGCGGGGTTTGGGAGGGGTTTCGGGCCTGTAGTCAGAATGGTAGTGTCTTTTCGAGGGTCCTCGTGCCCGCTGGAGGCTACGATCAAGCCTCGCCCTAAATGGCAAGAAATGCCCAGCCAGCGCAGTGAAATAGTCGCCGAGGCCGGCGGGCCATATCCTTTGGTTCGCGGGTCAGGAGGCGTCGGGACTGGTGTCGGAATGGGTACAGTCTTTTCGAGGGTCCTCAGCCTGGGAGGCTACGGTCAGAGGCCTGCCCTGAAATGACAAGAAATGCCCAGCGGCGCAGCACGTGAAATAGTCTCCGAGGCCGGTGGGCTACAGCCTTTGGTCCGCGGGGGTTGGGGAGGGGGTTTCGGAGGTTCTGGTCATCGGAAATGGGTACAGTCTTTTCGAGGGTCCTCGTGTACGCAGTGGGAGGCTACGGTCAGAGGCCTGCCCTAAAATGGGAAGAAATGCCCAGCGGCGCAGCGCGTGAAATAGTCGCCGAGGCCGGTGGGCTATAGCCTTTGGTCCGCGGGGGTTGGGGAGGGGCGTCGGAAATGGGTACAGTCTTTTCGAGGGTCCTCGTGTGCCCCGTTGGAGGCTACGGTCAGAGGCCTGCCCTGAAATGACAAGAAACGCCCAGCGGCGCGGCACGTGAAATAGTCACCGAGGCCGGTGGGCTATAGCCTTTGGTCCGCGGCGGTTGGGGAGGGGGTTTCGGGGGCTCTGGTAGTCAGAAATGGGTACAGTCTTTTCGAGGGTCCTCGTGTGCCCAGTGGTAGGCTACGCCGGAAGCCGCCCTAAATGGCAAGAAATGCCAGCGCGCAGCGCGTGAAATAGTCCGCCGAGGCCGGTGGGCTATAGCCTTTGGTCCGCTGGGTCGGGAGGCTTAGGGCTCGCCGGAATGGGCATGATTTTCGAGGGTCCTCGTGTGCCTGGCCGAGGCTACGTGAGAGGCCCGCCTCAATATCGCAGTACGCCCAGCGCGCAGCTGCCGTTAAATAGTCCCCGAGGCCGTGGACTATAGCCTCGGACCGCGGGGTTGGGAGGGCGCCGAATGGGTACAGCTTTTCGAAGGCCCTGCAGCCCTGTTGGAGGCTACGGCCGAGGCTCGCCTCGAAATGACAAGAAATACAGCGCGCAGCGCCGTGAAATAGTCGCCGAGGCCGGTGGGCTATAGCCTGGTCCGCGGGGTTGTTGAGGGGTTTCGGGGTTCGCCGCCGGAAATGCGACAGTCTTTTCGAGGGTCCTCGTACCCGCGCGAGGCTACGGCCGAAGCTCGCCCTAAATGGCAAGACATGGCCAGCGCGCAACGCTGCGAAATAGTCGCCGAGGCCAGTGAGGCTATAGCCTTTGGTCCGCGGGGTTGGGAGGGGCTTAGGGGCCTCGCCGGAAATGGGGCATGATTTTGAGGGTCCTCGTGTGCCCAGTGGGAGGCTACGGCCGAGGCCCGCCTAAATGGGTAATGCACGCCCAGCGCGAAATATAGTCTCCGAGGCCGGTGGGCTATAGCCTTTGGTCCGCGGGGTTGGGGAGGCGGCCACGGGCTCGCCGCCGGAAATGGCAGAGTCTTTCGAGGGTCCTCGTGTGCCTGGGGGAGGCTACGTGAGAGGCCCGCCCAATATCGCAAGTAATGCGCCCAGCGCATTGGCCAAATAGTCCCCGAGGCCGGTGGACTATAGCCTTTGGACCGCGGGGGTTGGGGAGGGGCGTCGGAAATGGGTACAGTCTTTTCGAAAGGCCCTCGCAGTGCCTGTTGCCGAGGCTACGGTCAGAGGCCTGCTGAAATGACAAGAAATGGCCAGCGCGCAGCTGCGAAATAGTCGCCGAGGCCGGGCTATAGCCTTTGGTCCGTGGGAAGGTTGAGGGGTTTCGGGGTTCCGGTCACGAATGGGTACAGTTTTTCGAGGATCCTCGTAGCCCATCAGAGGCTACTTAAGCCTGCCCCTAAAATGGCAAGACATGCCCAGCGACGAAGGTGTGAAATAGTCCACCGAGGCCGGTAGGCTATAGCCTTTGGTCCGCTGGGGTGAGGGGCTTAGGGGCCTGGTCGCCGGAAATGGGTACAGTATTTTGAGGGTCCTCGTGTGCTGGGGAGGCTACGGCCGAGGCCTGCCCCTAAATGGCAAGTACGCCCAGCGGGCGCAGGCATATAGTCGCCGAGGCCGGTGGGCTATAGCCTTTGGTCCGCGGGGGTTGGGGAGGCGGTTTACGGGGCTCTGGTCGTCGGAAATGGGTAGAGTCTTTTCGAGGGTCCTCGTGTGCCCAGTGGGAGGCTACGGTCAGAGGCCTGCCCTAAAATGGCAAGAAATGCCCAGCGGCGCAGCGCGTCATATAGTCGCCGAGGCCGGTAGGCTATAGCCTTTGGTCCGCGGGGGTTGGGGAGGGGGTTTAGGGGGCACTGGTCATCGGAAATGGGTACAGTATTTTCGAGGGTCCTCGTGTGCCCAGGAGTTACGGCCGTGAGGCCTGCCCCAAAATGGCGTAATGCCCAGCGCGCAGCCAAATAGTCGCCGAGGCCGGTGGGCTATAGCCTGGTCCGCTGGGGCCGGGAGGGGTTTCAGGGCTCGTCATCGGAAATGGCACAGATTTTCGAGGGTCCTCGGTGCCTGGGAGGCTACGGTCAGAGGCCTCGCCCTAAATGGCAAGTAATGCCCAGCGCGCAGCGTCAAATAGTCACCGAGGCCGGTGGGCTATTGCCTTGGTCTGGGGGTCGGGGAGGGCTTAGGGCTCGTCATCGGAAATGGGTACAATTTTCTAGGTCCTTGTATGCCCATGGGGAGGCTACGGGCAGAAGCATACCGAAATGGTGGTACGCCCAGCGCGCAGCTGCCAAACAGTCGCCGAGGCCGGTGGGCTATAGCCTTTTGGTCCCCTGGGTTGCGTAGGGGTTTCGCGGTTCGTCCGCCGAAATGGCACAGTCCTTTCGACGGACCTCGTACCCAAATGGAGGTTACTACGACGCCTGCCCTAAAAAGGCAAGAAATACGCTGCGGCGCAGTCCGCGAAATAGTCGCCGAGGCCGGTGGGGTATACCTTTCGTCCGCGGGCCGGGAGGCTGGGGCCTGGGTCGGAATTGGCATGCCTTTTTCGAGGGTCCTCGTGTGCCCAGTGGGAGGCTACGGTCAGAGGCATGTCCTAAAATGGCAAGAAATACCCAGCGGCGCAGCGCGTGAAATAGTCGCCGACGCCGGAGGGCTATAGCCTTGGTCCGCTGGGTCGGGGTTCGCCGGGCCGAAAATGGGTACATTTTTTTCGAGGGTCCTCGTTTGCCCAGTGGGAGGTTACGGTCAGAGACCTGCCCTAAAATGGAAAGAAATGCCCAGCGGAAATGGGTACAGTCTTTTCAAGGGTTCTCGTGTGCCCAGTGGGAGGTTACGGTCTGAGGCCTGCCCTAAAAAGGCAAGAAATGTCCCACAGTGCAGCGCGTGAAATAGTCGCCGAGGCCGGTGGGCTATAGCCTTTGGTCCGCGGGGGTTGGGGAGGGGCGTTCGGGGGCTCTGGGCGTCGGAAATGGGTACAGTCTTTTCGAGGGTCTCGTGCCCAAAGGGGAGGTTACGGCCAGAAGCCTGCCCTAAATGGCAAGAATTTTTTCGAGGGTCCTCGCTTGCCCAGGCGACGGTCGAAGCCTGCCCCAAATGGCAAGAATACCCAGCGCGCAATACAGGAAATAGTCGCCGAGACCGGGCGGGCTTATAGCCTTGGTTCCGCGGGTGTTGGGGTGGGGCCTCAAAGGCCGGAAATGGGTACAGTCTTTTCAATGGTTCTATTGTGCCGTGTGGGAGGCTACGATCAGAGACCTGCCCTAAAATGGCAAGAAAAGCCCAGCGGCGCAGTGCACGAAATAGTCGCCGGGGCCGGTGGGCTATAGCGTCTGTTCCACGGGGGTTCGGAGGGTGGTTTGGGACTCGGCCGAATGGGTCAGTCTTTGAGTAGCCTCGCTGCTCGCGGGAGCCACGGTCCGAGGCCCGCCCTAAAAGGTAAGAAATGTCCCACGCACAGCGAAGAGTCTCCGAGTCTGGGCTATAGCCTGGTCCGGGGCTGGGTAGGGGTTCGGGGCTCGCCGGAAATGGGTACAGTCTTCCTGTGGTCCTCGCTTGCTCAAGGAGGCTACGGTCGAGGCCTGCCCCAAGATGACAAGAAATGCTCAGCGCGCAAAGACGTGAAATAGTCGCCGAGGCCGGTGGGCTATAGCCTGGTCCGCTGGGGTCAAAAGGGTTCGTGGGGTTCTGGCTTCGTAAATGGGTACGTCTTTTCGAGGGTCCTCGTGGTGCCCTGGGTGATGCTACGTCAGAAGCTCACCCTAAAATGGCAAGAAATGCCCAGCGCAAAGCACGTGAAATAATCACGAGGCCGGGCTATAGCCTGGTTCTCGGGCTGGGAGGGGGTTCGGCCTGGGCTCTAGGCTAGTAAATGGTACAATCCTTTCGAGGGTCATCGTACCCAGTGGGAGGTTACTACGGTCAAGCCCGCCCTAAAATGGCACGAAATGCCCAGCGCGAAGACGAAATAGTCGGCGGGCCGGTGGCTATAGCCTTTGGTCCGCGAGGGTCTGGGAGGGTGTCTCGGGGCCTGGCGCCGGAAATAGGCACGCCTTTTCGACGGTCCTCGTGTGCCCTGCTTGGAGGCTACTACGAGGCCTGCCCTAAATGGCAAGAAATACCCAACGATACAGCGTAAATAGTCACCGAGGCCGGGCTATAGCCTGGTCCACGGGGTCGGGAGGGGGTCTGGGGCCTGGGGTCGGAAATGGGTACAGCTTTTCGAGGTCCTCGTAGCCCAAGGAAGTTACGGTCAGAAGCCCCGCCCTAAAATGGCAACAACAACCAGCGCAGCACAAGCGAAAGTCGCCGAGGCCGGTAGGCTAGCCTTTTCGTCCGGGGCTGGGGGTTCGGTCTCTAGCCGTTAGAAATGGGTACATGCCTTTTGAGGGTCCTCGGTGCCCATGGGAGGCTACGGTACGAGGCCCCGCCCTAAATGGCAAGAAATAACCAGCGGCAGCGCGAAAAGTCGTCGAGGCCGGTAGGCTATAGCCTTTGGTCCACGGGCCGGGAGGGGTCCGGGCCTGGGGTCGGAAATGGGTACAGCCTTTCGAGGGTCCTGTGTCCAGCTGGAAGCTACGGTCAGAAGCTCGCCTCACAATGGCAAGAAATACCCGCGCGCGCAGCGGTGAAATAGTCGCCGAGGCCGCTTGGCTACAGCCTTTGGTCCGGGGGCCGGGAGAGGGTTCGGGGCTCCGGGCGCCGAAATGGGCATGCCTTTTGAGGGTCCTCGGTGCCCAGCTGGGAGGTTACGGTCAAGCCCGCCCTAAATGGCACGAAATGCCCAGCCGCAGCAGGCACGAAATTGTCGCCGGGCCGTGGGCTGGCAGCCTTTGGTCCGCGAGGGTGGGAGGGGGTTCGGGGCCTGGGTCGGAAATGGGTACAATTTTCGAGGGTCCTGTGTGCCCAAAGGAAGCTACGAAGCCCGCCCTACAATGGCAAGAAATACCGCGCAGCGCAGGAAATAGTCGCCGAGGCCGGTGGGCCATAGCCTTTGGTCCGCTGGGGCTGGGAGGGGTTCGGGGCCTGGGCGCCGAAATGGGTAAAGTCTGAGGGTCCGCAGCCCAATGGGAGGTTACGGTCAAAGCATGCCCCAAATGGCACGAAATGCTCAGCGCGCAGTGCACGAAATTGTCGCCGGGCCGGTGGGCTATAGCCTGGTCCGCGAGGGTGGGAGGGGGTTCGGGGCCTGGGGTCGGAAATGGCACATTTTTCGAGGGTCCTTGTGCCCGCTGAGGCGGTCAGAAGCCTACCCTAAATGGCAAGAAATGCCCAGCCGCAGCACGTGAAATAGTCGCCGAGGCTGCGGGCTATAACCTCGTCCTCGGGCTTGGTGAGGTGGTTCGGGCCTGGGCATAGTAAATGGGTACAGTCCTTTCGAGGGTCCTTGTGTGCCTGGAAGTTACGGCCAGAAGCCCCGCCTAAAATGGCAAGAAATACCCAAGCGCAGCTTGAAATAGTCGCCGAGGCCGTGGGCTATAGCCTTTGGTCCGCGGGGTCGAGGGGATTCGGGGCCCGGCCGAATGGGTACAGTCTGCTTGAGGGTCCTCGCCTGCCTGGAGGCTACGGTCCGAGGCCTGCCCTAAAATGGCAAGAATAACCAGCGATGCGAAAGTCGCCGAGGCCGGTAGGCTATAGCCTGGTCCACGGGGCTGGGAGGGGGGTCTGGGGCCTGGGAGTCGGAAATGGCATGATTTTCGAGGGTCCTGTGTGCCAGCTGGGAAGTTACGGCAAGAGCCCGCCCTAAAATGGCAAGAAATACCCAGCCGCGCAGCTGCTGGAAATAGTCGCCGCCGAGGCCGGTGGGCCATAGCCTTTGGTCCGCTGGGGTGGGAGGGGGTTCGGGCCTGCCGAAATGGGTACGCCTTTTGAGGGTCTCGTGGTGCCCTGCTGAGGTTACGGTCAAGCCTGCGCCTAAATGGCAAGAAATACCCAGCGCAGCAGCTGCGGAAATAGTCGCCGAGACCGTGGGCTATAGCCTCGTCCACGGGCCGGGAGGGGGTCCGGGGCCTGGGCCTGAAATGGGTACGCCTTTTCGAGGGTCTCAGTGCCCAATGGGAAGTTACGGTCGAAGCCCGCCTCAAATGGCAAGAAATACCCAGCGCAGCGCTTGAAATAGTCGCCGAGGCCGGTGGGCTATAGCCTTGGTCCGCGGGGCTGGGGAGGATTCGGGGCTGGGCGCCGAAATGGCACAGTTTTTGAGGGTCCTCGCCTGCCCAAGGGAGGCTACGGTCGAAGCCTCGCCCTAAAATGGCAAGAAATACCCAGCGCGCAGCGCTGCGAAATAGTCGCCGAGACCGTGGGCTATAGCCTTTTGGTCCGCGGGGGTCAAAAGGGGTTCGGGGTTCTGCATCGGAAATGGGTACAGTCTTTCGAGGGTCCTCCTGCGCTGGGTGGGAGGCTATGGTCAGAAGCTCACACTAAAATGGCAAGAAATGCCCGCCGCCCAAAGACGTGAAATAGTCGCCGAGGCTGGGCTATAACTTTGGTCCTCGGCTCGTGAGGGTGGTTCGGCCTGGCATAGTAAATGGGTACAGTCCTTTCGAGGGTCAGGAAGTTACGGTGAAGCCACGAAGCCCGCCTAAATGGCAAGAAATACCCAGCCGCTGCAGCACTGCGGAAATAGTCGCCGAGGCCGGTGGGCTATAGCCTCGGTCCGCTGGGGTCAGGGGTGGGGGTTCGGGGCTCTAGGCGCAGAAATGGGCATGTTTTGAGGGTCCTCGTGGTGCCTGGGGGGAGGCTACGGTCGAGGCCTGCCCTAAATGGCAAGAAATATACAGCGAAAAGTCGCCGAGGCTAGGGCTATAGCCTTCGTCCGCGGGGGCCGGGAGGGGTCCGGGGCCTGGGGCCTGGGGTCGGAAATGGGTACATGCCTTTCGAGGGTCCTTGTGCCCGGGAAGTTACGGCAGAAGCCCGCCCACAATGGCAAGAAATACCCGCGCACAGCTGAAATAGTCGCCGAGGCCGTGGCTATAGCCTTTGGTCCGCCGGGCTGGGGAGAGGGGTTCGGGGCTCGGCATCGAAATGCGACAGTCTTTTGAGGGTCCTCGGTGCCCAGTGGGAGGCTACGGTCAGAAGCCCTCAAAATGAGACGAATGCCCACGCCCATTGCACGAAATTGTCACGGGCCGGGGCTATAGCCTGGTCCGCGAGGGCTGGGGGGTTCGGGGCCTGGGGTCGGAAATGGGTACAGTCTGAGGGTCCTCGTGCCTGGGAGGCTACGGTCGAGGCCCGCCTAAAATGTCAAGAAATAACCAGCGACGCAGCGCGAAAAGTCGCCGAGGCCGTAGGCTATAGCCTTCGGTCCACGGGGTCAGAGGGGGTCTGGGGCCTGGGGTCGGAAATGGCATGCCTTTTCGAGGGTCCTGTGTGCCTGGAAGCTACGGTCAGAAGCCTGCCCCACAATGGCAAGAAATACCCAGCGCGCAGCGCGGAAATAGTCGCCGAGGCTGGCTATAGCCTGGTCCGCTGGGGCCGGGAGAGGGTTCGGGGCCTCGCCGAAATGGGTACAGTCTTTTGAGGGTCCTCGTGCCCGCGGGGAGGCTATGGTCAGAAGCCTACCCTAAAATGGCAAGAAATGCCCAGCCGCGCAAAGACGTGAAATAGTCGCCGAGGCCGCCGGGGCATAACCCGTCCTCGGCTTGGTGAGGGTGGTTCGTCTCGGGCATAGTAAATGGGTACAGCCTTCGAGGGTCCTGTGTGCCTGGGAAGCCACGGTCAGAAGCCCGCCTAAAATGGCAAGAAATACACAGCGGCGCAGCGCGAAATAGTCGCCGAGGCCGGTGGGCTATAACCTTTGGTCCGCGGAGCTGGGGTGGGGGGTTCGGGGTTCTGGCATCGGAAATGGCATGCCTTTTCGAGGGTCCTCGCAGCCTGTGGGAGGTTACTCAGAGGCCCGCCTAAATGGCTAGAAACGCCAGCCGCGCAGCGTGAAATAGTCACCGGGCCGGTGGCCTATGACTTTGGTCCGCGGGGTTGGGAGGGGGTTCGGGGCTCTAGGCGTTAGAAATGGGCGCTTTTGAGGGTCCTCGTGCCCTGGGGAGGCTTACGGTCGAGGCCCGCCCAAAATGGCAAGAAATAACCAGCGATGCAGCGAAAAGTCGCCGAGGCTGGTAGGCTAGTTTTGGGTGCACGGGGTTGGGGAGGGGGGTCCGGGGCCTGCTGGTCGGAAATGGTACTTTTCGAGGGTCCTTGTGTGCCCAGCTGGAAGTTACGGTCAGAAGCCCGCCCTACAATGGCAAGAAATACCGCGCGCAGCAAGGTGAAATAGTCGCCGAGGCCGTGGGCTATAGCCTGGTCCGCTGGGGCCGGGAGGGGGTTCGGGGCCCGGGCGCCGAAATGGGTACAGCCTGAGGGTCCTCGTGTGCCCCGTGCGAGGCTTCGGCCATAAGCCTGCCCTAAAATGGCACGAATGCCTGCCGCCAAGAAGGCACGAAATTGCGCCGGGCCGGTGGGCTATAGCCTTTGGTCCGCGAGGGTCTGGGAGGGGGTTCGGGGCCTGGGGTCGGAAATGGCAGGCTTTTCGAGGGTCCTCGTGGTGCCTGGGAGGCTATGGGTCAGAAGCTCACCCTAAAATGGCAAGAAATGCCCAGCCGCTCAAGACGTGAAATAGTCGCCGAGGCCAAGGCGCCATAACCTCGTCCTCGGGCTCGGAGGGTGGTTCGCCTGGGCATAGTAAATGGGTACAGTCCTTTCGAGGGTCGTTGTGTGCCCAGGGGGAAGCTACGGTCAGAAGCCTGCCCTAACGTGGCAAGAAATACCCAGCGCAGTCAGGAAATAGTCGCCGAGGCCGGTGGGCTATAACCCGTCCTCGGCCTGGGTGAGGGTGGTTCGGGCCTGGGCATTGTAAATGGGTACAGTCCTTTCGAGGGTCCTTGTGTGCCCAAAGTTACGTCGAAGCCCGCCTAAAATGGCAAGAAATACCCAAGCGCGCAGCTGGAAATAGTCGCCGAGGCCGCGGGCTATAGCCTGGTCCGCGGGGCCGGGTGGGGGTTCGGGGGCTCGGGCCCCGAAATCGGTATGCCTTTTGAGGGTCCTCGGTGCCCGTGGAGGCTACGGCCAGAAGCCTGCCCTAAAATGGCACGAATGCTCAGCGCGCAGAAGCACCTAAATTGTCACCGGGCCGTGGGCTATAGCCTCGGTCCGCGAGGGTCGGGGGGTTCGGGGGCTGGGGTCGGAAATGGGTACAGTCTTTTCGAGGGTCCTTGTGTGCCCAGTGGGAAGCTACGGTCAGAAGCCTGCCCTACAATGGCAAGAAATACCCAGCGGCGCAGCGCGTGAAATAGTCGCCGAGGCCGGTGGGCTATAGCCTTTGGTCCGCGGGGGTTGGGGAGGGGGGTTCGGGGGATCTAGGGCCGAAATGGCAGCCTTTTGAGGGTCCTCGTGCCCAGCTGAGGCTACGGTCAGAAGCCCGCCCTAAATGGCAAGAAATACCCAGCGCGCAGCGGAAATAGTCGCCGAGACCGTGGGCTATAGCCTTGGTCCACGGGCCGGGGAGGGGGGTCTGGGCCTGGGGTCGGAAATGGGCATGCCTTTTTCGAGGGTCCTCGTGTGCCCAGTGGGAGGCTACGGTCAGAAGCCTGCCCTAAAATGGCAAGAAATACCCAGCGGCGCAGCGCTTGAAATAGTCGCCGAGGCCGGTGGGCTATAACCTTTAGTCCGCGGGGGTTGGGGAGGGGGGGTCTGGGGCTCTGGGGGTCGGAAATGGGTACAGTCTTTTCGAGGGTCCTTGTGTGCCAAGTGGGAAGCTGCGGTCAGAAGCCTGCCCTAAAATGGCAAGAAATACCCAGCGGCACAGCGCTTGAAATAGTCGCCGAGGCCGGTGGGCTATAGCCTTTAGTCCGCGGGGGTTGGGGAGGGGGGTTCTGGGGCCCGGGCGCCGTAAATCGGTATGACAGTCTGAGGGTCCTCGTGCCTGCGGGAGGCTACGGTCAAGCTCGCCCTAAAATGGCACGAATGCAGCAGTGCACGAAATTGTCGCCGGGCCGTGGGCTATAGCCTCGGGTCCGCGAGGGCCGGGAGGGGGTTCGGGGCCTGGGGTCGGAAATGGCAGCCTTTTCGAGGGTCCTCGGTAGCCTGTGGGAGGCTATGGTCAGAAGCTCACCCTAAATGGCAAGAAATGCCGGGCGCAAAGCACGTGAATAGTCGCCGAGGCCGCGTGGTCTATAACCCGTCCTCGGGCTCGTGAGGGTGGTTCGGGCCTGGGCATAGTAAATGGGCACAGCCCTTTCGAGGGTCCTTGTGTGCCTGGAAGTTACGGCCGAAGCCCGCCCTAAATGGCAAGAAATAACCAGCGACAAGCGAAAGTCGCCGAGGCCGGTGGGCTATAGCCTTTGGTCCGCGGGGGTTGGGGAGGGGGGGTCTGGGGCTCTGGGGGTCGGAAATGGGTACAGTCTTTTCGAGGGTCCTTGTGTGCCCAGTGGGAAGCTACGGTCAGAAGCCTGCCCTAAAATGGCAAGAAATACCCAGCGGCGCAGCGCGTGAAATAGTCGCCGAGGCCGGTGGGCTATAGCCTTTGGTCCGCGGGGGTTGGGGAGGGGGTTCGGGATCCGGGCGCCGAAATGGTACAGTCTGAGGGTCCTCGTGCCCAGTGAGGCTACGGTCAAGCCTGCCCTAAATGGCACGAAATGCTCAGCCGGGCGCAAAGGCACGAAATTGTCGCCGGGCCGGTGGCTATAGCCTGGTCCGCGAGGGTCGGGAGGGGGTTCGGGGCCTGGGGTCGGAAATGGGTATGTTTTCGAGGGTCCTCGGTGCCCAGGGAGGCTATGGTCAAGCCTACCCTAAAAATGGCAAGAATGCCCAGACGCGGGAATAGTCGCCGAGGCCGGCTGGGCTATAACCTTTGGTCCTCGGCTTGGTGAGGGTGGTTCGGGCTCGCATAGTAAATGGGCAGTCCTTCGAGGGTCCTTGTGTGCCTGGGAAGTTACTCAGAAGCCCCGCTTTAAATGGCAAGAAATACCCGCGCAGTCATTGAAATAGTCGCCGAGGCCGGGTGGGCTATAGCCTTACAATGGCACGAAATGGCACAGCCTTTTGAGGGTCCTCGTAGCCCAAAGGGAGGCTACGGTCAAGCCCGCCTAAATGGCACGAATGCTCACGCAGCAGACGAAATTGTCGCCGGGCCGTGGGCTATAACCTTTGGTCCTCGGTGAGGGTGGTTCGGGCCTGGGCATAGTAAATGGGTACAGTCCTTCGAGGGTCCTTAGCCAGTGAAGTCAAGCGGTCAAGCTCGCCTAAAATGGCAAGAAATACCGCATGCCGCTGAAATAGTCCGCCGAGGCCGGTGGGCTATAGCCTTTAGTCCGCGGGGCCGGGAGGGGTTCGGGGCTCGGCGCGTAAATCCAGACAGTTTTTGAGGGTCCTCGTGGTGCCCAAATGAGGCTTACTACGAAGCCCGCCTAAAATGGCAAGAAATGCTCAACAAAGGCACGAAATTGTCGCCGGTGCCGGTGGGCTATAGCCTGTGGTCCGCGAGGGTTGTGGAGGGGGTTCGGGCCTGGGGTCGGAAATGGCAGTCTTTCGAGGGTCCTCGTAGCCTGGGAGGCTAGCGGTCAGAAGCACCCTAAAATGGCAAGAAATGCCACCGCAAAGACGTGAATAGTCGCCGAGGCTGCTGGCTATAACCTTGGTCCTCGGCTTGGTGAGGGTGGTTCGGCCTGCATAGTAATGGGTACAGTCCCTTTCGAGGGTCCTCGTGGTGCCTGGGGAGGCTACGGCCGTAAGCCTCGCCTACAATGGCAAGAAATAACCAGCGATGCAGCGCGCGAAAAAGTCGTCGAGGCCGGTAGCCTATAGCCTTTGGTCCGCGGGGGTTGGGGAGGGGGGGTCTGGGGCTCTGGGGGTCGGAAATGGGTACAGTCTTTTCGAGGGTCCTAGTGTGCCCAGTGGGAAGCTACGGCCAGAAGTCGCCTACAATGGCAAGAAATACCCAGGTGGAAATTGTCGCCGTGGCCGGTGGGCTATAGCCTTTGGTCCGCGGGGCTGGGAGGGGGTCTGGGATCCGCGCCGAAATGGTACAGCCTTTTTGAGGGTCCTCGCAGCCTGGGAGGCTACGGTCGAAGCCCCCTAAAATGGCAAGAAATACCCAGCGCGCAGTCAAGGTGAAATAGTCGCCGAGACCGTGGCTATAGCCTTCGTCCGCGGGGTCAAAAGGGTTCGGGGTTCTGGCATCGAAATGGGTACGCCTTTTTCGGGGTCCTCGCTTGCCCGGGAAGGCTGCGGTCAAGTCACCCTAAAATGGCAAGAAATGCCCAGCAGAAGAAGACGTGAAATAGTCGCCGAGGCTGGGCTATAACCTTGGTCCTCGGCTCGTGAGGGTGGTTCGGCTCGCATAGTAAATGGGTACAGTCCTTTCGAGGGTCCTGTGTGCCCAAGGTTACGGCCGAAGTCGCTTTAAATGGCAAGAAATACCCAGCGCGCTGAAATAGTCGCCGAGGCCGTGGGCCATAGCCTTACAATGGCACGAAATGGGTACAGTCTTTGAGGGTCCTCGCAGCCCAGCCGAGGTTACGGCCGAAGTCGCCCTAAAATGGCACGAATGCCCAGCCGCAAGGCACGAAATTGTCGCCGGGCCGGTGGGCTATAACCTTCGTCCTCGGCTTGGTGAGGGTGGTCTGGGCCTGGGCATAGTAATGGGCACAGTCCTTTCGAGGGTCTCGCGCTGGGGAAGTCATGGTCAAGCCCTAAATGGCAAGAAATACCCAGGCACGCCGCTTGAAATAGTCGCCGAGGCCGTGGGCTATAGCCTTTAGTCCGCGGGGCTGGGGAGGGGGTTCGGGGCTCGCCAGGAATCGGCATGTTTTGAGGGTCCTCGTGTGCCCAGCGAGGCTACGGCCGGCCCGCCCAAAATGGCAAGAAACGCCAACAAGGTCAGCACGAAATTGTCACCGGGCCGTGGGCTATAGCCTTGGTCCGCGAGGGTTGGGAGGGGGTTCGGGGCCTGGGTCGGAATGGGTACGCCTTTTCGAGGGTCCTCGTAGCCCATGCTGAGGCTATGGTCAAGCCTACCCAAAATGGCAAGAAATGCCCAGCCGCAAAGACGTGAAATAGTCGCCGAGGCTGCGGGCTATAACCTTTGGTCCTCGGCCGGTGAGGCGGTTCGCCTGCATAGTAAATGGGTACAGTCCTTTCGAGGGTCCTTGTGTGCCCAGTGGGAAGCTACGGTCAGAAGCCTGCCCTAAAATGGCAAGAAATAACCAGCGATGCAGCGCGCGAAAAAGTCGTCGAGGCCGGTAGCCTATAGCCTTTGGTCCGCGGGGGTTGGGGAGGGGGGGTCTGGGGCTCTGGGGGTCGGAAATGGGTACAGTCTTTTCGAGGGTCCTTGTATGCCCAGTGGGAAGCTACGGTCAGAAGCCTGCCCTACAATGGCAAGAAATACCCAGCAAGGCAGCCGCTGCGGAAATAGTCGCCGAGGCCGTGGGCTATAGCCTTGGTCCGCGGGGCGGGAGGGGGTTCGGGGATTCGGGCGCCGTAATGGTACGCCTTTTGAGGGTCCTCGTGCCTGGGAGGTTACGGTCAGAAGCCTGCCCTAAATGGCAAGAAATACCCAGCGCCAGCGCGCGAAATAGCCGCCGAGACCGTGGGCTATAGCTCGTCCGCGGGGTCGGGGTTCGGGGGTACTTGGCATCGGAAATGGGCACAGTCTTTTTCGGGGTCCTCGTTGCTCAAAGGGAAGGCTATGGTCAGAAGCCTACCCTAAAATGGCAAGAAATGCCCAGCGGCGCAGCACGTGAAATAGTCGCCGAGGCCAGTGGGCTATAACCTTTGGTCCTCGGGCTTGGTGAGGGTGGTTCGGGGCTCTGGGCATAGTAAATGGGTACAGTCCTTTCGAGGGTCCTTGTGTGCCCAGTGGGAAGCTACGGTCAGAAGCCTGCCCTAAAATGGCAAGAAATACCCAGCGGCGCAGCGCTTGAAATAGTCGCCGAGGCCGGTGGGCTATAGCCTTCGGTCCGCGGGGGTTGGGGTCGGGGGTTCTTGGCATCGGAAATGGGTACAGTCTTTTCGAGGGTCCTCGTAAACTGTGGGGAGGCTACGTCAGAGGCCCCGCCCAAATGGCAAGAAATGCCCAGCGGCGCAGCTGCGAAATAGTCACCGGGCCGGTGGCCTATAGCCTTGGTCCGCTGGGGCCGGGAGGGGGGTTCGGGGCCTAGGCGCAGAAATGGGTACAGTCTTTTGAGGGTCGCGGTGCCCAAGGAGGCTTACGGCGAGGCCTGCCCTAAAATGGCAAGAAATAACCAGCGATGCAGCGCGCGAAAAAGTCATCGAGGCCGGTGGGCTATAGCCTTTGGTCCGCGGGGTCAAAGGTGGGGGTCCGGGGCCTGGGGTCGGAAATGTTTTTCGAGGGTCCTGTGTGCCCAGCTGGGAAGTTACGGTCAAGCCCTTCACAATGGCAAGAAATACCAGCGCGCAAGGTGAAATAGTCGCCAAGGCCGGTGGGTTATAGCCTTTGGTCCGCGGGGGTTGGGGAGGGGGGTTCGGGGGCTCTAGGCGTTAGAAATAGGTACAGTCTTTTTAAGGGTCCTCGTGTGCCCAGTGGGAGGCTACGGTCAGAAGCCTGCCCTAAAATGGCAAGAAATACCCAGCGGCGCAGCGCGTGAAATAGTCGCCGAGACCGGTGGGCTATAGCCTTTGGTCCGCGGGGGTTGGGGTGCGGGGTTCGGGGGTTCTTGGCATCGGAAATGGGTACAGTCTTTTCGAGGGTCCTCGTGTGCCTGGGCAGGAGGCTACGGCCAAGCTCGCCAGAAATGGAAAGTAATGCCCAGTGTCGCAGCGCGTGAAATAGTCCCCGAGGCCGGTGGGCTATTGCCTTTGGTCCGCGGGGGTTGGGGAGGGAGGTTCGGGGGCTCTGGTCATCGGAAATGGGTACAATCTTTTCGAAGGTCCTCGTGTGCCCAGTGGGAGGCTACGGTCAGAAGACTGCCCTAAAATGGCACGAAATGCCCACCCGCGCAGTGCACGAAATAGTCGCCGGGGCCGGTGGGCTATAGCCTTGGGTCCGCGAGGGTCGGGGGTTCGGGGCCTGGGCATCAGAAATGGGTACAGTCTTTTCGACGGTCCTTGTGTGCCCAGTGGGAGGCTACGGTCAGAAGCCCGCCATAAAATGGCATGAAATGCCCAGCGGCGCAGCGCATGAAATAGTCGCCGAGGCCGGTGGGCTATAGCCCTGGTCCGCGAGGGCTGGGAGGGGATTCGGGGCTCTGGCATCGGAAATCGGTATGCCTTTTCGAGGGTCCTCGTGCCCAGTGGGAGGCTACGGTAAGAAGCCAGCAATAAAATGACAAGTAATGCCCAACGTCGGGCTGGTGAAATAGCCGAGGCCGGTGGGCTATAGTCCTTAGTCCGCGGGGGTTGATGAGGGGATTTCGGGGGCTCTGGGTGTCAGAAATGGGTATAGTCTTTTCGAGGGTCCTCGTGAGCCGAGTGGGAGGCTACGGCCAGAAGCCTGCCCTAAAATGGAAAGAAATGCCCAGCGGCGCAGCGCGTGAAATAGTCGCCGAGGCCTGCGGGCTATAGCCTTTGGCCCGCGGGGGTTGGGGTGGGGGACTGGGGCCCGGGCGCCGGAAATGGGCATGATTCGGTTTCGTAGCGAGGGAGGCTACAGTCAGAGGCCTGCCCTAAAATGGCAAGAAATACCCAGCGGCGCAACGCACGAAATAGTCGCCGGGGCCGGTGGGATATAGCGTCTGTTCCACGAGGGTTCGGGAGGGGGGTTTGGGGACTCTGGCTGTCGGAAATGGGTCTAGTCTTTTTGAGTAGCCTGCTCGGCTGGCAGCCCACGGTCGAGGCCCTGCCCTAAAACGGCAAGAATTGTCCCACGGCGGAGCGCCCGAATAGTTCTGCCCGTGCTATAGCCTGGTCCGCGGGGTTGGTAGTAGGGGGCTCTGGCCGTCGGAAATGGGTACAGCCTTTTCGAGGGTCCTCGTATGCCCAGCGGGGAGGCTACGGCCGAAGCCTGCCCTAAAATGGCAAGAAATCAGCGCGCGGTGAAATAGTCGCCGAGGCCGGTGGGCTATAGCCTTGGTCCGCGGGGTCGGGAGGGGTATTCGGGGCTCGGCCGAATCAGGCACAGTCTTTTCGACGGTCCTCATGTGCGCAGTGTGAGCCTACCATCAGAGGCCTGCCCTAAAATGGCAAGAAATACCCAGCGACGCAGCGTACGAAAACGTCGTCGAAGCCGGTGGGCTATAGCCTTTGGTCCACGGGGCCGGGAGGGGGTTCCGGGGCCCGGGGGAAATGGGTACAGTCTTTTCGAGGGTCCTTGTGTGCCCAGTGGGAGGCTACGGTCAGATGCCTGCCCTAAAATGGCAAGAAATACCCAGCGGCGCATCGCGTGAAATAGTCGTCGAGGCCGGTGGGCTATAGCCTTTGGTCCGCGTGGGTTGGGGAGGGGGGTTCGGGGGCTCTTGTCATCGGAAATGGGTAGAATCTTTTTGAGGGTCCTCGTGTGCCCAGGGGGAGGCTACGGACAGAAGCCTGCCTTAAAATCGCAAGAAATGCCCAGCGGCGCAGCGCGTGAAATAGTCGCCGGGGCCGGTGGGCTATAGCCTTTGGTCCGCGGGGGTTGGGGAGGGGCGTTCGGGGGCTCTGGGCATCGGAAATGGGTACAGTCTTTACGAGGGTCCTCGTGTGCCCAGTGGTAGGCTACGGTCAGAAGCCTGCCCTAAAATGGCACGAAATGCCCACCGGCGCAGTGCACGAAATAATCACCGGGGCCGGTGGGCTATAGCCTTTGGTCCGCGAGGGTTGGGGAGGGGGGTTCGGGGGCTCTGGGAATCAGAAATGGTACAGTCTTTTCGAGGGTCCTCGTGTGCCCAGTGGGAGGCTACGGCCAGAAGCCTGCCCTAAAATGGCAAGAAATTCCCAGCGGCGCAGCGCATGAAATAGTCGCCGAGGCCGGTGGGCTATAGCCCTTGGTCCGCGGGGGTTGGTAAGGGGGTTTAGGGGGCTCTGGGTGTCAGAAATGGGTACAGTCTTTTCGAGGGTCCTCGTGTGCCCAGTGGGACGCTACGGTCGGAAGCCTGCCCTAAAATGGCAAGAAATGCCTAGCGGCGCAACGTACGTAAATAGTCACCGGGCCGGTGGGCTATGGCCTGCTCCACCGGGTTCGGAGGGGTTTATGGACTCGCCATCGGAAATGGGTCTAGTCTTTTGAGTACCGTGCTCGCCGAGCTCGCGGTCGAGCCCCGCCTAAAAAGGCAAGAAAAGTACCACGGCGGGAGCGCGAATAGTCTCTAAGCCCGTGGGCTATAGCCCGGTCCGCTGGGGTCAGTAGGGGTTCGGGGCTCTGGCCGGAAATGGGTAAAGTCTTTCGAGGGTCCTCGTGGCTGGAGGCTACGGTCAGAAGCCTGCCCTAAAATGGCCGAAATACCCACCGGCGCAGTGCACGAAATAGTCGCCGGGGCCGGTGGGCTATAGCCTGTGGTCCGCGAGGGTCGGGAGGGGTTCGGGGCCTGCATCAAAAATGGGTAGCCTTTTCGAGTGTCCTCGCAGCCCAAGTGAGGGTACGGTCAGAAGCCCCGCCATAAAATGGCAAGAAATACCAGCGCGCAGTCAAGACGAAATAGTCGCCGAGGCCGGTGGGCTACAGCCTTTGGTCCGGGGGCCGGGAGGGCGTTCGAGGGCTCTGGGCGTCGAAAATGGGTACAGTCATTTCGAGGGTCCTCGTGTACCCAGTGGGAGGCTACGGTCAGAAGCCTGCCCTAAAATGCCAAGAAATGTCCAGCGGCGCAGCGCGTGAAATAGGCGCCGAGGCCGACGGGCTATAGCCTTTGGTCCGCGGGGGTTGGGGTTGGGGGATCGGGGGGTCTGGGTGTCGGAAATGGGTACAGTATTCTCAAGGGTTCTCGTGTGCCTAGTGGGAGGCTACGGTCAGAGGTATGCCCTAAAATGGCAAGAAATACCCAGCGGCGCAACGCACGAAATAGTCGCCGCCGTGGGTTATGCCTGTCTGCTGTGGGTTCGGGAGGAGGGTTTGGGGACTCTGGCCATCGGAAATGGGTACAGTCTTTTCGAGGGTCCTCGTTTGCCCAGTGGGAGGCTGCGGTCAGAGGCCTGGCCTAAAATCGCAAGAAATGCCCAGCGTCGCAGCGCGTCAAATAGTCGCCGAGGCCGGTGGGCTATATCCTTTAGTCCGCGGGGGTTGGGGAGGGAGGTTCGGCGGCTCTGGTCATCGGAAATGGGTACAGTCTTTTCGAGGTCCTCGCTCGCCCAAAGGAGGCTACGGTCGAGGCCCGCCCCAAATGACAAGAAATGCCTAGCGCGCAGCGCGCGAAATAGTCGCCGAGGCCGGTGGGCTATAGCCTTTGGTCCGCGGGGGTGGGGGTGGGGGTTCGGGGGATCTGGGTGTCGAAAATGGGTAGAGTCTTTTCGAAGCTCCTCGTGTCCCCAGTGGGAGGCTACGGTTAGAGGCCTGCCCTAAAATGGCAAGAAATGCCAAGCGGCGCAGCGTGCGAAATAGTTGCCGAGGCCGGCGGGCTATAGCCTTTGGTCCGCGGGGGTTGGGGATGGGAGTTCGGGGACTCTGGGCATCGGAAATGGGTACAATCTTTTCGAGGCTCCTCGTGTGCCCTGTGGGAGGCCACGGTCAGAGGCATGCCCTAAAATGGCACGAAATGCCCACCGGCGCAGTGCACGAAATAGTCGCCGGGGCCGGTGGGCTATAGCCTTTGGTCCGCGAGGGTTGGGGAGGGGGGTTCGGGGGCTCTGCATCAAAATGGCATGCCTTTTCGAGTGTCCTCGCAGCCCAGGGAGGGTACGGTCAGAAGCCTGCCATAAAATGGCAAGAAATACCCAGCGGCGCAGCGCACGAAATAGTCGCCGAGGCCGGTGGGCTATAGCCTTTGGTCTGCGGGGGTTGGGGAGGGGCGTTCGAGGGCTCTGGGCGTCGAAAATGGGTACAGTCATTTCGAGGGTCCTCGTGTACCCAGTGGGAGGCTACGGTCAGAAGCCTGCCCTAAAATGCCAAGAAATGTCCAGCGGCGCAGCGCGTGAAATAGGCGCCGAGGCCGACGGGCTATAGCCTTTGGTCCGCGGGGGTTGGGGTTGGGGGTCCGGGTGTCGGAAATGGGCATGATTCTCAAGGGTTCTCGGTGCCTAGTGGAGGCTACGGTCAGAGGTATGCCCTAAAATGGCAATAAATACCCAGCGGAGCAACGCTCGAAATAGTCGCCGGGCCGGTGGGTTATAGTGTCGCTCCATGTGGGTTCGGAGGAGGGTTTTGGGACTCGCCATCGGAAATGGGCAGCCTTTTCGAGGGTCCTCGCTTGCCCAGCCGAGGCTGCGTCGAGGCCCGCCTAAAATCGCAAGAAATGCCCAGGCCGCAGGCGTCAAATAGTCGCCGAGGCCGGTGGCTATATCCTTTAGTCCGCTGGGCCGGGGAGGGAGGTTCGGGCGGCTCGTCATCGGAAATGGGCATGCCTTTTCGAGGGTCCTCGCCCCGCCTGCTGGGAGGCTACGGGCCGAGGCCTGCCCCAAAATGACAAGAAATGCCTAGCGCAGCTGTGAAATAGTCGCCGAGGCCGGCGGGCTATAGCCTTTGGTCCGCGGGGATGGGGTGGGGGGTTCGGGTTCTGGGCGTCGGAAATGGGTACAGTCTTTTCGAGGGTCCTCGTGTACCCAGTGGGAGGCTACGGTCAGAAGCCTGCCCTAAAATGGCAAGAAATGCCCAGCGGCGCAGCACGTGAAATAGTTGCCGAGGCCAGTGGGCTATAGCCTTTGGTCCGCAGGGATTGGGGAGGGGGGTTCGGGGGCTCTGGGCATCGGAAATGGGTAAAGGCCTTTCGAGGGTCCTCGTGTGCCCAGTGGGAGGCTACGGTCAGAAGCCTGCATTAAAATGGCAAGTAATGCCCAGGGTCGTAGCGCGTGAAATAGTCACCGAGACTGGTCGGCTATAGTCTTTTCGAGGGTCCTTGTATGCCCAGTGGGAGGCTACGGTCAGAAGCCTGCCCTAAAATACCAAGAAATCCCCAGCGGCGCAGCGTGAAATAGGCGCCGAGGCCGGCGGGCGATAGCCTTTGGTCCGCGGGGGTTGGGGTTGGGGGATCGGGGGGTCTGGGTGTCGGAAATGGGTACAGTCTTCTCAAGGGTTCGTGGTGCAGCTAGGTTACGGTCGAGGTCTGCCCAAAATGGCAAGAAATAATCAGCCAACGCGACGAAATAGTCACCGCCGTGGCTATAGCTCATTCCACGGGGTTCGGAGGGGGTTTGGGACCGCCATCTGGAAATGGGTCTAGTCTTTTCGAGTACTGCTCAGCTGTGACCGCGGGTCGGAGCCCCGCCTAAAAAGGCAAGAAAAGTACCACGGCGAGCGCCGCGAATAGTTCTAAGCCCGTGGGCTATAGCCTCGGTCCGGGGTAGGGGTTCGGGGGCTCTGGCTGTCGGAAATGGGTACAGTCTTTTCGAGGATCCTCGTGTGGCCAGTCGGAGGCTACGGTTACAAGCCTGCCCTAAAATGGCACGAAATGCCCACCGGCGCAGTGCACGAAATAGTCGCCGGGGCCGGTGGGCTATAGCCTTTGGTCCGCGAGGGTTGGGGAGGGGGGTTCGGGGGCTCTGGGCATCACAAATGGGTACAGTCTTTTCGAGGGTCCTCGTGTGCCTGGGGAGGGCACGGTCAAGCCTGCCCTAAATGCCAAGAAATGCCCAGCGCAGCGCGTGAAATAGGCGTCGAGGCCGCGGCTATAGCCCTTGCTCCGCGGGGTCAGGGATCGGGGGTCCGCCGGAAATGGGTACAGCCTTTCAAGGGTTCTCGTGGTGCCTAGTGGGAGGCTACGGTTAGAGGTCAGCCCTAAAATGGCAAGAACTACCCACCGGCGCAACGCACGAAATAGTCACCGGGCCGTGGCTATAAAGGCTCGCTCCACGGGGTTCGGAGGGGTTTGGGGGACTCGCGATCGGAAATGGGTTTAGTCTTTTTGAGTAGCCTCGCGTGCTCAGTGGGAGCCTACGGTCTGAGGCCTGCCCTAAAAAGGCATGAAATGTCCCACGGCGCAGCGTGCGAAAGATTCTCCGAGCCCGGTGGGCTATAGCCTTTGGTCCGCGGGGGTTGGGTTGGGGGTTCGGGGCTCTGGCCGTTGGAAATGGGTACAGTCTTTTCGAGGGTCCTCGTTTGCCCAGTGGGAGGCTGCGGTCAGAGGCCTAGCCTAAAATGGCAAGAAATGCCCACCGTCGCAGCGCGTCAAATAGTCGCCGAGGCCGGTGGGCTATAGCCTTTGGTCCGCGGGGGTTGGGGAGGGAGGTTCGGCGGCTCTGGTCGTCGGAAATGGGTACAGTCTTTTCGAGGGTCCTAGTTACCCAAAGTGGGGAGGCTACGGTCGAAGCCCGCTTAAAATGGCAAGAAATGCCCAGCGGCGCAGCACGTGAAATAGTCGCCGAGACCGGTCGGCTATAGTCTTTAGTCCGCGGGGGTTGATGAGGGGGGTTCGGGGGCTCTGGGCGTCGGAAATAGCTACAGTCTTTTCGAGGGTCCTCGTGTGCCCAGTGGGAGGCTACGGTCAGAATCCTGCCCTAAAATGGCACGAAATGCCCAGCGGCGCAGTGCACGAAATAGTCGCCGGGGCCGGTCGGCTATAGCGTCTGTTCCACGGGGGTTCGGGAGGGTTTTGGGCACTCTGGCCATCGGAAATGGGTCTAGTCTTTTTGAGTACCCTCGCGTGGTCAGTAGGAGCCTACGGTCTGAGGCCTGCCCTAAAAAGGCAAGAAATGTCCCACGGCGGAGCGCGCGAAATAGTCTCCGAGCCCGGTGGGCTATAGCCTTTGGTCCGCAGGGGTTGGGGAGGGGCGTTCGGGGGCTCTGGGCATCGGAAATGGTACAGTCCTTTCGAGGGTTCTCGCGTGCCTAGTGGGAGGCTATGGTCAGAAGCCTGCCCTAAAATGGCAAGAAATGCCCAGCGGCGCAACGCGTGAAATAGTCGCCGAGGCCGGTGAGCTATAGCCTTTGGTCCGCGTTGGTTGGGGAGGGGGGTCGGGGGCTCTGGTCATCTGAAATGGGTACAATCTTTTCGAGGGTCCTCGTGTGCCCAGTGGGAGGCTACGGTCAGAAGCCTGCCCTAAAATGGCAAGAAATGTCCCACGGCGCAGCGCGCGAAATAATCTCCGAGCCCGGTGGGCTATAGCCTTTGGTCCGCGGGGGTTGGGTAGGGGGTTCGGGGGCTCTGGCCATCGGAAATGGGTAAAGTCTTTTCGAGGGTCCTCTGTGCCCAGTGGGAGGCTACGGTCAGAAGCCTGCCCTAAAATGGCAAGAAATGCCCAGCGGCGAAGCTCGTTAAATAGTCGCCGAGACCGTTGGCCATGTACCATGGCTCGCGGGGCCGGGGAGGGGGTTCGGGGCTCTGGCATCGGAAATGGGTATGCCTTTTTCGAGGGTCCTCGTGTGTCCAGTGGGAGGCTACGGTCAGAAGCCTCCTGTAACATGGCAAGTAACGACCAGCTTCGTAGAGCGAGAAATAGTCGCCGAGACCGGTGGGCTATAGTCTTTAGTCCGCGGGGTCAGCGAGGGGGTTCGGGGCCGGGTGTCGAAATGGGTACAATTTTTCAAGGGTCCTCGTGGTGCCCAAGTGGGAGGCTACGGTCAAGCCCGCCTAAATGGCAAGAATGCCCAGCAGCGCAGCCGCTTAGTCCGCCGAGGCCGGTGGGCTATAGCCTGGTCCGCGGGGTCGGGGAGGGGGCGGGGCTCGTCATGTGAAATGGGTACAGTCTTTTCTAGGGTCCTCGGTGCCTGGGGAGGCTACGGTCGAGCCGTGGCCTAAATGGCCGAATCGCCAAAGCCAGCTGCGGCACGAAATAGTCGCCGGGCCGGTGGGCTATAGGCCTGCTCCACGGGGGTTCGGAGGGGGTTTGGGGACTCGGCATCGGAAATGGGTCTAGCTTTTGAGTAGCCTGCGCTCGCGGGAGCCACGGTCTGAGGCCTGCCCTAATAAGGCAAGAAAAGTCCCACGGCGGAGCGTGCGAAAGAGTCTCCGAGCCCGGTGGCCTATAGGCTGGGTCCGCTGGGGTCGAGGGGGTTTGGGGCCTCGAGTCGGAAATGGGTACAGCCTTTTCGAGGGTCCTCGTAGCCCAAGTGAGGCTACGGGTCAGAAGCATGCCGTAAATGGCAGGAAATACCCAGCGCGCAGCTGCGGAAATAGTCTCCGAGGTGGGCTATACCTTGGTCCGCTGGGTTGGCGAGGGCGTCGGGGCCTGTGCATCGGAAATGGGCAGTGTTTTCGAGGGTCCTCGCAGTGCCCAGCTGGGAGGCTACGGTCAGAAGCCTGCCCTAAAAGGCAAGAAATGTCCCACGCGCAGCGCGGCGAATAATCTCCGAGCCCGTGGGGCTATAGCCTCGTCCGCGGGCTGGGCAGGGTTCGGCTCGCCATCGGAAATGGGCACAGCCTTTACAGCCTTTTCGAGGGTCCTCTCGTGCTCAGCTGGGAGGCTACGGTCAGAAGCCCGCCTTAAATGGCAAGAAATGCCCAGCGGCGACGCTGCAAGAATAGTCGCCGAGGCCGCGGCCAGCCCTGGTCCGCGGGGCCGGGGAGGGGGTTCGGGGTTCTGCATCGGAAATGGTATGCCTTTTCGAGGGTCCTCGTGTGTCCAGTGGGAGGCTACGGTCAGAAGCCTCCTGTAAAATAGCAAGTAATGTCCAGCTTCGTAGCGCGTGAAATAGTCGCCGAGGCCGGTGGGCTATAGTCTTTAGTCCGCGGGGGTTGATGAGGGGGGTTCGGGGGATTTGGGTGTCAGAAATGGGTACAGTCTTTTCAAGGGTCCTCGTGTGCCCAGTGGGAGGCTACGGTCAAGCCCGCAAAAATGGCAAGAAATGCCCAAACAGCCAGAGAAATAGCCCCCGAGGCCGGTGGGCTATATCCTTTGGTCCGCGGGGGTCAGGGAGGGGAGTTCGGGGCTCAAGGCCGGAATGGGTCTAGTCTTTTCGAGGGTCCTCGTGGTGCCCAAAGTGGGAGGCTAGGGTCACTGTGCCCACCCGAAATGGCAAGAAATCTCAGCGCGCAAGAGCACGTGAAATAGTGGCCGAGGCCGGTGGGCTATAGCCTGGTCCGCTGGAGGTCGGGAGGGGTTCGGTGCTCGGGCGCTGGAAATGGGTACAGTCTTTTCGAGGGTCCTCGTGCCTGGGTGGGAGGCTACGGCCAAGCCCCGCCAGAAATACAAGAAATACCCAGCGCGCGGGCGCTGAAATATTCACCGAGGCCGGCGGGCTATAGCCTGTGGTCCGCTGGGGTGAGGGGGATCGGGGCCCGGGCGCGGAATGCGTGTTGTTGTTTTCAAGGGTCCTCGTGTGCCCAGTGGGAGGCTACGGTCAGAGCCGTGGCCTAAAATGGCCAGAAATTCCCAGCGGCGCAGTGCACGAAATAGTCGCCGGGGCCGGTGGGCTATAGCGTCTGTTCCACGGGGGTTCGGGAGGGGGGTTTGGGGACTCTGGCCATCGGAAATGGGTCTAGGCTTTTTGAGTAGCCTGGCGTGCTCATTGGGAGCCACGGTCTGAGGCCTGCCCTAAAAAGGCAAGAAAAGTCCCACGGCGGAGCGTGCGAAAGAGTCTCCGAGCCCGGTGGGCTATAGCCTGTGGTCCGCGGGGGTTGGGGATGGGGGTTCGGGGCCTCTGGGAGTCGGAAATGGGTACAGTCTTTTTGAGGGTCCTCGTGTGCCCAGTGGGAGGCTACGGTCAGAAGCCTGCCCTAAAATGGCAAGAAATGCCCAGCGGCGCAGCGCGTGAAATAGTCGCCGAGGCCGGTGGGATATAGCCTTTAGTCCACGGGCCGGGAGGGGGTTCGGGGCTCGCCGGAAATGGGTACAGTCTTTCGAGGGTCCTCGGTGCCTGGTGGGAGGCTACGGTCAGAAGCCCGCCAGAAATGGCAAGTACGCCCAGCGCTGAAATAGGTGCCGAGGCCGGTGGGCTATAGCCTTTAATCCGCGGGGGTTGATGAGCGGGGTTCGGGGGCTCTGGGACGTCGGAAATGGGTACAGACTTTTCGAGGGTCCTCGTGTACCCAGTGGGATGCTACGGTCAGATGCCTGCCCTAAAATGGCTAGAAATGCCCAGCGCGCAGCGATGAAATAGTCGCCGAGGTCGGTGGGCTATAGCCTTGGGTCCGCTGGGACTGGGAGGGGTTCGGGGCTCTGGTCGGAAATGGGTACAGTCTTTTCGAGGGTCCTCGCCTGCCCAAAGGGGAGGCTACGGTCAAGCCTGCCCCTAAAATGGCAAGAAGCGCCGCGCCAGCTTCACTAAATAGTGGCCGGGGCCGTGGTTTCAAAGGCTCGCTCCACGGGGTTCGGAGGGGGTTTAGGACTCGCCATCGGAAATGGGTCTAGGCTTTTTGAGTAGCCTCGCTCGCGGGAGCCACGGTCTCGAGGCCTGCCCTAAAAGGCAAGAAATGTCCCACGGCGATCGCGCGAAGAGTCTGGGCGAGCCCGCGGGCTATACCCGTCCGCGGGCCGGGTCGGTAGGGGTTCGGGGCTCGCCGGCCGGAAATGGGTACAGTCTTTTCGAGACTGGTCGTGTCCCCAGTGGGAGGCTACGGTCAGAGGCCCGCCATAAATGGCAAGAAATACCCAGCGCAGGTATGAAATAGTCGCCGAGGCCGGGGTATAGCCCATCCGCTGCTGGGGTCGGGAGGGGTGGGGCTCTGCCGCCGGAAATGGGTACAGCCTTTTCGAGGGTCTCGTGCGTGCCCAAAGTGGGAGGTTAGGGTCAGAAGCCCGCCGAAATGGCAAGAAATACCCAGCGGGCGCAGCGATGAAATAGTCGCCGAGGCCGGTCGGGCTTAGCCTGGGTCCGCTGGGGTCGGGAGGGCGCTCGGCTTTTGGCATCGGAATGGGTACAGTCTTTCGAGGTCCTCGGTATCCGGGGAGGCTACGGTGACAAGCCTGCCCTAAAATGGCACGAAATGCCCATCGGCGCAGTGCACGAAATAGTCGCCGGGGCCGGTGGGCTATAGCCTTGGTCCGCGAGGGTTGGGGAGGGGGTTCGGGGCTCTGGTCATCGAAATGGGTAGTCTTTTCGAGGGTCCTCGCAGCCGCGGGGAGGCTACGGTCAAGCCCGCCATAAAATGGCAAGAAATGCCCAGCGGCGCAGCGCATGACATAGTCGCCGAGGCCGGTGGGCTATAGCCTGTTCCGCTGGGGGTGGGAGGGGGTTCAGGGCTCGCCGGCCGGAAATGGGTACAGCCTTTTGAGGGTCCTCGTGTGCCCTGGAGGCTCCGGTCAAGCTTTCGCCCTAAATGGCTACGAATGCACACAAGCGCAGTGCACGAAATAGTCTCCGGCGCCGGTGTGCTATAGCCTTTGGTCCGCTAGGGTTGGGGAGGGTTTCGGGGCCTGGGCCGGAAATGCACAGTCTTTTCGAGGGTCTCGTGGTGCCCAGCGGGAGGTTACGGTCGAAGCTCGCCCTAAAATGGCAAGAAATGCCCAGCGGCGCAGCTGCTGAAATAGTCACCGAGGCCGCGGATATAGCCTTTAGTCCACGGGTCGGGAGGGGGTTCGGGGCTCGGCCGGAAATGGGTACAGTTTTTCGAGGGTCCTCGCAGCCTAGTGAGGCTACTACCGAAGCCTCGCCAGAAAATGGCAAGGGCACGCCCAGCGTCACAGCGCGGAAATACTCGCCGAGGCCGGTGGCTATAGCCTTTAATCCGCTGGGTCGATATGAGCGGGTTCGGGGCCTGGGACGCCGGAAATGGGTACAGACTTTTCGAGGGTCCTCGGTACCCGTGGGATGCTACTCAAGCCTGCCCTAAAATGGCAAGAAATGCCCAGCGCGCAAATAAGATGAAATAGTCGCCGAGGCCGTGGGCTATAGCCTGTCCGCGGGGATCGGGAGGGGTTAGGGGCTCGTCCGCCGGAAATGGGTACATGCCTTTTCAAGGGTCCTCGCCTGCCCAGCGGGGAGGCTACGGTCCAGAAGCCTGCCCTAAATGGCAAGAAATGCCCAGCGCGCGAGTTCACGAACAAGGGCCGGGCCGGGCTCTAGCTGCCTGCTCCACCTGGGGTTCGGAGGGGGTTTAGGGACTCGCAATCGGAAATGGGTCTAGGCTTTTTGAGTAGCCTCGCGGCTCGCGCTGGGAGCCCACGGTCCGAGGCCCGCCCTAAAAAGGCAAGAAATGTCCCACAACAGATCGCGCGAAAGAGTCCGC